>CM029016.1:150921647-151094147 GCA_016801055.1 Panax notoginseng | reverse complement strand
AAAAATTGAATACTTTTATTTCATAAAATTCGGGGTCTTACAAATTACTAACCGATCTAACTCACGGTGAAAACAGTGTAGATGAGACGGAAATCAATTTGTTAGTTGTTTGTGAAAAACCACTCAGTGTACTATATTGAATACTATTAAAGACTCGACGCGTACTAAGTTTAGACTTGTATGCATGTACGTTGTTGAAGAGAGAAGAAAATTGATATACCTTTAAATGTGTTAGAGAATTAATAAGTAATTTGATACACGGTGAGAAGTAAAGACTAAAGGAATGTATATATGTGTTATATTTTTAATTTTGTGTTATTGGTAGAAAGAAATACTATAAATGAGGTTTTATAGTTGAGGCAAGTAGAGTTTTAAAACATGAAGTGTGTTCCTTAAATTATTAAAGAAAATAGTAATCCATGACGTGGAATCAAAGAAGAGGTTGATTTTAGATAAGTTATCATTTAAGAAGGATGTGCATGGTATTTAGGAATCTAGATTCTATTTTTGCTAAAACAGAAACTTGTTGTGTCTGAACTTGGTATAGGGCAACTGTGCCATTCCCAAGCCTATGACCAGCGCAGCTGCGCCGGCCTGTAAAAAACTCTGAGTAAGTTTGTGAAAAGTTGATTTCAAGAAAAGTGTACTAAGGACTCGTATAAAGGTCATAAATTGTGATTAATTTGTCCATGAATGGATTAAGTTAGCCAAACAAGATTTGAATAAGAGGTAATTAATTAACCCGGAATAAATATTGGATAATTAAGTGATATTATGGGATATTATAATTATAAGCCTTGTGTGGCAGTGGCGTGATAGTAAATTGAATGAAAAGAGTTAGTTCACTTGTATAAGATGGTGAATTAATATGTGTTTAGCATAAGAGAATGAAAGAAATATGTTAATTAATATTTGATATTTTTAATATATTACATAGTATTGTAATATATAAAAGGGTTAATATTTGAAAGATAAGTGATTAATAAAAGAAAAGTACCAATATAATTATAAATGAATATTGGTTAGAGATGGGGGGATTAGATTTACACTTAAGATGTGACTGGATATACAGATGGAAGAAGTTGTCTTGGGACACTTGAATAATTATATGAATAGTGTATAATTTAAATAATTAGTAGAGTAGATATTAATTATTTGAAGTTTAAAGGTTATACATATTACAAGTGTATAATCACTATATCATATACATTATGAGTTAACACTTACTTTTTCATTTCATAAGTTATTCATTAACATCTAATAAGTCAAATATTAATCCAGCAACTTGGATTCTAAATCCAGCATCCAGATAACCAATCCAACTAACTAAACTGCAGTCCAGCAAACTGGATTCCAAATCCAGCAACTAGATTGTAATCCAGCAAGCTGAATTTTTGCAATCTATCTATTTTTTCTTAAAAGATACAAAACTGTTTTTGCTAAATCAGTCATTACGGACTGTGTACTCAACATTTTTGAGTGCTACCACTTGAGTTTAGTATTTAACTTATGGATTGCAAAAAAGAAGGTGTAGATCAAAAACGGTGAAAATCCAAACTACATAGAAATTTTATGACTTATAAACTAGAAAAATCACTTTTCTTTATTTTTGATTTCCAACTAAAACAACACCCAATATGGGTATAACTAAACATGAAACACTCATAAACACATAGATCTAAGGTTTTAAACCTCAATATCATAACTTAATATTGTCAAAAATCAAATCAAACCAAAAAGGAAACTAGACTACATAAGTAGAAATTTTGTTATACCTGAGTTTTTCCTTTCTTCTCCTTCTAAAATATGAGATGGATCTTGGGTGTATGAAGATCAAAATCTCCTCTCCTTCTCCTCTTGGAGATGTCGAAAATGCTAGCTCTCTCTCTCTCTTTTCTCTAGTCTCTCTCTCTCCCTTTTCTTAGTTTATGTTAGATAATAAAATGAAAAGAAAAAGATAAGACTTAGATTTTGATTTGTTGGAAAAGTAAGTATAGATATATTTGGTATATATATCCCTAATCTACAAACATCTCTAACTCTTCTCTCTCCCACTCAATTACCAAGTGGTTGCTTGCAAGCTTGAACAAACATGTTGGCAAATTAAATAAGTGACACATAGGAGGAGTAGGTGGGAGTTGTTCACCAACTAAAGTAAGCAATCATTACATTCTTCCCCCCTCATTTTTCTTCTCTAATACCCAGCCACTTAGTCTTAGATTGTCCCAATTTTTGCTTTCCTTTTATGCTTTATTTGATTTACTAAATGTCGAAAAAGTCATCTCCCACTTGGGCTAAAAGTTGGGCCATCCAATATTTCATTTTGGCTTTCAAATTAAAAAAATGGTTGGGCTCTCTACTTAGCATGTTTGGGACATGTAATTTACATAGTCTAATACCCTTAATATTACCATTCCCTAATTATTTAATTAGGGTTTTTACTTTCTCAATTATAACATAAATCCTTACTCATACACATTTAATTTTTTAACTCAATTAGACTTGCTATAATTAGGTTATAAAATTAATTAATTGATATGTATAAAATAAATCTCTTAGAATTAATATATATTTTATATACTAACATTCTATCGTATCATAACCCTCAAGTTATTCAATTTTACATTCCTAATTTATAATTCGGTTACCTTAGCTTCTCTTATTTGTTTATAATAAACAAATAAAAATAAACACATATTATTCATATGCAATTACTCACATATAACAATACACAAAATCATATAAGTCTTTCACACAAAACTTTTTAAATCCATACCTTATTTCCAGTCTAGGTCTTATTATTCAACCTTTATCTAATCAATTAAGATTTTATTAATCGTATAAATTCTCGGGTTATCACATTCTCCCCCTTTATAAGGATTCCGTCCCCGGAATCACCGCTTTCTTACCCTCTACAATCTTTCAAAGTTGTATCATCAATTCACTTATTTCAACACAATATTATTTTGTGTCTTATATTCTAACTTGTGACTTGGATCTATAAAAGAAACTATTCACAGCATTATTTATCCAATATTACTCGCGTAATTTAATTTCTCAATAAAATCGTTACCTATCGCCACCTCCTGGGCAATCATTGCATCTTGCACAGTCATATTAAATGTACGGGCCGTTGGTCTTCCTGGCTGAGCAGGTCCTCTAATCGCCAAGGTTCCGCCACCGGGTCCCTTGTTAACACTTCCTTTCACCATGTTTCTCTTCGAACAATTTCGAACTACATGATCTGTTGATCCACAAGCATAACAACCTTGTATCTTTTTCGGAACTGGGGCAATTGGGCGACATGTATCCCTCTTGTCCACAGTTATAACAAACTCTTTTTCTTTTCAAACAGACTCCTGCATGATTCTTCCCACAAGTTACACATGGCTCTCTCCCTTTCCTATTCTCTTCTGTCTCATTACCCGACTAGGTATTCTCGCTCCACTTTCTCTTGTTTGGATTACTACCACCACTGCTGCCACCTTCATTTGTCTTCTTCTTATTCTCCTGATTATAACGGGATGCAGCTTCGCTTTCCCCCCTCAACAATGATTGATTTCTCCAACAAAGCCGTAAACGTATTGATCTGCAACACAGCTACTTTGTTGAATAACTCTGGCTTCAGTCCATTCTCAAATCTTCTCGCTTTTCTCACCTCTGTGTCCACCTGATGAGGTGCAAATCTCGCCAACTCGTTGAATTTGGCAGCATACTCCAAAACCGACATATTCTCCTACTTCTGTTCTAAAAATTTGACTTCCATCCTGGATTGCATACTCGACGAAAAGTAGTTCTCAAAGAACAACTCTTTGAATTTTGTCCAAGTCACCACAGCTGTACCAGCTCTCGCCTGATTGGTCTCCCACCAATAATTGGCTTCTTCCTTCATCAAATATGTTACAAAAGCTGTATTTTGCTCTTCTGCTACTCTAGAAATAATGAATGCCTTCTCCATTTCTTTCACCCAAGTTTGGGATTCAATCGGATCCGTAGTTCCTTTGAATTTAGGCGGTTCTACCACTTTAAAATCTTTAAAGTTAGCCAATCTATCGGCTGGCTATTCTCTAGCTCCTGCTGTTGGAGCTCTATTTCCCATAGTTTGGGCTATCATATTTGCAAAGTTTTGCATCGGGTCTAGTTGACCTCCTTCATTATTCACTTACTGCTCTTCTCTTTGATTTCGATTATGTCGTGTCGACGTCGGGATTTTTAATTGTCCCTTTCCATTACTCGTTCTTTGGTGTTCTCATTTTAGGTGAGATTTGTTTGAAAAAATAAGTGAAAAAGGTCCGACATGTATAATGTCGACGATGGACTGTTAAGAGTCGTCAATTGGTTTTTTAAATGGTTATACCAACACAACCGAGAAAAGGTTTGCACATTGACCCAGTGATGTGACACTGCTAAACGGGTCGGTGAAACTGAGATTCATTAGGGTTCGGGGGCTTGGTTATGCGGGGGGAAGGTGTTAGGCACCCCCCGACATCCGTATTACCACGGTGACCGCCTCTTTTTAAGAAACTGTTATGTGAATGTGTGTGTGTGAGTCAATGTGCTGTTATTTGGAAGTAGTGCGAGGCCTCGTTCGCACCTATATACACAGGGTTTGAATTTATGTAAAAATTCAATTTTAGCAAGATATGGCAGTGATGTTTTATAAAAGAGGTTTTTCAAACCCTGATGCTCAATAGTAATTGAGACCTTTTACACTCCCATTTTATTTTGTATTCGGCTGGAATGATTTTATTTGACAGATACGAGGCATCCGTACGAAAATAATGTACAAAAAGGTGCTGAATGCCTCGCGGGTATGTAAACCATCTGAGGAAATTCAGACACCGCATAATAATTTACAAGCTGCTTACAGCTGAAAATGTCCATCACGGGAACCGAATCTAGATCCAATGGGATGAATCTGTGATCACATGATTCCTAGGCGCACAGAATACTATAATTTATATGAAAGCAGTAAGCAGGTATATATATAAAAGCTGTAAATATATATATACAAACATGATCACCAACCACGAAGTACCTCCATGGGGGATCTGAAATGTAAATAAAGCTGTAAAAGCTATCAACCGCCACGGAGGAAACTCCAGGCGGGACGAAATGTACAGAAAGCTGTAAAAACGGTCAACCACCATGAAGTAAACTCCAGGTGGGATGAAATGTACAGAAAGCTGTAAAAACGGTCAACCACCACGAAGTAAACTCCAGGTGGGACGAAATGCTTATATATATATATATATATATATATATATATATATATATATATATATATATTAAAGCAGTAAACGCACCGGATGTGAAATCCAGGCTTACTGAACAAAGTTCGATAGCAGTTCATATATATAATTATATATATAAGAAAGCCATTAAACGCACCAGACATAAGTCTAGGCTCATCGAATAGAGTTCGACACGCAATTCATATATATAAGTGTATATATATACAAAAGAAATTAAACGCTCCAAACCGAAGTCTAGGCTCAATCGAGGTATAACTCGATAATGTTAGTCCATATATATAAATATATATATAAATATATATGTATATACAAACTAAAAATAAACCACGGACCGAAGTCCGGGCAAAAGTGTGCAACACGACTCTCAACGTGTAGAAGGGTGTGTGCAAAGATGAAGAGAAAAACTTTAAAGTGTGAAAGAAGGCTTACAGTGGGCTGCCAAAGAAGATTTCAATATCTTTAAAGTGGATAAACACTGGCTTTTGTTGGTATAAAATAAGCTATATGTGAGCTCACAAGTGTTTAAAATGAGAAAGCACTCAGTCTGGGGTGAGTACAGAGCAAATTGGGCAGGGCTTCCTCGCCGTTTTCTCTTACAAAATGGTCACCCCAAGCCCTCTATTTATAGAGGATGGAGCCGCAGCCGCAGGTGTACCAGAGGCAACCCAGGTGGGCCCGAGTTTTTCGGCTCGGGTCGTCTCAAAGTACGTGCACTCGGGCACTGTAATGTCCACTTGAACTTTTAAAAGTGCAATCCGGGCATCCGTTTGAGGTATACAGGACCTATTTCGGACCGCCGTTGTCCAGAGTTGTACGATGGCATGGGATTAGAGTTTGTGCGAAGTCATTGAAGATGGGACGGTGCCCTCCGGTCTTCAAGCTTCAACTTTCATCCGTTACCCCGCACAATAGTCACTCGGGATTGGTTAGTCTTGTGGGACATTGTTGTGTAGCTATGTTGAGATGACGTGGCGTGACATCGTGTCGGTCAGATGACGATGTTGCTCCTCACCAGTGTTATCGCCGGATTGGGCTGATAAAGCAGACGTTGCTCAGCTTCGCTGAGATTGGACTGCTGTAATTTGTTGAAGGTCCTCATTGTCATCTTTGAGGTGTGTCTGTCTTCCCGATGTTATCGCCGGGCTGGTACAGTGGATCTCGTTGTGAGCGCCGAGATTGAAGCTGGTTTCATTTGTAACAAGCATTTTCGGGGTTATCGCCGAAATTGCATTCCTTGGGGTTATCACCAAGGTTAGTGGCTATTCCCATGGTTGGGACTGAGACTAGATACCTCAGGGTTATCTCCGAGATTAATCGGTCTTCTCCGGTGTGTGTTCTGGTATTGTATCTGCATGCCTCGGGGTTATCTCTGAGATTGGAATTGTTACTCCCAGATTGCGATCCGGGGTTGATGCTGAACTTCCGGTAGTATCCGACATGGATATGGATCATCTTTCAGGGTTCTCTCTTAAAAGACGAATCTGCTCTCCTGCAATGTTAGTGACAGGTGTACAAAAAATTTTGAGTGTCTACATGTCGTCTAGGCGGCATTATCTGATTTAAATAAAAATCTTACATTAATTCTCTTTCTCTACCCAAATTCTAATTAATCACACAATAAGAACTCAACACAAAGTTCTCATATATTCACATATTTATTCAAATAACACATAGTATATTTAGTACTTAACACATACAAATATCCCTTTTTAATAATATTAGGATTAACAACACAACTTTATACAAAAAATTATAAGTCACCAACTTTACACAAAAAAGTTGTAATTCTCCAACTTTACACAAAAAGTTGTACTTCTCCATTCACACATAGTTATTTCCAGTTCGTTAAACTTACCACACTAATGATGTAAGACCCCAAATTTTATAAAATAAAAATATTCAATTTTTCGATTTAGTAAATAGTTAAATTGATAAAAGTTTAAAGTTATGGGTGAAATTATTTTTTTTCCAAAATAAGCAAGTGGTTATAAAATATTCATTATTGTCAGGGAATATTCGTTTGGTCGTGAAATATTCTTGTTGTCGTGAAATATTCGTACGACGGCGCAACCATTTGTGGGCCCCATAACAGAATAACTGTCGGATGAAAAAAATGACAAATATGAGTTTGTATAAATAACGGCGTAATTGTTACCGTTAACACTGTTGGAATACCCAGTGGGTAAAGTAAATTAATACGTGTTGTTGCACAGTAGCACACGGTATTGCACCGTATATTTTTTTTTAAAATTATTGATTCTTACGTAAGAAGACACTACTCAGTAATTGTTACAGTAATTACTGTTCAATATTTTATTTTATTGATTCAATAATTGATGCGTTGATATTTTATAATATTGTTGTTCAATAATTATTACTGCATAGTATTTCCTATTATCAGATCAATAGTTCATATTATTTGAATAATATTGTTAGATAACATTATTAGCAATGTCTAAGGAAGTTCTGACTAAGGAGAGGTTTGGTCACCTAATTACGCTCCAGTAAGGAGAAATCCTTATCGGAAAGCCCCCTCTTTCCTGGGAACGACCTAATTTAGAAAAATTTTAAAATTTTAATTAATTGACTTAAGGTTCAAAATTAGGACCTAGACAGAAAATAAGTGTAGGCGTTTGATATTTTTAAGAAAGAATTTTGAGGATTTCAAAATTTTGTGAAGGATTTAAGTGAATTATTCAAGATTAAGGGAATACATGTTTATGTTCTGTGTATATGGTCATTTATGTATTCAAAATGTGGTTAAGGGTCAAGGGTTGACCAGATAAACGATATCTGTAACAAACCCCAGGTATATATTAAGAACGTCAACGTTCAGTTAGAAAACCCTAACGTCTGATAAGAAACCTTAGAAATCGGTTTTGAAACCTTAATTTTGATTTCGGGAATCTGAAACCCTAATTCAGAAATTTAAAGCCTAGTTTGGGAATGCAAATGCTATGTATAAGGTTAAACGTTATTAATTATAATGTTAATTAGGGAAAAGCTTAATTAATTAGCAAACCCTAATTTTAAATTTTTTTTAAAACCCTAATTGTTATGTCAGAAACCCTAATGTACAATTGTGGATTTAATTGCTAATTTGAAATATTAAATAGGGAATAATAATCCTAATTAACAAGATTTAATTGCATGATTAGAAAATCTTAGTATAATTAAGAGAATTCTAATTATAATTAACAAATGTTAATTTTCTATTTCTAAAACCTTAATCCGAAAATCCTAGAAATGTGATTTTTGTAAACCTTAGGCTTTAACCCTAAGAGTTAAACCCTAAGGGTTTGATCAAATGACAATTGTAGAATTAAAATGGTATGCAAAATGACCAAAATGCCCTTTCTTAAACTTGAGCAAAAGATTTTGCAAATCTTGTGAGTCATCACCTTAATGTTTATCCCATGTGTTATATATCTATTTTATATTAGATGTGACGCCCCCAAAATTAGGTATACATCACCCATCTTGGGTCGTCAGATACATAGTACAGAATACAAATACAACTTACTAATACAATTGTCGTGTACAATACGACAAAACATAAACTGTGAGTTTGAATACAAATATTATCTTCTAGAGAGTATTCATACTCAAAAGGAGTCCTCATTACATTTATTAACACATTATTACATAGAATAGTGAGGACTACTAACTAATACTATCATTCGGACCATCACTCCGTTCCCCGACTTGTCCCAGCTACGTTCTCATTTCCTGAAGAGAACAGTGAAAGAAAGGGTGAGCTCAACTAGCCCAGTAAGAAATATTATGACTAAGATAATGCAGAATAAATTATCATTAGCCTTCAACAATGTTAAACTGATAAAATATAATAGACATCAAGTTTAACTGCAGCGGAACAAGCAATCCATTAAAAGAGTCAAGTAGAAAATAAACTCTACTATCTTTTATGATTTAAAAGGTTTTTCAACATTGTGATCGCTGGGACTCAGCTTAATAAAATAATCCACATCATCGAATCACCCCTGCACTACGGCCAAGGATATTCGTGTATTCATTAATGGTCATGATCATGCCAACAACTGTCCATCAATGCACTACGGGCCAATGAGGACTTTTACCACATCATTTGTAACATTACGGTCATGATTATACCGAATAATCCCTGGTCATAATCATACCAAGTCCATCTATGCACTACAGGCCACAGATGACTTTCAACATTTTATAAACATGAGGATGATGACAATGATATAAGAATTCAATAAAACAAGTTCAAGAATTAATTTATCCAAGAATTAACAACGTCCAAATTGTCAACATGATACTGCTTTGTGGAGTAAAATTCAAGAATACTTAGAAGAATATTTTCATGAAAAGATACTGGATGAACCGCAATTATCAAGGATATTCCACTAATTTCATGGAGTATAGAAGTCAAAACTTAACCAACTGAGTATAATAAAGAATGGAATAACAAAAGAAATCACCCATATGCGATAGACCGCACAGACAGGTTATTCCAACAGAATAATAAATAATGGAACCAGGTCCGGCGTAAACGCACAGACAAGATATTCCGACAGAATAATAAATAATAGAACCAGGTCCGATGTAAAACACACAGACAGGATGTTCCAACAGAATAATAACAAGACGGAACCAGGTCCGGTGTAAAACACACAGACAGGATGTTCCAACAGAATAATAATAAAAACGAAACCAGGTCCGGTGTAAAACACACAGACAGTATGTTCCAACAGAATAATAATAAAACGGAACCAGGTCCGGTATAAAACACACAGACATGATGTTCCAACAGAATAATAATAAAAACGGAACCAGGTCCGGTGTAAAAAACACAGACAGGATGTTCCAACAGAATAATAGAAGAATGTCACCAAGTATAGGGTAGACCGCGTATACAGGTTATTCCAACAGAATAATAAGAAATGGAATAACAAAAGTTCTCTTCATGAATAAGAAATAATAACACCCCTTACCGTTTTAAAGAAGAGCTGAAATAAGGAAGTAGTTAAGTAGTAGAATACTCTTCTTCTCTCTCTCTATAGTTTCTCTCTATAGTTTCTCTCTCTAGAGTTCAGTGAATTCGTAAGAAATAATGAAGGAATGAGCTGCTATTTATAGAAAAATAGAATGCATAGTAACTAATCCATGAACGGTCCAGATTGATTACTTTAATCTGACGGTCCATATTTAAAAAAAAATCTTTTAAATAAAATATAATATATTCTATTTATAGAATAACTTTAATAAAGTATTTTGTTTTATATAAAAAGATGTTTCTGTTTTATTACGTTAATAATACGAATAAAACAAAACGTCATTATCGCTAAATAATTCATATTATTAACTGACAATAATTGAATCAAACTGAGTGACTTCTCACATAAGCATTAATAATCAATACCGTGTGCTACTATGCAACCACACGTATTACTGTACTTTTACTACCGAGTAGTTCAACAGTATCAATGGTAAAACTTCCGCCGTTATTTTTAATAAAATATTTTTGTCGTTTTCTCAATCCGACAATAATTTCGTTGTGGGGTCCACCAATGATTGTGCCGTTGTACGAATATTCCCTGTTAAAACGAATATTCCCCGACCAATCGAATATTATATAACAACTTGCGTACTTTAAAAATTTATAAATATTACCCACAACTATAACATTATATCAAATTAACTCCATAATATTCAAAAATGATATTTATAGAAAATTCATCTTTATTTATAAAAGTTGGGGTCTTACAACCTCCCCTTCTTATGAAATTTCGCCCTCGAAATTAGGGTACGTACCTGGTATGTCGAAGAGGTAAGGATACCTTGATTTCATTTCAGATTCTAACTCCCAAGTCATTTCCTCAACATCGTGGTTTCTCCACAAAACTTTGACTTGAGGTATAACCTTGGAGCGTAGAATATGTTCCTTTTATCCAAGATTTGAACAGGAACTTCTTCATACGTCAAATCTTCTGCTATTTCGTCCGGTTCTAACTCAATAATGTGGTTCGGGTCTTCCACATATTTGCGTAACATGGATATGTGAAAAACGTTATGAACACGAGACATACTTGGCGGTAAAGCGAGTCTATAAGCCACAGTTCCTACTCGATCGAGGATTAAAAATGGACCGATGAATCGAGGATTGAGCTTTCCTCTCTTTTCAAATCTCGTAACTCCTTTCCATGGAGCAACACGTAAGAACACATGATCTCCTACATCAAATTCCACGTCCTTTCGATGAAGATCAGCATAACTCTTTTGTCGATCTTGTGAGGTTTTTATACGTTGTCGGATCGTTTGAATCTTTTCTGTAGTCATACGTACCAACTCCGGTCCCAACAACGTTGCTTCACCCACCTCATCCCAGCATACTGGAGAACGACATTTTCTTCCATACAATGCTTCGAATGGAGCCATGCCAATACTTGCTTGATAACTGTTGTTGTAGGAAAACTCCACCAATGGTAAGAACTTGTCCCAACTTCCCTTGAAGTCAAGGACACAGAGTCTTAATAAATCTTCTAGAGTTTGAATAGTCCTCTCTGATTGTCCGTCCGTCTGAGGATGATATGCCGAACTAAATCGTAAATCTGTGCCCATAGCTTTTTGTAAACTAACCCAAAATCGTGAAGTGAATCTTGGGTCTCGATCAGAAACTATGGATACTGGCATACCATGCAGTCTTACAATCTCGTTTATGTACATACGAGCAAGACGTTCAAGTGTATAAGTTTCTCGTATCGGTAAGAAATGAGCAGACTTGGTCAATCTATCAACAATGACCCAAATCGCATTTATACCTTGAGAAACCTTAGGAAGACCGGTAACGAAATCCATGGTAATGTGCTCCCACTTCCATTCTGGAATTTCAAGTGGTTGCAATGGACCTTTTGGTACTTGATGCTCCGCTTTGACTCGTTGACAAGTTAGACACCTTGAGATAAACAACGCTATCTCTCTCTTCATATTGCTCCACCAAAATGTATGACGAAGATCATGATACATTTTGGTACTTCCAAGATGGATTGCAAACGGTGTGTTGTGCGCCTCCATCATGATTTCATACTTTAAATCAGGGTTGTTAGGAACACAAAGTCTGGAGTTGACTCGAAGTATTCCTTCTTCATCGATTCTTGCTTCCGGCATAGCACCTTCTTGCACTTTCTTCCTCATACGCATCAGCTCCAGGTCTGTAGCTTGAGCAGCTTTAACTTTATCGATTAAAGTTGGTTCTACTCGTATATTCGCCATCATCACATGGGTCCCTGGAGTCTTTAACTCTATCTCCATCCTTTGCAAGTCACACAAAATGGGCCTTTGTGTTGACAATATCGCACTCGTACTTGCATATGATCTTCTACTCAATGCGTCAGCTACCACGTTCGCTTTTCCAGGATGGTATTGAATGGTATGATCATAATCTTTCAACAGTTCAAGCCAACGTCGTTGTCGCATGTTGAGTTCCTTTTGAGTGAAGAAATATTTGAGGCTTTTATGATCCGTAAAGATCTCCACCTTCTCCCCATACAAGTAATGCCTCCAAATTTTAAGTGCAAAGACAACAGCTGCCAACTCTAGATCATGAGTAGGATAATTCCTCTCATATTCCTTGAGTTGTCTTGATGCATAGGCTATGACTTTTCCATGTTGCATGAGAACGCATCCCAACCCTTTGCTCGAAGCATCACTGTAGATGACAAATCCCTCCGAGCCAGATGGTATTGTTAGAACAGGTGCTGAAATGAGTCTCCTCTTGAGTTCTTGAAAACTCTGCTCACATTCTTCGCTCCAACCGAACTTTGTATCTTTCCGAGTCAGCTGAGTTAATGGAGTAGCGATTCGAGAAAATCCTTCCACGAATCTCCGATAATAACCAGCTAAACCAAGAAAGCTACGTACTTCGGTCACTGATTTAGGTTGCTCCCAGCTTTGAATAGCTTCAATCTTTGTCGGGTCAACCGATATTCCACGACTTGATACTACGTGCCCAAGGAATGCTACCTCCTCCAGCCAGAACTCGCATTTCTTCAACTTGGCATAAAGCTTGTATTCACGAAGCTTTTGGAGTACCAGCCTCAAGTGTTGCTCATGATCTTCACGGCTTTTGGAATAAATAAGGATGTCATCAATAAAGACGACCACAAAGTGATCCAAATATTCCTTGAATACCCGATTCATCATATCCATGAAGGCAGCAGGAGCATTAGTCAATCCAAAGGACATGACTAGGAATTCATAATGCCCGTACCGAGTTCTGAAAGCCGTCTTTGGAATATCCTCAGTTCTAACCTTCAGCTGATGATATCCAGAACGAAGATCGATCTTTGAAAAGAATTGTGCTCCTTGCAACTGGTCAAACAGGTCATCAATACGTGGCAATGGGTACCTGTTTTTGATGGTGACATGATTCAACTCCCGATAATCAATACAAAGTCGCATACTTCCATCTTTCTTCTTCACGAATAGCACAGGAGCACCCCAAGGAGAAGTACTAGGACGAATAAAGCCAATGTCTAACAATTCCTGCAGTTGGATCTTTAACTCCTGAAGTTCAATAGGAGCCATTCGATATGGGGCTTTGGAAATGGGTTTTGTACCGGGTTCAAGGTCGATACAAAATTCAATTTCACGCTCTGGGGGTAGGCCAGGAAGTTCTTCAGGGAATACGTCAGGAAATTTATTAACAATAGAAATATCATTCAAAACTGACGTATTTTTGTTTAGATCCGTGACATGAGCTAAGAAAGCTTGACATCCGTTTTTCAATAAACGAATAGCTTTATGGCTTGAGATGACAGCGATTGATTTTAATGGTTTGGTTGCTTGAATTCGCATAATAGGTCGATTAGGAATATGAAAGCTAACAACCTTACGAAAACAATCAATTTTTGCATGATGAGTAGTTAACCAATCAATCCCTAGAATCACGTCAAATGCAAGTATTTTTAATGAAATAAGATCGACAGGTAATGTGTGGGTACCAACTTGAACCAAACAAGACTTATAAACCGTGGATGTAATGAAGGTTTCTCCCAATGGAGTTTCAACAGATAAGTCAAAGTCTAATTTCTCCGGAGTCAAATTTAATCGATGAGCGCAAGTAGGAGAAATAAAAGAATGGGTAGAACCGGTATCAAATAAAGTATAGACTTCGTTAGAGTTTATGATAAGCTTACCCGTGATGACCTCATTCGGGTTCCTTGCTTTCTGGGAGGTCACAACAAACGCTCTCCCTTGCACTACCGGTTTTGACTTTTCTGGGACGGCCTTTGGTGTCTCCATCTTGGCTGAACTTATTTTTGGTAAACGACAAAATCGAGCTAAATGACCTTCTCTTCCACAATTATAACATGCTTTAGACGGCATCGCGCAGTTTGGACTGATGTGCCCCTCCCCTCCACATTTGAAACATATGATAGGTGGTCGTTCTCCTTCCTTAACAACAGGTGCTGGTGCTGACGTCTTTCCATCATTGTTGAATCTCCTCTTCTTGAAATGACCATTCTTATTGTTTTGGCCCTGATTACCACCGAAGTGGTTACCATTTCTGGCCTGTTGATTCCCTCCACGCTTGTTGTCACCGCTTCGATGACTGCTCTCACTGGTATTATCATTTTGCCAACTGCTCTCTTTTGGTTGCGTTGACTCGTTATCGCGCTCCACTAACTGAGCCCTATTCACAACATCTGAATACAAACACAGTTTATGAGAAATAAGATGTTGACGTATCTCAGGTTTCAAACCTCGCAAAAATATTCGCGTCATTCGCTCTTCATTATCCACCAAGTGGGACGCAAACCGGGACAACTCAGCAAATTTAGCCTCATACTGCGACACGGTCATATTATTCTGCTCCAATTTGATGAACTCCACCTCCTTCATGTGACGAACACTTTCGGGAAAGTATTTGTCATTGAACAGCTCTTGGAACTTCTCCCAAGACATCTTCAGTGCGGCAGGTTGAGTACGCTTAATCGATTCCCACCAGTAATTTGCCTCTCCTCGCAACATAAAGGCGGCAAAGGGAACCTTTTGCTCCTCGGAGCATCCCAAGACATCAAATATCTTGGTAATCTGCTTTATCCATGTTTTCGCTATAAGTGGTTTTGGCTCTCCCTTAAACTCTGGTGGTCCCAGCTCCTTGAACTGTTTAGCGGTGACCGTCCGAGAGTTTTCAGTGTTTCCACCTATATTTTGGACAGGAGCCGCTCTCGCCTGTTGTTGCATGAACTGCATAAAGTTTCTGAACATTCCATCATTCATCATCTGGTCAGTGTTGTTGTTTGCATGAGGATTGTCACCTTCCTGATGCACATTATCCTGATTATTGATATGTGGTGAATCAACAGTCGCCTGTGCTCCATTGCTATTCTCAACATTCTCAGATGCTATTTTTAGATACTGCCACAAAATAAAATTTAATTGATGTCATATATTATCCTTATATTATGACCGACCAATTAAATACCATGCAAATAAACTTAGGTAGGTCATACTAGCGAAGGAATTCCCCGTCTCTCCCCTCCTAGTTCTATTCTCACATCTTAGCCAGGGATCATATCCCTAAGCTCTGATACCAACTGTGACGCCCCCAAAATTAGGTATACATCACCCATCTTGGGTCGTCAGATACATAGTATAGAATACAAATACAACTTACTAATACAACTGTCGTGTACAATACAACAAAACATAAACTGTGAGTTTGAATACAAATATTATCTTCTAGAGAGTATTCATACTCAAAAGGAGTCCTCATTACATTTATTAACACACTATTACATAGAATAGTGAGGACTACTAACTAATACTATCATTCGGACCATCACTCCGTTCCCCGACTTGTCCCAGCTACGTTCTCATTTCCTGAAGAGAACAGTGAAAGAAAGGGTGAGCTCAACAAGCCCAGTAAGAAATATTATGACTAAGATAATGCAGAATAAATTATCATTAGCCTTCAACAATGTTAAACTGATAAAATATAATAGACATCAAGTTTAACTGCAGCGGAACAAGCAATCCATTAAAAGAGTCAAGTAGAAAATAAACTCTACTATCTTTTATGATTAAAAAGGTTTTTCAACATTGTGATCGCTGGGACTCAGCTTAATAAAATAATCCACATCATCGAATCACCCCTGCACTACGGCCAAGGATATTCGTGTATTCATTAATGGTCATGATCATGCCAACAACTATCCATCAATGCACTACGGGCCAATGAGGACTTTTACCACATCATTTGTAACATTACGGTCATGATTATACCGAATAATCCCTGGTCATAATCATACCAAGTCCATCTATGCACTACAGGCCACAGATGACTTTCAACATTTTATAAACATGAGGATGATGACAATGATATAAGAATTCAATAAAACAAGTTCAAGAATTAATTTATCCAAGAATTAACAAGGTCCAAATTGTCAACATGATATTGCTTTGTGGAGTAAAATTCAAGAATACTTAGAAGAATATTTTCATGAAAAGATACTGGATGAACCGCAATTATCAAGGATATTCCACTAATTTCATGGAGTATAGAAGTCAAAACTTAACCAACTGAGTATAATAAAGAATGGAATAACAAAAGAAATCACCCGACATGCGATAGACCGCACAGACATGTTATTCCAACAGAATAATAAATAATGGAACCAGGTCCGGCGTAACCGCACAGACAGGATATTCCGACAGAATAATAAATAATGGAACCAGGTCCGGTGTAAAACACACAGACAGGATGTTCCAACAGAATAATAACAAGACGGAACCAGGTCCGGTGTAAAACACACAGACAGGATGTTCCAACAGAATAATAATAAAAACGGAACCAGGTCCGGTGTAAAACACACAGACAGGATGTTCCAACAGAATAATAATAAAAACGGAACCAGGTCCAGTATAAAACACACAGACATGATGTTCCAACAGAATAATAATAAAAACGGAACCAGGTCCGGTGTAAAAAACACAGACAGGATGTTCCAACAGAATAATAGAAGAATGTCACCAAGTATAGGGTAGACCGCGTATACAGGTTATTCCAACAGAATAATAAGAAATGGAATAACAAAAGTTCTCTTCATGAATAAGAAATAATAACACCCCTTACCGTTTTAAAGAAGAGTTGAAATAAGGAAATAGTTAAGTAGTAGAATACTCTTCTTCTCTCTCTCTATAGTTTCTCTCTATAATTTCTCTCTCTAGTGTTCAGTGAATTCGTTATAAATAATGAAGGAATGAGCTGCTATTTATAGTAAAATAGAATGCATAGTAACTAATTCATGAACGGTCCAGATTGATTACTTTAATTTGACGGTCCATATTTAAAGAAAAATCTTTTAAATAAAATATAATATATTCTATTTATAGAATAACTTTAATAAAGTATTTTGTTTATATAAAAAGATGTTTCTGTTTTATTACGTTAATAATACGAATAAAACAAAACGTCATTATCGCTAAATAATTCATATTATTAACTGACAATAATTGAATCAAACTGAGTGACTTCTCACATAAGCATTAATAATCAATACCGTGTGCTACTATGCAACCACACGTATTACTGTACTTTTACTACCGAGTAGTTCAACAGTATCAATGGTAAAACTTCCGCCGTTATTTTTAATAAAATATTTTTGTCATTTTCTCAATCCGACAATAATTCCGTTGTGGGGTCCACCAATGATTGCGCCGTTGTACGAATATTCCCTGTTAAAACGAATATTCCCCGACCAATCGAATATTATATAACAACTTGCGTACTTTGCAAAATTTATAAATATTACCCACAACTATAACATTATATCAAATTAACTCCATAATATTCAAAAATGATATTTATAGAAAATTTATCTTTATTTATAAAAGTTGGGGTCTTACATTAGATAGGAGTGCCACCTAGTAACTAGATGCATTGAATCATGCCATTTATATATATTAAAGAGAGAGAAAATGTTAACTTTATTTTTCATTTGAAGCAAAGCTTTCTCTCTCTAAGATTTCGAAAATGGAAAGAGAAAGAGAGTGATAAGATAGGTTATGATCATATTCTAGCTTACCAATGTCAGATCATCAAGGATCAGAATCAGAATCAAAGCCTCAAAGGTAAAAGCACCCTAAATCTTAAAATCCTTAGATCTGAGGTTTGATGTTGTTATTTGTTGTTTAGATATGTGTTAGAGGGTGTCATTTGATGATCTGGGTTGCTAAAACTCAGATCCATATCATTTTGATGCTCGAAAATGAAGATTTCTTAAATCTGAAAATCTTAAAAATTAGTGTCTGACAGTCAAATGTCAGACCTCATAGATCGGTGTCTTTTATTTGTTTTTGTGTTTTAACTGTTTGTATTGGTAGTATGTTATGTGGTCTTTACTATGAAACTCGAATCAAGTCCAGATCGGGTGTAGATCGAGAGTTATTGTGGGTCAAAACTCGTTGACCGTTCATGAAATCTGGTTTCTGGGAAACCCAGAAACCCAGATTTTTCTGACAATGATTCTTTAGGCCTTGAATCTTGCTTCTGTTAAGTCCTTTGGTCATGTTGTTGCTTTAAGGTTATAGTATGACATGAGATCTACATTTCCAAGCCATTATCTTACTCAAATCTTACTCAGAATCAAAACTATTGGTGGTCAAACCACCATTGACCGAACTGTTCAAGAACATTTCTGGGTTTTCCAGAAATGTTCAAGAAAAGTTGTTGAGGCCTAGTTTGACCGACCTAGATCTTATTGATTTAATGTTGTTAAGTTAATATGACGATTAGTTGTTGTACTATGATATGTGATCTACATATATGAACCGTTAGATCATACAAAATAGACCCGGGATGCAAACTACAAGGATTCAAAGTAGCACCTTTGGCACTGTTTGAATTTCTGGGCAGCCCAGAAATTCAAGAACGTGTCTGACATGAGGTTCTGAAGCTTTAATCTTGCTGCTAGTATGTGTATTGGACATGGAAATTATGTAGAGTTGTAGTACTATATCAGTACTACAACATTAACCCAAATTTTAACCTAGAAACATGAAGATCACAAATTTATCAGTGGTCAAAGTAATCCCCACGATGACTGACATGAAGATCTGGGCAGGCTCAAGAACATCCCAAGAACACAATCAGCGACGGATTTGTCGCCTAAAGTCCCTATAGCGACAGTTTATTTAGAAATTAATTATTTTTATTTAATAAATTGAAATAAATAGTTTTTAATTATGAAAAATACATAATAAATTATGAAAAATTATTTTAAATTCTAAAAAAATAGTTTTTAATTATTTTGAGTATATTTCATAAATATTTAATATTTTTGGAATATAAATTGTATTTAATTTATTTAATTATAATATTAAATAAATTATTTAAAAATGGTTTTAATTCATGAAAAATTATATTATGGTATCAGGAAATATTTTAAGTTATTTTTAATGACTTATAATATTTTGTGATGAAATTCATTAATAAATTAATATTAATGATAATTATTTTATTTAATAAATGTATTAAATAAATTATGGAAAAATAGAATTAATGTTTTATAAATCATATAAAAATGATTTAATTGTTAGAAAAATATTTTAAGTTAGAAAATATAACTTCTGATATTTTTTCATGAAAATATTAATTTTTTAATATTAATAGCAATTATCGGATAATGAATTTAAGTGTTTAAAAATCATATTTAAATGATTTTACGATATTAAAAATACTTTGTGATATTATAAATATCTTATAATATTATGACATGTATTTTATTAATATTTGATAATAAATAAATATTAATGATAAAAGAATTAAGTAGTATTTAATTTATTTAAATACGTTATTAATGATTTAAAAATCAAGATAAATGGTAATAATTATTTAAAATTTATTACGAGCTTATGAAAAATATTTTAACTGATATTAAAATTATCTGAGATAATTGTTAGGTGTTAAGACATAGTTTAATTGAACTTAGACTTGATAAAAGTCTGATTAGACCGTCGGGAAGTTAGAATTGTGTCGGATTCAAGTCAGACTGAAATAGTTTGATTTGATACTAGGTTTTATGTGTTGTATAGACTGATAAGATTATGTGATAATGTGTTTAGGTTATTTTAAATATTGTGATGATATTATTCTAATTTATATTTCGATATTATTTATATATTAGGTCTTCAGATAAAGCGTTATAATTTGTGTAGCCGTAATCAACCGGACATGCAAGTTTTACTTAACTCTACTAAGAGTTGTTTCATTCATATATGCTTATGGTTAATCGTTGTTGATTGCCATTGTAGAATTGTACTATGTATATATTGCATGTATAAGTCAGGTATGAAAGGCTGATCACCTTCATTACCAGTTGGTCCAGATATATTTGTTCATGTTTAATACTTGTTCAGTCAAAATTTTATTCGTGCTAATTCACAACTATATTGATGAATTATAGCTAGCTTATTATTTAGACTCTTTCAATCATGATATATCTTAATAAATTTAAACTTGCTGGGTAACTTTCATGCTCACCCTTGCTATATCATGATAAATATTGCAGATAAGGGGAATGCATTTGGATACAGGAAAAGGGTTAAAGCCAAGTTCAGCTTGGAATTAAGTGTGCAACTAATTTGTAATAAAATAGTTTAATAAATATGCTATATGTTTGATAGTTTATGAATTGTGTATAAGTTAAGGTTACTCGATTTTGGAAAAATAATGTGTACGTTTATTGTATAAACAATTTATGTTTATATCTTCCGTAAATAGTGATAGAATGATTGTACCATATCCGCGGTGATTTGGGACCCGAATTCGGGGCTTTCACAGTAATCTTCTCGTTTTTCTTTGGGGTCTATTGGGTCAACCAAGGATAATTATGTGGGCATATGATATCTATCATAAACTAGACACATGGCCTCCCATGTACGAATGTTTCCTTGAGTATTTTTTGAAGATTTTAATTTCTAAAACAGTTATTGACTGTACATTTATGTAAGGTGCTATTGTGATGTGCTATCAAAGGTTGGGATGAGAGTCACAGTTGGTATATATTTGTATCAAAACTCACAATATATGTGTTATTGTATTTTGCACGACAATTGTAATAATAAAGTTATAGTTATTTTCTATACCATGTATTTGGCAACTCAGAATGGGTTGGGTGGAATGGACCTATTTTGGGGGCGTCACAAATGAGTTCAGGAACTTGCCACAATTATATGAGTTTATGAACTTATCCTAGTCAGACCATTGGCGTCCATTCGCTGAGGGGTTCAAAAAGTTCATATAATTATGAGTCACGAACTTACCATAAGTATGAGTTTTAAGAACTCGCAATTTAATCTTATATTCATATAGAAAATAAAGATTAATACAAACATATATATATATTTACATATGTTCACACATAGTTCTCGATATTACAACCGTTAATGTCACTTCTTACTATCAAAAGATATTAATACTTATACTTAAGCTATCTACCGTCCACTCCCTTCACCAGTCTTCTTCTTACCGGGACACTTGTTAAATTCGTGACCCATTCTCCCACATGAAAAACACTTCCTCATATTCGGCTTAGGACAATGTAAAGAAATATATCCTTCCTGCTTATAATTGAAGCACACGTTCTTCCACATCATACATTCTCCCAAGTGAGTCTTTCCACACTTGTCACAGACTTGCTTATTCTTCGGGTTTAAATATTCAGAATTACCACACTTACTATCACTGTCGTTGTCCCTCTTTCTCTTACTCTTACCCTTCTGTTTCTTGACGGTTCCTTCAGGTGATCCACCACCTTCAGCCTTCATTCTTTCCACCTGCGCCTTCAACTCGTTTCGTTCTTGAGTCATCTCGCATAACGCTCGCTCCGTCTTCCAAAAGTCCTCTAAGAGAAATGCTTTACTCTGGACTTGTTCTCCAACTTTAGTCTTATTCTCTTTCTCCACCTTAACTTCCTCAGACTCTGCCTCCTCATCTCCACTCAAATACATCTCGGGATAATCATCATGATCACTCCCCAGATTAACCATGGGTTCATCTTTTCTCACATCTTCAACCGACTCGCTTTGCGCTGGCACCTTGGCTACTGGCACTGGTGCAACAGCTGCTAGTATCTCTGTACTCATTTCATCTTCTCCTGACATCCTACAGTCAGTTAAACAACTTGATTAGTACTTCACCAGTACAAACTTAATACACATGATGTCCACACATCTCACTGTTGATACACTTTATCAATCCCTCACTTAGTACTCTAAATGAGTGTTCTCTATCTCGCTTATGGTTATAATCCTAGGGTTTTCCCCACCCCACTTAAGGTTTATAACCTACAGCTTTGATACCAACCTGTGACGCCCCCAAATCTGGGTTACCTGACCCCCGAGTTTGATGATCACGATCCAACATATAAATAACATCTAACTACCCATTCATTTATGAATAGCAATACACCTCTCAATAACATATATAGTTAATACATTGTCCCAGGTTATCTAACCATGACTTTACAAACATACCCCTTAGATATACAAAAGGGTTTACAAATACAACATAATAAGTAATGTTCATTACAACTAATCACGCAAAACACCTTTGCTCTTGTTCTTCTCTGCCCCTCCGGCTTCTTCGTTCCTAGCTGAAATATTTTATTTAGCAAGGGTGAACAACAAATTTGCCCCACAAGTTAAGACAGACAATGAATGTATAATAATCAAGAATAACAGACTATCTATTTTGATAAAATAACACCAAAGTTCGGGGAACTTTGAAATAGTTGAACAATTCATTCTTCTCTAACCAATCTTCTCGCAACCTAAGCAACACATTAATGAAAGGATATAATACTTTCAATGTTTCTACGATATTCTACTGAATAACAATTTAGAAATACTCTCTAGAGTTTATGATGAATGATCTTACAAGATCTTGAAATTCTCTTCTCGAGTAACTATCAAAGATTTACTCTGATATACCCAAATAACAGGATGGAAATATTTTCCAGAATTTATGCTAAGTGATCCCTACGGATCTTGAACTTCTCTTCTCGAGTAACTATCAAAAATTTGACTTTGATATACCCAGGTGTATCAGATAACCATAAAGATTAAATCATACCCCTCTGCAAGTATATAAAGTGATTAGCTTTGGTATACCCTATATTATGCATAATATTCAATTACCAAGTGGTTGCTTGCAAGCTTGAACAAACATGTTGGCAAATTAAATAAGTGACACATAGGAGGAGTAGGTAGGAGTTGTTCACCAACTAAAGTAAGCAATCATTATATTCTTCCCCCCTCCTTTTTCCTCTCTAATACCCGGCCACTAGGCCTTAGATTGTCCCAATTTTGGCTTTCCTTTTATGCTTTATTTGATTTACTAAATGTCCAAAAAGTCCTCTCCCACTTGGGCTAAAATTTGAGCCATCCAATATTTCATTTGGGCTTTCAAATTAAAAAATGTTTGGGCTCTCTACTTAGCATGTTTGGGCTATGTAATTTACGTAGTCCAATACCCTTAATATTACCATTCCCTAATTATTTAATTAGGGTTTTCATTTTCTCAATTATAACATAAATCCTTACTCATGCACATTTAATTTCTTAACCCAATTAGACTTGCTATAATTAGGTTATAAAATTAATTAACTGAGATGTATAAAATAAATCTCTTAGAGTTAGTATATATTTTATATACTAACATTCTCCCATATCATAACCCTTAAGTTATTCAATTTTACATTCCTAATTTATAATTAGGTTACCTTAGCTTCTCTTATTTGACTATAACAAACAAATAAAAACAAACACATATTATTCATATGGAATTACTCACATATAACAATACACAAAATCATATAAGTCTTTCACACAAAACTTTTTAAATTCATACCTTATTTCCAGTCTAGATCTTATTATTCAACCTTTATCTAATCAATTAAGATTTTATTAATCGTATAAATTCTCAGGTTATCACAATGAGAGTATGTAAAGTCCTCTAACATGGGTGCCAGATGATTGTTAATGTCTTAGTATGCAAAGAATTTGACTGAAACCAAGAGAGCAGAAGCTCAACTCTGGTCAGGCTAGAGGACAGCGCAACTGCGCCGACCCTAAGCCTAACTAGGGCCCAGCTATGCCACAGGGCAGTCATGCCTGATTATTTTAACCTTGATCTAGACCTTAAAGCATATAGGTATGAATGTCTAGAGTTATAATACTTGACATAAATGACGTTTTAAGCATATGAGCATGTAATGGTTATATAAAACATAAAGTTGTTAAATTTTATTAAGGTTTGTAAAATGTAAGAACTATGTGAATCATGCACCTATGAGTTTTAAATGTTTAACGAACACATAGCGAGTCAAGTGTGATATATATATATATATATATATATATATATATATATATATATATATATATATATATATGAATGTTGATGTTAAGTACGAGTGGTTAAGGTATACCTATACACACCTAGCTATTCTAAGAGTATGATGAGAAAGGGAAATGAAGGTTTTACAGACCTAGTTAGGGAACGATGTAATATTTATTATTATATTAAGAGCATGTGAAATGTATGACTGATGGATATGAATCCGTGATTATATAACTATGTAGGAATACACGCAGTGCAGATAAGCTTTAAGCAGTTAAGTCGTAGTTGATAAACTACGAATCAGGCAAGTCTTTTAGTTCCTATTTGATATATGAATTTGTTAACTGTTAGTTGAGCTATATTATGCTATGAGAATGTTGATGTATATATATGAAATGCATATGAGATATGTATAAAATTTAAAAGTTGATCTTTGATGATATGCTTGTGAAGTAAACCTATATGCATGTTATATGAGAAGTAACATGCTTAGTGAATATTAATGGATTATGAATGCATGAGCTGAGTATGCTATTATATGCTATGTGCTGTATGAAAACTATTAGAATTGTTGGGCTGTCGAGCTCACCCTTGCAAATAACCACTTTTGCAGGTTAAAGACTCACGGTAAAGTTACGTGCTTGATAAAGTTCAATAGTATCGAAGGAGATTGATCTATTTATTTAAATATATGCTCTTGAACCATGTTTAGGTTCTAGGAGATGTACATGATAGTAGTTTACGATGTGTAATACAAATTGAGTTATAAAGTTGTACTAGGTGATGCATAGAGGAATTCGAATCAAGATGTAAAATTCATACAATAATTCGAATAGAATGAATCATAACGTAATTTGATTCAAGGATATATAATTGATTCAAGTTAAGAAAACAATAAAAGACTTTTCAAAGGAGATTGAATTTTTTTTAATTATTCTGTATATTTTTATAACATCGAATATGATGTAAGACAGGAATGGTAAATGACCAAGATTTGAAACTTATAAAAGTTTGGGGGCATTATACAGATCCTGAAAATGGAAATAATTTATATTCTAAATTGTAATAAGCAAAGTAATATTCATTAAATTATGAATAAAAGATATAAATAGTTGGACGATAGTAGTATCGTGGCGGACCGGGTCCGAGGTTCGAAGGGACCCAGATTTGGGGGTGTCACAACAACTACAGCGGAACAAGAAATCCATTAGAAAAGTCAAGTAGAGCATAATATCTACTATCTTCTATGATTTAAAAGTTCATCATCAATATTTTATCGCTGTAACACAGCTCAATAAATAATCCATATCATCGAATTATGTATGAACTACGGACCAAAGATATTCGTTAGTATCACATCCATGAATTATCCATGCACTACGGGCCAGGGATATTCATTATTATCACATCTACGAATTATCCATGCACTACGGGCTAAGGATATTTGTTATTATCACCAGTGGTTATGATCATGCCAAACAACTGTCAATCAATGCACTACAGGCCAATGAAGACTTTTACCACATCATTTGTAACATTATATGTCATGATTATACCGATACATAATACCTAGTCATAATCATACCAATCAACAGTCCATCTATGCACTACGGGCCAAAGATGACTTTCATCGCAATATAAACATGAGAATGATGACAATGATATATGAATTTAATTAAGTGAGATCAAGAATAAATTTTAAATATTTATAATTCAATTTATCTAGAGTTTAAAAATGTCTAATTGTCAACATAATAACTGCTCTGTAGAGTAAACTTCAAGAATAATACTCATGTATCAAAAATAATTTGGACAGAAAAGAAATCAATTTTTGTCGTGAATAGAACCCCATGTTCAAGAATATTACTCATTTATCAAAAATAATTTGGACAGAAAAGAAATCAATTTTTGTCGTGAATAGTACCCCGTGTGAATAGTACTCTGTGAATAGTACTTCGTGAATAGTAATCTCGTGAATAGTACTATACGTATGAATAGTACAGTGTGAATAGTGTCATATGTATGAATAGTACTTCGACATGAAAAGCTTAAAATTTTACAAGAATGTCCAAAAAAATATTTCAGTGAAACGAAACTAGATAAAGCACAAATTTCAAGGATATTCTAAAAATTTCAAGGAATATAGAAGCAATACTTATCAACATAAGTGTAGAATTAGGAATATGAAACGAAATAATATTACTTACATAATACAGAGTGTGGAAAAAAATATTATTTCTTATGAATATTGAACAAAAATAATATCCCTTGCGAATATTGAACGAAAATAATATTCCTTACGAATATTGAACGAAGATAATATCCCTTACGACTATTGAACGAAAATAATATTCTTTAAGAATATTAAACGAAAATAATATTCTTACGAATATAAAAAATAATATCTCTTCTGAATATGAAATAAATAATACTACATACAACTGTTGAACGAAAATAATATTCCTTACGAATATTGAACGAAGATAATATTCCTTAAGAATATTGAACGAAAATAATATTCCTTACGAATATTGAATGAAATAAAATTCCTTATGAATACGAAAAATAATATCGTAAGCGAATATGAACTAAATAATTCCCTTTACGAATATTGAACAAAAATAATATCCCTTACGAATATTGAACGAAAATAATATTCCTTACGAATATTGAATGAAGGCAATATCCCTTACGAATATTGAACGAAAATAATATTCATTACGAATATTGAACGAAGATAATATCCCTTCTGAATATTGAACGAAAATAATATTACATAAGAATATTGAACGAAAATAATATTCCATACGAATACAAAAGATAATATCTTACGAATATGAAATAAATAATACCCCTTACCTTAAAAAGAGAGCAATTTTGACTGGTATAGCGGAGATATTCTTGAAGAAAACTTGCACTGTTTTCTACACTCAAAGCTTCCTTAAACTCAAAAGAAATACGCTCAATATTATAGAAGAAGAATTCTCTAATTCTGGTGTGATTTTCATTTCTAAACTAAGCATCCTATTAATAGGAGAATGTCAAGATACTATTTAGAATTAATCATAGGTGAACAGGAAGAAGGTTTCACGGGTGAAGTTCACGGACGATTCGGCTGAAACTCTTAAAAAATTGATTTTACTATGCTGCACTATGCAAGCACTATGCAACACTATGCAGTACTATGCAAATAATAAAATATAATATATTATATTTTATATAAAAAACAAGACTTATATATAATTAATATACATACATACATATATATATATATATATATATATATATATATATATATATATATATATATAAGTAATAAAACAAAACTAAGATAACTTTCTACCGACTATTTTGAAAAATGAGTAAGTGGGGGTTCATATAATAGAAGCCTAATTTATAACAAATACTTCATAAAAACTCCCTCTATTTACCTCAATTCACTTGGCTTCACTACACACATTTTTAATAACATTTATTCATCATTAATATTACAAATCACAATATTAACAAACAGATCATTCCTAGGAAAGAGTGGACTTTCCGATAAGGACTTCTCCTTATTGGCGCGCAATTAGGTGACTAAACCCCTTTTCTTGACAAAACTTTCTAGACATTGTCAATAATGTAAATAATAATACGAATAACTTTTTCGTCTCAATTATTGATTTAATGATATAAAATATTGTGCAGATGATACTGTGACAATAATTGAATTAATAATGTGAGATACTATGCAACAACTACTGTTACAATAATTGAATAAAACTGAGTGACTTCTCATGTAAGCAACAATAATAAAAGATATTGTACAATACCGTGTTACTGTGCAACCATGCATATTATTGTACTTTTATCACCAGGTATTTCAATAGTTAATGGTAAAACTTTTGCCGTTATTTTTATAAAAAGTTATTTATGTCGTTTTCTAACTCCGACAGTAATTTTGTTATGGGGTCCACCAATGATTGTGTCGTCATACGAATATTCCCTGATAAAATGAATATTCCCCGGCCAAACGAATATTTTATGATAACTTACTTACTTTTACAAAATTTGTAAATATTACCCACAACTATAACATTATATCAAATCCACACCTTAATACTCAAATTGATATGTAGAGAAAATTAAATCTTTATTCATAAAAGTTGGGATTTTACATTTGTGACTGATAGAAATCTGTAGACACTCGAAATTTTACATTCATGTTACTAACATTGTAGGAGGGCAAAATCGTCTTTAGGAGACAACACTGGAAGTCAAATCAGCTGAATCCCGAAGATAACCCCGGGGTACTCAGTTTTCAATCTCAGAGACAACTCCGAGATACTCAGTTGTAATTCTGGAGATAACTCCGGAAAACTCAATTCAAACCTCAGAGATAACCCCGAGGCACTCAGTTCAAACCTCAGAGATAACCCCGGGAGGTCAAGCACACCTCAAAGATAACCCTGTTGTAAGACCCCAAATTTTATGAAATAAAAGTATTCAATTTTTCTTATAATTACTATTCAGTAAATAATTAAATTGATAAAAAGTTAAGTTAATGGTGATATATGAATTTTTTTAAAAATAAGCAAGTGGTTATAAAAAAATCATTATTGTCGGGGAATATTCGTTTGGTCGTGAAATATTCTTGCTGTCGGGGAATATTCGTACGACGGCGCAGCTATTTGTGGGCCCCATAACGGAAAACTGTCGGATGAAGAAAACGACAAGTATTAGTTTTTTATAAATAACGACGGATGAAGAAAACGACAAGTATAAGTTTTTTTTATAAATAATGGCGTAGTTGTTACCGTTAACACTCTTGGAATACCCGGTGGTTCAAACACAGTAATACGCGGTGTTGCACAGTAGCACACAATATTGCACCAATTATTTATTCTTACGTAAGAAGTCACTACTCAATAATTATTCCAGTAATTACTATTCAATATTTTATTTTATTGATTTAATAATTGCTATTTTGATATTTTATATTATTGTTGTTTCAATAATTGTCACTCCGCAGTATTTTCCATTATCAGATCAATAATTTATATTATTATTAGATAACATTATTGGTAATGTCTAGAAAGTTTTGTCTAGAAAAGGTTATATAATTGCACGCCGGTAAGGAGAAATCCTTACTGGAAGGCCCCCTCTTTCCTGGGAACAGCCTGGTTGTCACTATTGTGATTCTGTAATATTATTTGTGAATAATTAATTATTGATTTATATGATAAGGAAAATATTTATTTATGTGAATATAAATGGATGAATTTTTAGAAAAGTGACGATTGTTAAAAATTGATATTTTATCTTTTCTGATAAAATAATTTATTTAAATATATTATTATATTATAATAATATAATAATGGTGATATTTTGCAATGAATGTGTGATCTATGAATAAATGAGGAGGAAGCGTATTTTTGTTTCAATAAATGTTAAAAACATGTTAAACATGTTGGTGGACCCTATTTCTTGACTGAAATTTGATTATAGCCTGTTAAATCGTCCGTATGTGGATTTCGGTCAATTTCTGCTTGGAAATCGAAAAAAAGTTATACTTACAAAGTTGTAGAAAATTGAATTTCCTATGAAATGGATATAAGATCCAAATTTTTCTGATAAAAGGGCTATTTATTTTGAATTATTGAAGTTTCAGAATAATTAATTTTTGAAGTTTTAAATATTTTTAAAAAAAAAACGTTTTGGTTATGATTGGTGGGGCCCACTTGCTGTTAAACATGCTGAAATCAGATCATTCAAAGTGGGCGTAGGAATTTTAAAACAAAATAATAATATTTTATTAAATTTTCTGCTTTGGTGTTCTAAGCATTTTTCTATAAATAAGGTGCTTAGGTTAGAATTGAAAATTACATCAGAAACTGAAGTTTTCTCTCTCTATATTATCGAGCGTATTCTTGTGAGTATTTTGATACTTTGAGTGTTACTATATGGTGCAAGTTCCCTTCAGCGTTATAACTGATATTCTAGCTAGAAGTATTATTCTTTTGAGGTAAGGGATATTGTCATTATTATAGTAAGAGATAGTAAGGGATGGTAAGGGATGTTATTTTTTCCAAGTAAATGATGTTATTTCCTTTAATATCATTATACCGAAATATTGATATAGATTTTATTGTGAAGCTTTATCTTTTCATGTTGAGGTCACTATTCACGTATACGCCACTATTCACGTATACGCCACTATTCATGTATATGACACTATTTACGTATACGATAATATTCACGTATATGGTACTATGTACGAATATGAGCTACCATTCATGAGTTACTATTCATGAATTACTATTCGCGAGTTAATATTTATGGGGTACTATTCACGATAAAATTATTTTTTTTTCTGACCAAATTATTGTTGATTTATGAATCTTACTCTTGAAATTAAATTCATATTTTGATCATATTGTTTTTATTATAAAATATAACATTTTTATAATCTTGGTGATGAAATTTCTCTTTGACTTGAGTGTAAAGATGAGTAGATTATTGGTATAATCTTGACTATGGGTTCTCTTTGGCCAGTAGTTCAAAGATAAATTATTGACTGGTATGATCATGACCATTGTATTTATAATTGAATATCTTTAGCTTAAGTGCAAAGGTGAATTGATCAACATGGTTATAATTATTGTTTATATAAATTCTAAAATGATTATATATTTCTTCGAGATATTAATATATTTGGCCTGTAGTGCAAAGATGACTTGTTGTTGAATATCTTTGGCATGTAATGCAAAGATGAACTGTTGGTGAATATCTTTGGCCCGTAGTGCAAAGATGAATTTATTAGTATGATTATGAACATAAATTGTGATTTGGTATAACCATGATCTTTGATGTTTCAGGTAAAGACAGGTGAAGAAAATTATCTTCGTTCTACGTGCGAAGGGGAATTTAGAACCACAAAATGATTATGAGTTATTCACATGATTGTGGATAGGAACTGTTGATTGATGTTACAGGGATAAAACATTATTGGTGGACTTTTAACATGGAGAAGATAATAGACTTTATGGTCTATTTGACTCTTCTAATGGATTGCTCGTTCCGCTGCAACTATGGTTGAAAAGTTTATTCATCTACCATATGTTCTAAATCTCTTCTTCATTACTGATGAAAGCTATTGATAATTTAATTATCTTTAGTCATGATATTCTTTACTGGGCTAGTTATGCTCACCCTTTTATTTCACAATTCCTTTCAGGTGATAAGAGTATAGCTGGGTCGAGCGGGGGTAACAGGGAAATAGAACGGTGGTCGATAGCTGTTGAGGTTTCCCCTAAAATAGTATGAAAATAATTTTATTGAGAACTTTAGATAAGTGTGTTATATTTTTTACGTCATTTAATAGTTAAATTTGGTGAATCAAATAGGGTGAGGCGAACCCAACTTTGGAAGGGTGTTTTGCCACTGTCACACAAGATGTCTAATGACATACAATCTCGTGTTATCATAAGACAGGGTTGTACACATCCACTTGTTGAGTATATCTACGAGCACTACCTATATAATCTTGGAGTTTGGTCGAAATATAATTCTCAATTGGAGACAATGGAGATAATTATATGTCAAGAGAAGACTCACCATTGGAAAGAACATGATGAAAATCTTCTCATTTTTCTTTGGGGTCTATTGGGCCAACCAAGAATAATTCTCCAGTCATATGATATCTATTATAACTTAGATGTATGGCTTCCCATGTACGAAGGTTTTCTTGAGTATTTTCTAAAGATTTTAATTTCTAAAACAGTTATTGACTGTACCTTTATGTAAGGTGCCATTGTGACGTTCTATCCAAGGTTGGGATAAGAGTCACAATTGGTATATATTTGTATTTAAACTCACAGTATATGTGTTGTCGTATTTTGCACGACAATTGTAATAATAAAGTTGTAGTTATTTTCTGTACCATGTATTTGGCAACTCAGAATGGGTTGGGTGGAATGGACCTATTTTGGGGGCGTCACACCTGAGGACATCCAGCATCCACAGTAGCCCAATTTTAGAGATAACCCTGAGCAACGACTGCTACATCTGCATAAAATCGGAGATAACCTAGGTGAGGAGTAAAATCATCATTTTGCCACCCCGATACTACATTCACGTCGTCTCAACATCATTTTAACCCACATTTTATATAGAAGTGTCCTGCAAGAACCATAGCTCAAAATCTCGAGTGACTACTGCACTCTTAAATATACAAAATAGGTATACATCACCTATTCTGAGTCGCCAAATACATGGTACAGAATACAAATACAATCTTAAATATACAACAAGAGCTGTGAGTTTTAATACAAATATTGTCTACTAGACAATATCCACTCTCAGAATAAGTCCTCATTACAATTACTATCACACTATTTCATAGAATAGTGAGGACTACTAATGCTATCATCTGGACCGTCACTCCGTTCCCCGACTAGTCACTAGTACGTTCTCATTTCCTGAAGAGAACAATGAAAGCAAAAGGGTGAGCTCAACTAGCCTAGTAAGAAATATTATGACCAAGATAATGCAGAATAAATTATCATTAGTCTTCAACAATGTTAAACTGATAAAATACAATAGACATCAAGTTTAACTGCAGCAGAACAATCAATCCATTAGAAGAGTCAAGTAGAGAATAGAATCTACTATCTTCTATGATTTAATAGGTTTTTCATCACTTTTATCGCTGAGACTCAGCTTAACAAATAATTCACATCATCAAATCATTCTTGCACTACAGGCTAAGGATATTCTTTAGTATCACGACCACGAATTATCCATGCACTACGGGCTAAAGATAATCGTGTTTTCATCAACGATCCTGATCATACTGAATAATCCCTGGTCATAATCATACCAAGTCCATCTATGCACTACAGGTCACAAATGACTTTCAACATAATATGAACATGATGATGATGACAATGACATAATAATTCAATAAAACAAGTTCAAGAATTAATTTATCTAGGAACCAATAATGTCCAAATTGTCAACATGATACTGCTTTGTAGAGTAAAATTCAAGAATGCTCAGAAGAATATTTTCATGAAAAGATACTGGATGAAGCGCAAATATCCAGGATATTCTACTAATTTCATGGAGTATAGAAGCCAAAACTTTAACCAACTGAGTATAATAGAATATATAAAACTGCAAATGGATTTTTGCCCGCCATGCGGTAATCCACGTAGACAGATCATTTCCACAATTTAATAAGAAATGAATAGAAAGGATCATTCACCATGCATGTGGTAATCCACATAGACATGTTATTCCAACAGAATAATAAAGAATGGAATAATAGAAGGATTCACCATGCATGCGATAGATCGCACAGACATGTTATTCCCAACAAAATAATAAAGAATAGAACCAGGTCATGCGTAAACGCACAGACAAGATATCTTGACAGAATAATAAAGAATGGAATAACAACAGAATTTTACCATGTATGCAGTACTTCACATAGACAGGTTATTCCAACATAATAATAAAGAATGGAATAACAGCTCTTACGAGTATTGGAAAGAAAATAATTCTCTTCGTGAATATGAAAGAATAATATCCCTTACCTTAAAAAGAAGAGTATTTCGACTAGTAGAACGAGGATATTCTTGAAGAAAACTTATATTATTTTTCCACACTCAAAGCTTCTGAAAACTCTAAAGAAATACGCTCAAGATTATAGAAAAGAATTCTCTGAATTTCTGGTGTGATTGCAATTCTAAATAAGCATCCTATTTATAGGAGAATTGAAAGGATACTATGCAATAAAACATTATATATTCTATATATATATATATATATATATATATATATATATATATATATATATATATATATATATATATATATATATATATATTATTTAAAATCTAAAAAAACAAATAACTTTATAAAAGTATTCTGTTTTATATAAAAAAAATTTACTATGTAAAATACTATGCAAGCATTATGCAACACTATGCATAATAAAATATAATATATTCTATTTATAATCTAATAAAACAAATAACTTTATAAAAGTACTCTGTTTTATATAAAAAAAATTTACTATGCAAAATACAATGCATAATAGAATATAATATATTCTATTTATAGTATAATAAAACAGATAACTTTATAAAAGTATTATGTTTTACGTAAAAAACTTTTCTGTTTTATTCCATTAATAATACTAATAAAACAAAAATATATATATATATATATATATATATATAGACACACACACACACTTCTGTGACTTCATAAAAAGACACCTCAATATAATTAACAACATTTATCATCATTATTATAATTCACAATATTAATTGACCAGGTCGTTCCCAGAAAAGAGGGGGCTTTCCAATAAGGATTTCTCCCTATTGACGCGCAATTAGGTGACCAAACCTCTCATTGGCAGAACTTCTAGACATCGTTAATATTACAAATAATAATATTAATAACTCTGTCATCTCAATTATTGATTTAATAATATATAAAATATCGACAATAATTGAATCAATTAACGTGAGATATTATGCAACAATTACTGTAGCAATAATTGAACAAAACTAAGTGACTTCTCACGTAAGCATCAATAATCAATACCGTGTGCTACTATGTAACCACGCGTATTACTGTACTTTTATTACCGAGTAGTTCAACAGTTTTAACGGTAAAACTTCCGTCGTTATTTTCATAAAAATATTATTGTCATTTTCTCAATCCGACAATAATTTCGTTGCGGGGTCCACCAATGATTGTACCGTCGTACATATATTCCCTGACAAAAAGAATATTCCCCGACCAATTGAATATTATACAACAACTTGCATACTTTTCAAAATTTATAAATATTACCCACAACTATAACATTATATCAAATTCATTCCATAATATTAAAAAAATATTTCGAGAAAATTAAATTTTTATTCGTAAAATTTGGGATTTTACGCATCAGGTAGCAGATTAAATCTGCTTCGGCGTGCTAACATCTTCCTATAAATAGAGGGCTAAGTTAGAATTGAAAATCACACCAGAAACAAGTTTTCTTTCTCTCTATATTATCGAGCGTATTTTTGCGAGTATTTAGATACTTTGAGAGTTGCTATTCAGTGCATGTTTTCTTCGACTTTATATCTGATATTCCATTTCGAAGTACGATTTCTTTGAGGTAAGGAATGTTATTTTCTTCTTAAATGATATTATTTTCTTCAATATCATTATGCCAAAATATTGGTTTTAACTTTTTATCAAATTTAGAACTTTTTGTGTCGGAATTACTATTCACGTATACGACACTATTCACGTATACGACACTATTCACTGAAAAATAAAATTTTCTTCTTTTTATCCAAGATGTCTATTATGGTTACTAACTTTGATTGTATCCATGTTTTGATCTTTATTTTTGAATTCTGCTTCACAATTGGTTATTATGGAGTATTATGGAACTTGAATAAACTGTGATACGAATCCCTAATATTTGTTATTTTATCTCACTGGATTCGTTTTCTTTAAGATATTTTTCATCATCTTCAGTCCTAAATGATGATATTACTGAATATCTTTGGCCTGTAGTGCAAAGATGAATGATTAACTGATGAATATCTTTAGCCCGTAGTGCAAAGATGAACAGATGTTGAGATGAACATGACCAACTGGTGATACAAATGAATATCTTTGGCCTGTAGTGCAAAGATGAATATTGATTCAAGATGTATATTGATTGATGTTACAGAGATAAAATATTGATGATGGACATTTAAATCTTAGAAGATAGTAGAATTCATTCTCTACTTGACTCTTCTAATGGATTGTTGTTTTCGCTGTATTTGTTGATCAAAAACTTGTTGTCTATTATATTCTATCAGATTTTTCCCTGTTGAAGACTAATGATAATTTGTTGTATATTATCTTAGTCATAATATTATTTACTGAGCTAGTTGAGCTCACCCTTTTTCTTTTTGTTCCATTTTTCTTCTCAGGAGGTGAGAATATAGCAGGATTTAATCGGGATATAGAGTGATGGTTCTAGAAAGATGTTTAACTATCCTCACTATTTCTTTAAAATAGTGTATGAATAATTACAGTGAGAACTTATTTGAGTGTGGATATTGTCTAAAAGACAATGTTTCTATTTAAACTCACAGTATGTGTTGTCGTATTTTGCACGACAATTGTATTATTGAGGTTGTAGTTTACTTTCTGTACCATGTATTTAGCGACTCAGAATGGGTTGGATGGATTGGACATATTTTGGGGGCGTCACAGTTGCTCCACGCACTACTACTCCAAGGGTTTCTCAGCCGTGGAAGAGAGGAAAATACCTCATAACTAAATATAAATAATCAATAATCAATAATCAATTTTGTAGTGTTATTAACTTGTGGGGGATTACATCAATATTTGTAGACTCAAGTCACAAATATTACTTGAGAAATAATAAAAGAGATAAACGACTAAAATACCCATACGAAATATTAAAATCCTAATAACTATTAAATTTTCTAAATCTCCACTAATAAATAAATACATTATTTTTTTTCCCAAATTGAATATAATAAAAGTTTCATAAAAAAAATACAAATTTCTTCTTAGCTTTGGACTCGTTAATTGATAATTACTATAGCATCATTATGCATATATCCATAAACGTGTATGCAGAGCTCACCTAAACCAATATATATTATTCAACTATAACCACAAGAAGGTGACATTAACATACTAATATTTTGAATGCTTACATATAAATGCAACTGCATATACATGAAGAAATATTATCAAACATGACCATTTGACTAATCATGTATTCTTATGACTGTATGAGTTATAACCAAATTCAATTGTTGTTGCTCATTCCCACGTCTTATATAATTCTAAAAAATCAATTTCTAAATATTGCAATTCTGATCATGCCAAATCTATATTATGTTCTTAATCAATTAAGGGCTTATGACTTATGAGTCATTGTCATACCAGATTACAAAACACTGAAACAGTATAATTACAATACAGATACCCAGTACCCACTAAAATTCGCTCAAATGTTTGTATCTTAATTTAGTCTAGTAAGGAAAATTGCTAATTATTGTAACATCCTTCTAAATTACCAAAACCTAGGTACTCCAGATCTAGATCATGATCCCACAATACCAAATTAATAACAAAATCCAAAATCCCATCCAATAAAATACGGGCATACAAATAAATATCAAACAAATGAACAAATTACCTCAATGTTTTTACGTGGGTGTTGTTCCTCAACACTTAGCATACCTAATTAAAAATGGCAAATTATTTTTCAAGAAAACAACTTATATATAATACATACATACATTGATACGTGAAAATTACCAATAAAAATTAGAAATAGCAAGTATTGGGTCGACTTGAAAGACTAATCAAATATTTAGCTCTAAAACCCCAAGAAATATAAAAATCATAAATTAACATAAATTCTCAAATATCAATGCTCAATATTGAACCCTCTCTTCTTCAAATACCCACTGAAAAATTGTAGCTTAATCTAAACCCACCAGAAATTCTCAAATTAAATCAAATTGAAAAAGTTTTGTATAATGCTCTTCTCTCGAAACTTTGGGGGAATTAGGCGGAAAGATAGATAGCGAAATATAAATCTCTGTCTTTTGAATACATTTAAATCTTTGTCTTTTGAATATATAGTTTTGATTATTTTTTTTGGGTGATGAGCTTTAACGTAATTTGGGAATTGAATTGTAAATATTTGATTATTGGTGAAGACGAAATGAGAATTTCAAAACAATAGGGCCCGAACATGCATGTTCTCAAAACAATAGGGCCAGAGAACATGCATTCAAACAAACAAATTGGCATGACATACACAACCGTAATTCAAATGAAAATTGTTAAGTATCTTGTTTTGGAATTGTGCACAATTGAGAGAGAGAGAGAGAGAGAGAGAGAGTGTGTGTGTGTGTGAGTGAGAGGAGAGCAAAATGAAAGAAATAAGGTTGAGCGAAATGAAAGAAAAAAGGTTGCATCCAAATATTTGAACTCTCCCTTCAACTTGATGTCCGACAATATCACGAACAAGAATTCTATATAAGAACATAACTATTGATTTCTTTACCACTAAATGAAAAACACCCATCACGCTCTTTGAAGATCATTACAGTTAAAATGTCAAATAATACAACCAGTGCAGTTAAATTAAAAATATATCAAATTCAGTAAAAAAGATTTAGCCTTTAGAATAGTAAGCATGGAGTCATGCACGAATGAACCGTCAGCCATTAATAGCAATTAAACACTAACCATTGGTGAGTATCAATGAGGCCAAACTACTGTATTTTGGGAATCATTTAAATAACTTAATAACACAACAGTCTTCTCAATAAACTTAAATTTAAAAGATATCAAATTTGTTAATATAATTATTGGGATTTCATCTCATTGGATTAATTTTCTATTTTATAAATGGTAATTCGTTAGGAAAGTTCAAAGCAAAATAAAATATAAATAGGTGTACAGGAGAAATTTTGCTCATCATGCGGTACACAATCACATGATAACTCCACAAAAAGCATGAAATGCACATAAAACTGAGCAAGACCATGAGAACCAAGTATATACCCAGTAGGATATGGACTAAACAAAGCATGCCAAGATATTCAACTATTTTATAAAATTGTTAAGTAAACATTCTTGACATGAAATCGTTGTATGGTCCTTGCTTCAAGATGTGTAAATAACATGAACTTACCATTAAAAGAGATTAATAAAACTTTGAAAATAATGATAAAAACGTTAGCAATATCCCAGTCTCCTTGAGTAGGGGAATTTCACCAACAAAGATTTCATACCAGAATGAAAGTCGTTATGTCACAAAATTATATGATCACAATCTACAATTTTTGCAGCTTTATGGTAGTTCATTTTTAATAGAGTGCAGAACAAGTTGAAATTATGAAGCTCTGGAGATGGACATGAAGTTGTGAACTTTCCTGTGAAGATGCTCATGACAAGACTAAACAACGTAAGAATGCAGTTAAACGTGTAATCAAATTGACCTCCCACCCCCACAACCACCACCACCACCACCACACCCCACACCCACACCCCCACCCCCACCCCCACCCCCACCCAAAAAATTAACAATCTTTAAAGTTCAATTCGAGAATAGCAACTTTCTAATATAATACCCAAAATTATGTACCTTGGATTGTAGCAAACATTGAAGACACTTCTCATAGAAATGGCAATGAACACAGAATTAATATCATTCAACTTTTGGTTACAGGCTACTACAAACTTAGCTCCATTTTTTACTTGAGCTGCTCTTCAGATCCCCAGCCTCAGTTCTCCATCACAACCTCTGTCTTATATTCAAGTTATAGAACTCAAAAAGAATGTGGTTACTTCATTTTTTTTAATGAAGGTACAATAATACCTTAGAAAGAGCACAGCATCTCCGCAGACAAGCTGCTTTTTATTGACAAAAGCACTCCAACCAGTTGTTAGCAAAGGCCTTCGAGGCTGGTCTGATTAAACACAAATTTTAGAAAGAAAAAAAAAACTAAAACTCGAATCACAATACAAAGAAGAAACATCATAAAGATATCAGAATTTCTCACATACCGCGGTAGATGTGGCGGAACTTGTGACAACCCGAAAATTTGGACAATTTTATAAAATCTTAAAAGATTGAATAAATGTTATAAGATGAACCTAGACAGAAAATAAGTGTATAGATTTCACATTTCTATAAAGGAATTTTAAGGATTTCAAAATTTTTGGAGAAGAACTTGAATGATTTGATAGACTACAAGTGATAGTCTGATAATGAGGTATATGTTTAGTGTATGAGTTCATAAGATTATGTGTATGTGGTTCTAGTATTTTAATTATATACTAGTGACCTAATCTAAGAGATTTGTGGACCATGTCTCAATTTATTAAATTATTTTGTATTAATATGTGAGTAAGTTGAATTAAGGATTAAGTTATGTAACCTAATATATATATTAGGTGTGATAATTAAAAAACCTAAGAGGTTATGATACGGGAGAATATTAGTATATAAATTATATACTAATTCTAAGAGATTTAATTTATATATCTCAACTAATTAATTTTATAACCTAATTATAGCAAGTCTAATTGGGTTAATAATTTAAATGTGCATGAGTAAGGATTTATGTTTTAATTGTGGAATTAAAAACTCTAATTTAATAATTTAGGATTGATAATATTAAAAGTATTGGACTATGTAAATTTCATGGCCCAAGAAATTAAATTTGAAGCCCAAAAGAATTAATTGAGTGGCCCAACTTTTAGCCCAAGTGGGAGAGAACTTTTTAGACATTTAGTAAATCAATTAAAGCATAAAAGGAAAGCCAAGATTGGTTGGATAAGGCCACATGGCCGGCCCAAACAAGAGAGGAGAGAAGGGGAGATGAATGTGATGATTATTTACTTTAGTGGGTTATCTACTCTTCCATGTGTCATTTCCTCCTTTAGCCACAATGTTTTATTAAGTGTACAAGCAACACTAAAATGATTAAGAAAGAGAAAGAGAGAGTGAGTGGGGGTAATGAATATTAGATATACAAATATATCTACACATTTGTTTATTTTTTACTAAATCACAAAAACCCATTCCATTTCTCTCTCATCTCTTATTAGCTAACTCAAAGAAAACCAAATAGAGAGAGAAAGAAGAGAGGCAATTTTTGGCAGCTCCAAGAGGTGAGAGAGAGAGGTTTTGATCTTCAAGCTAACCAAGATCATCATCTACTTTGATGGATTAAGAAAAGCTAGCAAGATATCAAGGTATAAATCACATTTTTTCTAAGTTATTCTTAGTTGTTTAAATGAAAACTTGGGTTGATGATTTCAAACTTCAAAACTCTAGATCTACATGATCTAGAGTGTGTTAGGTGTGGATCTATCCATCTTGTGTGTTAAAAGTTAGATCTAAAGTATGAAATGGAAACTAGTTTTTTCAAAGGGGTGGAAAACTCTAATTTTTCTTAGCCTCGATTGTGTTAATCTTGTGTTTGATGATTGTTTGATGAAATAGATCATGTATTATGGTAGAATCATGGGTATATGAAGTATTAGTAGGTATTATGATGAGTGATGTTGGTTATTATGTGAAAACATGAAAGTTTTCTTGGAAGACATCAAGAGTTAAAAATTAGTTTTTGGTAAAAACGAAACATGAAATTCAAATGACCACATCTCCTATTGTATTTCGAATTTTTGAGTGTGGTCAAGTCCTAGAGTTAGATCTATAAGTTTTCTAACATCGCCAAGTGGAATCACTGAAAAAGGAGGTGTAGATTTCCGTATGGACTATTTTTCGCAAAGGACTCCAAAACTGCAAATCGCCAAAATGCTTCTGCCCAAAATTTTAAAATGGCAGTTTTGGCCACTTACATTGTGAGAAAAATTCTGGCCTTTTGGGACATGAAAATATATGGTATTAAGTACCTCCTGTCCAAAAATGAGCTAATTCCGACTTAAAATGAGCAAGTTATGACCATTTCAATTTCTGTGATTTTCTGACGAAAATCGCTATAACCGGAGTTCTATAACTCCAATGGCCACGAAATTTAAACTGGAGTGTCACGTTAACATGTATAAGATTGTGTCAAGAGATGGGAATTTCTGGAGTTAAGCACGATGTAGCTAATTTCTTAAGGAATTAACTAAAAATAATTTTTGAAAAATACCAAAGGAAGTTGGAAAATTATGGAAAAATACTTTTTGTGTATGATATACATGTATATAATCATGGCCAAGAGATAGAAAAATAATAAGTTGTTTTGGTATTTTTGTAAAAAGGATATGGAATCCAGCTTGCTGGATTAGGAAATCTGATGAATCCAGCTTGCTGGATTGAAAAATATTTTACTGAATTGAATATTTGTTGAATCCAGTTTGTTGGATTGCGATCTAGTTTGCTGGATTTAGAATCCAGTTAGCTGGATTGCAGTTTAGGTTGTTAGATTTTGAATCCAGGTGGCTGGATTAGTATTTAACTTATTAAATGTTAAAGAATAACTTGTGAAATGAAAAAGCGAGTGGTAAATCATAATGTACATGATACAGTGATTGAAGAATTATCAAATGATAATAATAATACTAACTTTGTAAGGTTTTATCTATTATTTAATTATGTGATTAAGTGTTAGATAATTGATTGATTAAGTAATAGTATTATGAGTTAATAGGTATGTTATGCTAATTCAAAGATCAATCTTATAATGGATAGGTCTTTCATAAGAGATTACATTATATTTCTTAGCGGTAATCAGCGGTTCAGGCAAGTTTCCTAACTCAACCATGAGTTGTAATTTCAAAGCATGTTAGTGAATAGTTGTTGTTGATTATTCACGTCTATATTGATTATTGATTCGCACGTTGTGCATATTGTAAATGTTCATCAGGTATGAAAGGCTGATCACCTTCATTACCATTTGGTTCAGTTAATCTGTTCATGTTTATGCTTGACCATTCATTTTCATTGACTTGGTCGTTCAGCTAAGAAAATTTGTTCATGCTCTTTCACAATGTTTATATTGTTGAAAGTTAGCTAGCTTATTGTTCAATTCTTTCAATCATGATATATCCTCAAATAAATTTAAACTTGCTGGGCAAATTTGATGCTCACCCTTGCTATATCATGATAAAATTTTCAGATTTAGAGGAAAGCTCGAGTAAAGACAGAAGTAAAGGCAAAGTGCAAGGCTAAATTATGGTGCAGTTAGATTTATTAAATCTTCTGACGAAAATAGTATTGTAAACATTTAAGATATTGAATGTATATATTAAGTTAAGGTTGTAGACCTTGGGAATGATGTGTAAAAGTTTAATGTATAAGTAATTTATGTTTATATCTTCCGCAATAGTTATAGAAATAGTATACCAGATCCTTGGTGATTAGGACCGGGATTTGGGGATGCTACAGAACTTCCACTCAATACCATGCAAATCTTTTGCTACAAGCTCTTGTGAATGCCTCTGTTGTTTATGATCCTACAGGAAAAATCCTACCAAGCTCAGAATTATAGACATAATTAGGGAATAAAAATAGAAATACTAGAGGAGGGAAGCAGTCCTCGGCAGCTCGACGTGGGACAGAGAAACCTCCATGGGTGCTGGTGTCAGAAGCAGTGAGTGTCTTCCAAAACATGCGAGGTGTCATCGATTTGGCAGCAATTTCAATATCATCCTCTTCAACTTCTGGTTCAGTTTTCCCGGCCCTCCATTTCTGCTCAATCTATTTCACCTAGCCACAGAATTTCACCCAAAGTAAAAATTAGCAAAACCAAGAAACTTAAAAATACAATACCAAATGTAAAGGAAAAATCACCACCCCATCATTCGGTTAGCGTTAGCCATTTTTATCTTAACATATTTCAGCTTATAAAATGCAAAGAAAAGTACATCAATATAAAATTTGATACTACAAAGCGCACCTGAGAATCTGGAATTAAAGAAACCTGTGCATAAACATCATCGAAAGCTGCCTCTGCCTAAACAATAATTGAAAAAATTACAACAATATTCACAATGAACAAAATCTCAGCATCCGTGAGCACCATATACTTCACTATCTCCCATAATTCAAACCCTAGAAATCAATGATCAACCACATTTGAAAAACAAAACCTTTATAATTAAATACTACATAGACATAGAAATATATAATTATAGCAAACTTACATAAAGCTTGACATCAACAACGCGACAAAAGATGTGTGGAGGAAGATCACGAGTATTCCAAGTGACCCTGCAACAAGTAAACCACTGAGCTTCCTTTCTTCGACAACGAAATCAGTGGACCAGCACACGCGTGCCATAGCTCCAAACACACCGCCGGCGACGATGACGCCAAATTACCCGGAGCCGGAGCAGAGGAAGACGGCGATGTGGCTGAATTGAAGGAAGACGAGGTTGTTTCTTCGTCGTCTTCGTTGACGATATTGAGATCAATTAGCCCACACATCATCTCAAAACCCTAGAACTCGAAGTGAAACACTCAGGCCTTATCCTAGAGAGAGAAACACTCGGCAATGGAGATAGAGTAGAAGTGAACTATGCCAACTGCTAACTGTACCTGCGACTTAATCTTCGGGTATAAGAGATTTGGGGCTGGAATTAGGGCTGGGTATGAGAGATAAAATATTTAGGGGAGTTGGCTGGGTATAAGAGATAAGAGCTGTGTGTGTGTAAGAACAGAGAAAGCTCTGTGTGTATAAGAACAAAGAGAGGGAGGGAGTTGGCTTGGTATGAGAGATAGAGCTCTGTGCGTGGGTTTGAAATTTGAATAGAGAGAGAGCCGCTGACATGAATTTGGAATTGGGCGTATTTTTTAAATCAAAGCCATTAGATTAAATCTGAGCCATTGGATGATGAAGTTTTAATCGAGACCGTTGTTTATTGAAGCCGCTCTGTTTTATTATATATATATATATAATTATCGAACTATGCTTCGATTGAGCCCGAATATAATATTCGGAGCGTTTAATGCTTTTGTATACATATAAACACTTATATATATAATTATCGAACTATGCTTCGATTGAGCCCGAATATAATATTCGGAGCGTTTAATGCTTTTGTATATATATAAATACTTATATATATCTCTTTTCATCAAACGATGTTTGATTGAGCCCAAATATAATATTCGGAGTGTTTACTACTTTTGTATATATATAAATACTTATATATATCTCTTTTCATTAAACTCTGTTTGATTGAGCCTGGATATACATCTAGAGCATTTATTACTTTTGTATATATATAAATACTTATATGTATATTTCTTATTATCAAACTCTATTTGATTGAGCCTGGATATACATCCGGTGCGTTTATTACTTGTGTGTGTGTGTGTATATATATGTATATATATAACTTCCAAACAACTACACATAGACCTACACACACACCCAAGCAGATAAAAGTTTAAAATGAAAAGTGGCTGTAACCATGTTATCATGGAAGTCGGGGGGCTCCTAACACCTTCCCTCCGCTTAATCAAGCCCCCGGAGCCTAACAAATTTTTGTTTTACAGACCAGTTAAACAGTGTCACATCACTAGGTGTTTGTGCAAACTTTTTCTCGGTTAAATTGGTGCAACCATTTAAAAATAACTAACTGACGACTCTTACGGTCAAATCGTCAACATATACATGTCGGACCTTTTCAAACCTGTTTTTTCAAACAAATCTCACCTAACATGAGAAGACCAAAAGACAAGAACAGAAAGGGACAAATAAAAATCCCGACGTTGACAGGTGGCGACTCTGCTGGGGACTCCAGTAAGAGGGCTTAAGTCGCTATTCAAAACTTTTCAAAACTTTTATCTGCTTATGTGTTGATGTTCCATTTACATTTGAATGAATGTGCACTAATACTTTATGTGACGCTCCCAAATCCGGGTTCCCTAACATCAGGTTTGGTGCTCACGATCCATCATATATATCACATCTAACTACCCATTCATTAATGAAAAACATCATTCATATTATTCCTTAATACAACTTATAACAATATCCCAGGATAGCTAACCTTGACATAACTTACATACCCTTATATAACCAAAAGGTTTACATAAATAATTACATAATATAACATAACCATTAAAAATTGACACTAACTACTCCTGAACCTTGCCTTTGCCTTTGTCCCTGTTAGAACCTTCTGCTACATCGGCATTAACTGAAATATTTTATTTAAGCAAGAGTGAGCAACGAGTTTGCCCAACAAGTTAAAATATACAATAAATGATATATATCATGAATAGAAGAGTCTAGCTTCTTTAGAACTTCAACAATAATCAAAAGATTTCGGAGTAGCTGAATAATAATTCAATCTCAATAATAAAACTTTCTCCCATTTCATACTGAATAACATATCAAAGATGAAAGAGTAAAATTCTTTCAAAGATTCAATAATATTCAATTGAATAATAAGAATTAACAATACTGCAACAATATTCAATAAAGTGGGATATACCCAGATTTCATGCCGAGTGATCACAAAAGGATCATGAACTACTAGAGGAATCATTTAGTTATTAAAACTAAATTATTCCACAAGAATATAAATTAGTTATAAAAACTAAACTATACTCTTCTGCAAGTACCTGGAGTGGCCAACTCCTTTGTACCCTATATTATGCATAATACTCAATAATAGCGCATAGGTCGATTTACGACATTAAAATTTTGTTCATCTCAGTCTTACATCACGAGTCCGTACCACAACAATATGGTTTGGATTACTTTCAAAAAAAAAATACTATGATTTCAATAATTAATAACAATACTAATCTAGCCGAAATCAATGGCATAGATCTTCCAATAACAATTCAGTTCATAATAAATAGAACATTTCATGATTTCACAAATATTAGTCTTGCCAAAACAATTAGCTGAGACATGATTTATAAATAGTTCAAATAATAGAACAAGAATCAATTGCACTACGTGCGAATTACAATAATCATTATAGATGTGAATAACTATCAATAATTATTCACTACCATGCTTGAAAAATAGTAACTCAAGTTGAGTTAGGAAACTTGCCTGATTCGTTGACTACTGCTATGCAATTTAAGTTAACTTCTTTTGTAATCGATCTCTTAATTAGCATCACATATCTTACTCATAGCAATTTAACATAAAATCACATAACCAATCCTTAGTGAGTACACTATACTATCTTAGACTTAACACTTACCCGTTCATTTATAAGTTCGTAATATAACTTGACAAACTATTTATGAACTCAGTAGACTTAATATATCATTTCAGTTTCTATTTCAGCAAGCTAAAACAAAACTGACTTCATTTCCTGACATTTCCGTTTCCCTTTTCAGCAACCTGAAATGTTCATTTCGGGAAGCTGAAATACACTATTCATGAAAATATGAAATCAACTTATTTTTTTCTAATCTTTTGGCCAATCATATATACATATATTCCATACACAAAAAGTATTTTTCTGGAATTTTTCAACTCCCTCAAGTATTTTTCAAAAATCAATTTCTAGTTAATTCATTAAGAAATTAGCTACCTCGTACTTAACTCCAAAAATTCCCAACTCTTGGCGGGATCTTACACATGTTAACGTGAGCTTAAAGTTTAAATTTCAAGGCCATCGGAGTTATATAACTCCGGTTACAGCGATTTTCGTCGGGAAAACGCAAAAATTGAAATAGTCATAACTTGCTCATTTTAAGTCGGAATGAGCTCATTTTTGGACAAAACCTACTTTATCCCATATATTGTCAACCCCCAAAAGGCCGGATTTTATCTCATTAAATAAGTGGACAAAACAACCCTTCCAATATTTTGGGCAGCAACTTTTTAAGCATTTTCTTATTTTTCATCCTTTACCAAAATCATTCCACACGAAAATCTACAAATCCTTTTTCAGTGATTCCACTTGGATATATTAGAAGACTCATATATCTAACTCTAAAAATTGACCACACTCAAAAATTCAAAGTAGAATGAGAGATATGGTCATTTCCATATCGTACTTAGTTTTCTCAAAAATCTATTTTTCAACTCTTTATGTTTTGTATGAAAACTGTCATGATCTCTCATAAAACCAACATAACTCATCATATTAACTCAAAATAACTCATATACTCATGGATCTAACATGATCCATGGTTTAATTCACCAAATAATCAACAATCATAAGATCAAACACAACAAAAGCTAAGAAAAATTTGATTTTCTATCTTTTGAAAAACCTAACTCATATTTCTTAGTTTAGCTTCCACTTTTGATCTACAACAGAGTTGTATCTAAACATAAAACACTTTTAAACACCAAGATCTAAGGTTTTAAGCCTCAAGATCATAGTTTCACAAAAATCAAAACTCAAATCATCACAAGGAGAAATTAAACTATAAAAGTAGGAATTTCTTATACCTTCTCTTGATTCCTCTTCTTCTTCTTCCTAATACTTAGATTATGGAACTTAAAAACTATCAAAACTCTCCCTATCTCTTTCCCAATTATGGCCAAAACCCTCTTGGCTCTCTCTCTCTCTTACTTTGTTTTGTTAGCTTTCTAGGAAATAAAATGAAAGAAAAAAACAAAATAGATTTTTGTTAATAAATTAAGTATAGATATATTATGTATATCTATATAAATTCCCCCACATTCTCTCTTTAATCATTAAGGTGTTTCTTGCAAGCTTGAGGTTGCTTGCAAGCTTGGGAAAAGATGTTGGTTTAATAGAAACTTGACACATGTGAAGAGTTGGTGTGAGTTAGTAAAATGAAATCATTACACCACATCCTTGACTTCTCTTTCTCAACAAGTTAGTAGTTACTTGCAAGAATAAATAAAATTGGTGGCTCCATCCATAAGGTGACACCACACAAAGATAATCACCAACTAAAGCAAACTAATCATTACATGCATCTCCCATTCCTTTCCTTGCATTGACCGGCCACATGACCTTGCTATCTTACATAACATTTATTTAATTTATGCTTTAATCAATGACTAAACTAACCCTCCATATGTGGACTTAGATTGGGCCAAGCTTGGGCCTTGCTAATTAATTCTCTTGGGCTAATTCTTTTAGCCACTAATTAAAATACACTTGGGCCACCATCTCCAATTGATTGGGCCACTAGAATACTTGCCCTTTAAATCAAATATTGGGCTAGCTTAATAATTTAATTGCTATTAAATCAAATAGCCACAAGCCTCTTGCTCAAATAAACACTTGGGCCACAAATAAATTATTTGGGCCTTAATATCATATTAGTCCCATATTTTAATCTTGATCATACGCTAATCATTTAGTTAGGGTCTCCTTACACACATTAGTAATTTAATTCCTTACTCACATATCTTTAATTTTCATAACCCAATTACACTTGCTATTCCTAGGTTATAAAATTAATTAATAGAGACGTATAAAATAAATCTCTAAGGATTAGTATATGCTTTTATATACTAACATTCTCTTAAATCATAACCCATTAGGTTATTTAATTATCATACCTAACATATGCATTAGGTTACATAACTTTATTCTTCGTCTCTTTACAAAATAAATGTACACACATTATAAAATACATATTTACGCGATCACGTACTTAATTCACATATGTCCTAACATATTTCTCCTAGTTTATTAGCTTATTATCACAAATTGACTTAATAAGTTATAAACACATACATACTCATATCAATAATCAATTACTTAAGGATTGTAAATCCTTTTAATTTAGTAATCAAGGCCAACATTCAAGCTATGTTAATTTCTTTCATAACTTTTATTACTCTTCATTGAAAATGATTAAGTATACTTCTTAGTTAATAAATTAACTATATAGCTTAATTATCATATACACTTATATGATTCAAGTACTTTCATTAAAAAAAATTATTCAAAAATTTTGAATTATGTGAAATTTTGGGTTCTCACATTCTCCCATCCCTATAAGGATTCCGTCCTCGGAATCACCGCTTTCTTACTCTCTAATATCTTTTAAATTTGTATCATCAATTCATTTATATCAACACAATATTAATTTGTGTTTCATATACTAACTTGTGACTTGGGATCTATAAAAGAAAACCATTCACAGCTATATCTACCCAATATTTCTCGCGTAATTCATTTATTCAACTAAATCATTACCTGTCACCACCTCCCTGGCAGCTACTGCATCTTGCAATGTCATGTTGAACGTGCGCGCTGTCGGTCTTCCCGGCTAAGCAGGTCCTTTGATTGCCAGTGTTCCACTGCTGTTTTCTCTATTGTTGCTTCCTCTTTCTGTATCTTCTTTGGACAGTTACGAATTTAATGTTCTAACGATCCACATGAAAAACAACCTGGTATCTTCTTTGGATTTAGACAATTTGGAGAGATGTGTCCCTCTTGTCCACAGTTAAAACACACTCTTTTTCCCTTCAAACATACTCCCTGATGCTTTTTATCGCAATTTGCACATGCCTCACCTTTCTTCCTATTATCTCCTAACTTGTCTCCAGATTCATTATTGTCCTTCCACTTACACTTATTAGAGTTACTTCCTCCACTGCTACCTCCTTCATTTGTCTTTTTCTTCTTCTCTTGATGATACCTTGACACAGCTTCACTTCCTCCTTCGGCGATGATTGCTTTTTCCAACAAGGCCAAAAATGTCCTAATCTGCAACACAACTACCTTGCTATATATCACTGGCTTTAGTCCATTTTCAAACCTTCGCGCCTTTCTTACTTCAGTGTCCACCTGATGCGGAGCAAATCTCGCTAGTTCGTTGAATTTGGCGACGTATTCTGCAACCGACATATTCTCCTGCTTCAACTCCAAAAAGTTTACTTCCATTCTTGCTTGCATACTTTCTGAGAAATAATTTTCGAAAAATAACTCCTTAAACCTTGTCCAAGTTACTATTGCTGTACCAGCTCTAGCTTTGTTTGTCTCCCACCAGTAATTCGCCTCGCCCTTCATCAAATAGGTAACAAAATCTGTCTTTTGCTCCTCCGCTACTCTAGAAATAACAAAAGCTTTTTCCATCTCATTTACCCATGTCTGGGCTTCTATAGGGTCAATGGTTCCCTTGAATTCCGGCGGTCCTGTGGCCTTAAAGTCTTTAAAGTTAGCTAATCGATTAGCTGGTCGATTTCTTGCTGCTGGGGCTCCAGTTTGCATAGCTTGAGCTAGCATGTCTGCGAAGTTCTGCATTGGATCAGCTTGATCTCCTTCATTATTCACAGACCGCTCCTCCCTTTGGTTGCGATTTTGTCGTCTTGGCGACATTATCTGATGAATTAAAGACTTACATTAATACTTTATCTTTATGCAACATCTTATTAATAGTAGTCAAAATTTTAAACTTAAACCAATTTCAGCTTCCTGGATTATTTAATGCAGCTTACTGAATTATCAAATTCTTCAGATAATCATCTTAATAATTTAATTCTCATAATTTAATTACTTATTCAAACATATAATCATATCATTGCATTTATATTCATGCAAATAGTACATAGTACTTTTAAGTACATAGTGCAAGCTACTACAAACAATTACTATTCCCATGTGACAAAGGTCGGGATTCATTACTACAACTTTACACAAAAAGTTGAGACATAAAAAAAATTATCTTGATATTCATACCAAAGCGAATATTATACTCCAAAAGATTAACTCCTAACACTTAATCTTTCTCCCGTCCACTTCCTCCATCTGTCTTCTTTTTAGGACAAGTCTTAACCCTATGACTCGTTCCACCACATGCAAAACGTCCTCTTTTCTTTGGTTTAGGACAATTTGGTGATAGATGTCCTTCTTGACCACAATTATAACACACATTCTTACCCCCACATACATTCCCCCGAATGGTTCTTTCCACACTTGCCACATGCTTGCTTCTTCTTTGAATGCGAATTCTCTGAGTTGTTGTCACTGTCGTTGTTCATTTTCCTTTTATTATCCTTCTTTTTCTTACTTACATCTTTAGATGATACATTACACTTAACCCTCATTCTATCGACCTGTGCCTTCAGATTATTTCGTTCTTCTGTCATCTCGCGTAATACTCTTTCTGTCTTTCATAATTCCTCCAGGAGAAGTACTTTAGTCCTTAAGTCTTGAACTTCCGTAGATGCTTGACCTTCTTCGATTGCTAATTTGCCTTCTTCCCCATATTTGATCTTTATTTCTAGCTCCACCTTAGTTTCTTTGGAATATACTTCTTCCTCTTCATCCAACTCCATCTCGGGGTACTCGTCATGATCGCTTGCTAGATTTATCGCAGGTTCGTCTCTTAAAACTTCCTCAACTGACTCACTCTAAGCTGGCACCTCGGCTAATGGCATTGGTGCAGCTGCTAACACTTTCATAACCAACTTATCATCTCCTGACATCCTGCTACCAGTTTTAAATAACTTCATTAGTACATAACTATCAAACATAATCCATAAACACTGAGTGTCCCCATATATTACTATTGATGAATTTTCCTAATCCATCACTTAGAACTCTAAACGAGTTTTGTCTATCCTATTTATGGTTATATTCCTAAGGCTTTTCCCTCCCGACCTAAGGTTTATAACCTACAGCTCTGATACCAACTTGTGACACCCCAAAATCCGGGTTCCCTAATCTCGGGTTTGGTGCTCACGATCCATCATATATATCACATCTAACTACCCATTCATTAATGAAAAACATCATTCATAATATTCCTTAATACAACTTATAACAATATCCCAGGTTAACAAACCTTGACATAACTTATATACACTTATATAACCAAAATGTTTACATAAATAATTACATAATACAACATAACCATTAAAAGTTGACACTAACTACTCCTGAACCTTGCCATTGCCTTTGTCCCTGTTAGAACCTTCTGCTACATCGGCATTAACTGAAATATTTTATTTAAGCAAGAGTGAGCAACGAGTTTGCCCAACAAGTTAAAATATACAACAAATGATATATATCATGAATAGAAGAGTCTAGCTTCTTTAGAACTTCAACAATAATCAAAAGATTTCGAAGTAGCTGAATAATAATTCAATCTCAATAATAAAACTTTCTCCCATTTCATACTGAATAACATATCAAAGATGAAAGTGTAAAATTCTTTCAAAGATTCAATAATATTCAATTGAATAATAAGAATTAACAATACTGCAACAATATTCAATAAAGTGGGATATACCCAGATTTCATGCCGAGTGATCACAAAAGGATCATGAACTACTAGAGGAATCATTTAGTTATTAAAACTAAATTATTCCACAAGAATATAAATTAGTTATAAAAACTAAACTATACTCTTCTGCAAGTACCTGGAGTGGCCAACTCCTTTGTACCCTATATTATGCATAATACTCAATAATAGCGCATAGGTCGATTTACGACATTAAAATTTTGTTCATCTCAGTCTTACATCACGAGTCCGTACCACAACAATATGGTTTGGATTACTTTCAAAGAAATACTATGATTTCAATAATTAATAACAATACTAATCTAGCCGAAATCAATGGCATAGACCTTCCAATAACAATTCAGTTCATAATAAATAGAACATTTCATGATTTCACAAATATTAGTCTTGCCAAAACAATTAGCTGAGACATGATTTATAAGTAGTTCAAATAATAGAACAAGAATCAATTGCACTACGTGCGAATTACAATAATCATTATAGATGTGAATAACTATCAATAATTATTCACTACCATGCTTGAAAAATAGTAACTCAAGTTGAGTTAGGAAACTTGCCTGATTCGTTGACTACTGCTATGCAATTTAAGTTAACTTCTTTTGTAAGACCTATCATTGATAAAATTGATCTCTTAATTAGCATCACATATCTTACTCATAGCAATTTAACATGAAATCACATAACCAATCCTTAGTGAGTACACTATACTATCTTAGACTTAACACTTACCCGTTCATTTATAAGTTCGTAATATAACTTGACAAACTATTTATGAACTCAGTAGACTTAATATATCATTTCAGTTTCTATTTCAGCAAGCTAAAACAAAACTGACTTCATTTCCTGACATTTTCGTTTCCCTTTTCAGCAACCTGAAATGTTCATTTCGGGAAGCTGAAATACACTATTCATGAAAATATGAAATCAACTTATTTTTTTCTAATCTTTTGGCCAATCATATATATATATATATATATATATATATATATATATATATATATATATATATATATATTCCATACACAAAAAATATTTTTCTAGAATTTTTCAACTCCCTCAAGTATTTTTCAAAAATCAATTTCTAGTTAATTCATTAAGAAATTAACTACCTCGTACTTAACTCCAAAAATTCCCAACTCTTGGCGGGATCTTACACATGTTAACGTGAGCTTAAAGTTTAAATTTCAAGGCCATCGGAGTTATATAACCCCGGTTACAGCGATTTTCGTCGGGAAAACGCAAAAATTGAAATAGTCATAACTTGCTCATTTTAAGTCGGAATGAGCTCATTTTTGGACAAAACCTACTTTATCCCATATATTGTCAAACCCCAAAAGGCCGGATTTTATCTCATTAAATAAGTGGCCAAAACAACCCTTCCAATATTTTGGGCAGCAACTTTTTAAGCATTTTCTTATTTTTCATCCTTTACCAAAATCATTCCACACGAAAATCTACAAATCCTTTTTCAGTGATTCCACTTGGATATATTAGAAGACTCATATATCTAACTCTAAAAATTGATCACACTCAAAAATTCAAAGTAGAATGAGAGATATGGTCATTTCCATATCGTACTTGGTTTTCTCAAAAATCTATTTTTCAACTCTTTATGTTTTGTATGAAAACTGTCATGATCTCTCATAAAACCAACATAACTCATCATATTAACTCAAAATAACTCATATACTCATGGATCTAACATGATCCATGGTTTAATTCACCAAATAATCAACAATCATAAGATCAAACACAACAAAAGCTAAGAAAAATTTGATTTTCTATCTTTTGAAAAACCTAACTCATATTTCTTAGTTTAGCTTCCACTTTTGATCTACAACAGAGTTGTATCTAAACATAAAACACTTTTAAACACCAAGATCTAAAGTTTTAAGCCTCAAGATCATAGTTTTACAAAAATCAAAACTCAAATCATCACAAGGAGAAATTAAACTATAAAAGTAGGGATTTCTTATACCTTCTCTTGATTCCTCTTCTTCTTCTTTCTAATACTTAGATTATGGAACTTGGAAACTATCAAAACTCTTCCTATCTCTTTCCCTATTATGGCCGAAACCCTCTTGGCTCTCTCTCTCTTACTTTGTTTTGTTAGCTTTCTAGGAAATAAAATGAAAGAAAAGAACAAAATAGATTTTTGATAATAAATTAAGTATAGATATATTATGTATATCTATATAAATTCCCCCACATTCTCTCTTTAATCATTAAGGTGTTTCTTGCAAGCTTGAGGTTGCTTGTAAGCTTGGTAAAAGATGTTGGTTTAATAGAAACTTGACACATGTGAAGAGTTGGTATGAGTTAGTAAAATGAAATCATTACACCACATCCTTGACTTCTCTTTCTCAACAAGTTAGTGGTTACTTGCAAAAATAAATAAAATTGGTGGCTCCATCCATAAGGTGACACCACACAAAGATAATCACCAACTAAAGCAAACTAATCATTACATGCATCTCCCATTCCTTTCCTTGCATTGACCGGCCACATGGCCTTGCTTTCGTACATAACATTTATTTAATTTATGCTTTAATCAATGACTAAACTAACCCTCCATATGTGGACTTAGATTGGGCCAAGCTTGGGCCTTGCTAATTAATTCTCTTGGGCTAATTCTTTTAGCCACTAATTAAAATACACTTGGGCCACCATCTCCAATTGATTGGGCCACTAGAATACTTGCCCTTTAAATCAAATATTGGGCTAGCTTAATAATTTAATTGCTATTAAATCAAATAGCCACAAGCCTCTTGCTCAAATAAACACTTGGGCCACAAATAAATTATTTGGGCCTTAATATCATATTAGTCCCATATTTTAATCTTGATCATACGCTAATCATTTAGTTAGGGTCTCCTTACACACATTAGTAATTTAATTCCTTACTCACATATCTTTAATTTTCATAACCCAATTAGACTTGCTATTCCTAGGTTATAAAATTAATTAATAGAGACGTATAAAATAAATCTCTAAGGATTAGTATATGCTTTTATATACTAACATTCTATTAAATCATAACCCATTAGGTTATTTAATTATTATACCTAACATATGCATTAGGTTACATAACTTTATTCTTCGTCTATTTACAAAATAAATGTACACACATTATAAAATACATATTTACGCGATCACGTACTTAATTCACATATGTCCTAACATATTTCTCCTAGTTTATTAACTTATTATCACAAATTGACTTAATAAGTTATAAACACATACATACTCATATCAATAATCAATTACTTAAGGATTGTAAATCCTTTTAATTTAGTAATCAAGGCTAACATTTAAGCTATGTTAATTTCTTACATAACTTTTATTACTCTTCATTGAAAATGATTAAGTATACTTCTTAGTTAATAAATTAACTATATAGCTTAATTATCATATACACTTATATGATTCAAGTGCTTTCATTAAAAAAAAAAATTATTCAAAAATTTTGAATTATGTGAAATTTTGGGTTCTCACACTTTACTTACTGCAGTTAGTGCTTCACACCATATCTGCCTATGATATTAGTGCTTCGCACATGTCATCATTTTCATATGGTGAGAGATGTATGTGAATGTATGTTATGTGGTCCCTCCACCAGGAGGCTATCCCGTCGGTGTTTGATTACTGGACTCGTTGGGAGACTAATTCCACAAGACTCAGGAAATACACCACCCAGATTCACTCCAGTTCAAAGATCGGATTAACTTCCCATCGAGTAAATTGCAATGATCTAGGAACCTTCATGCCAAAAAGCCACGAGAGTAGCCTAAGATAGGTCAACCTCTGATAAACCAAATACGGAGGGAAGTCTCTTCATACCTTTCCATTTTAATTACTTGTAATTTTATTTCCATGTCAATCTCAACGTAATGGAAAGTATAATGCAAAATATGAACATGTATATTAAAACCTGTCATGCTATCATGTCATTAAAACAGATGACATCCGTTTTGCAGGATAATACTCCTAAAAAAATGGACACATTACATAGCATGTAACATTTCCATATTTCCCGAACTAAACTACATAAGTTTTTTTGTAGGGAAACGATTGGTCACGTTACCTGTTCAAAGTCTAAGAAGGCACTAAGCTAACAGCCAAACATGGCTACATTTGGCCAGCCTAATCCTACTCTTGTCTCTCGCGAGGAGTTCAAAGGTTTAAGCAATCAAATTATAGAGCTGGTTGTTCTGCTCAAACAATTACACAAGTCAACTGAGGGTCCTCAAATACCCATCCACACAGAATCCTCTGCACATGGAGGAATCCAGGGTCCAGACAAAGAAGTTCCAGCACCTGAGTCTCAGTCTGATAAGACCAACAAAACCCCTGAAATCACTCATATTAAAGAAGATCAAGACACCGATGATATTCGGAAGAAGTTTCTACAAACGTAAGAGACCATTCGGTCCATCAAAGGGATTGGAACACACATAAGTGTTTCATATTCAGACATTTGCATCTTCCCCGGGGTTCATTATCCAGAAAAATTCAAGACTCCCAATTTTAAAAAATTTGATGGATTGGGAGATCCTTACACCCAATTAAAGGTGTTCATCGGGGAGCTCAAATCTTATGCCAAGAATGAAAAGCTCAGAATGCTGCTATTTCAGAAAAATCTGACTGGAGACGCTAGAGCATGGTACACCAGATTGGATAACTCCAAAATTCACAGCTGGGAGGAGTTAGCCCATGCTTTTCTCAGTCAATACAGCTTTCAAACTCAGATGGCTCCAGACCGATATCAAATTACCAAGGTCAAGAAACAAGTCGATGAGTCATCCAGAGAGTATACCTAAAGATGGAGGCGTCTGGCTGCTGAAGTTATCCCATCCATGACAGAGTCTGAAATAGTGATGACCTTCATAGATATTCAAGAAGCTCCATTTTATTAGAGGGTCCTAGCTGGAATAGGAAAGCCATTCTCAAAAATGATTAAGCACGGAGAAATGGCTGAAATGTGATTAAAATCAGGGAAGATTCAAGACCTCGCCGCTTTAAAAGCCGTAGCTGAGTATATCCAATCTGGAAGTTATGGTAACAAACCCTGGAGGGTCCATAAGTAGAAAGAAGAGGATGTTTCCTTGATACTATAAGGACAAAAAGGCAATCAAAACTTGCCTATTCAGAGGAGAAACTATTCCCCTTTTTAAGCACAGTCTTCCAACCCTCCATTGCAAAAGAATGGAGAGTCAGACGTATAAGAGTGTTCACACCCTTAAGGGACTCACTCGAAAACATTTTCAAACTTCTAACAGCTCAGAAGAAAATCTCTCATCTCCTTCCACCAACCAATCTAAGTGGAAAGGGCTTCAATGCAAACAAGAAGTGTTCTTACCATGCCTGAGTTCCAGGTCATGACACTCAGGATTGTTGGGCCCTTAAGCATAAGATCCAGGATTTAATTGACAGTGGTGAGATAGTGGTGACCAAGCCCGACCAACCACATGTCTCCCTCAACACAAGGAAGAGGAGGTTAACATGATCAACAGGGGCAGTGGAGAGAGCTGCAGATATCTCAAATATGTGGGGGGTTCATCCCAAATTAGCAAGGATAATTCCGACAGATGGGATTATTCAGAGTTCTAGTTCATAATGGAATGAGAGTTAAAGTCTCTTGGCAAATAAGTTAATCAATTGGCAGAACTGGTGATTCATCAACATCAAGTCACACATCAGTTGTTCGGTCAAGAGCATGCTAGCCTCCTTTCTCTTATCACAAATACTCCTACACTTACTCAAGAAAGTGAAACATTGGAGGAAAAGCTTACAAAAAGAGCAAAAGCTAAAACTCGTTGGGACATCGCCAACAAAAGGGAATTCACCTATTTAGGCCAATCGATGGAAGAGATATTGCAAATGGTGATCAATGAGGGGAAAATCACAGCACTGCTACCTTCAGTCCACCCACACTCAAAATAGTTTGATGCTAATGGAGTATTCCAATACCACTCCCACTCTCGTGGTCACAACACTGAGGAATGCTAGGCACTCTTCCATCTTATTCAAAACATGATTGACAGCGATGACCTGCAAATGTCAGATAATGATGTTATAGTAGTTATATCCTCTAAGGGAGATTTGGTTGTCATATCACTTACAATTCAACCAATTCATCTCAAAGGCGTTGAAAACCCTTTGAAAGTGGCTGCACTAAAGCCAATCATATTGCCATTCAGGCCACAGTATCCTGTCATCAGCCTTAAAAAAGTTCCATGGAATTATAGAGAGGCTGAAGGATCAACATCAAGCACAACTACTGCAGTGTCTAAAGAAAAACCACTGTATCTTCCTCAACGAGTGATGAAGCCTATCATCAGATCTAAGGGGAAAGTGCCCAAGGAGAAGATTGAAGAATTCCACCACAAGATGGGACACAATTAAGCCAAGGTGGTTCAAAGCTTGAAAGAAGCTCCACAATAGATCTCTATTCTGAACTTAGTTTTCTCTTCAGAAGATCACTTGAAGATCTTACTAAAAGTATTAGATAAAGCCCACTTGCCAAAGACAGTAGATGTTAAAAAATTTCATCATCTGTTTGATCACATCTTCAATAGCAATGTGATATCCTTCACCGATGATGACATACCTCCCGAAGGGACAGATCATTGTAAACTATTTCGCATAGCGATTATGTCTTCCAGATATGTGGTCAGAGGAGTGGTAATAGATGGAGGATTATCCCTAAACATCTGCCCCTATGCCACATTAGAAAAAATGAACATCAATCTCAACAAGATTCGAAGTAGCCATATAATCATCAAAGCTTTTGATGGATCTCGGCGATATTGTTCAAAGCTAGGTATGTTATATTATTCAATACTTATGCTATTAGATTATTCCTAAAGCATAAACTTAGTATACAATGTTGATTCAATTATGGTTTATTCCGTAACATAGAGTTGTTACCTTTTTATTCAACTAATCCTTAGTTGATGACTGTTGAATTCCAAATTACCATTAAAACTTATCTAAACCAAACTTAAGTTGGTGCGGACTTATACTCTAAATACTGAGATGAAAAACCCTTTTATTAGAGAATAATTTAAGCTTAGTGTTGAAATATTTGTGCACAATATATTGTACGAAGGGCTGATCCCCCTAAGTACGAGGAGTCCTTATAGTCTTATGATTGTTAAAGTTTAAGTTGAAAGATTACTTGTAACTGTGGACATATTTCATGGTCTTAGGACCCTCAAATATATGATTAAGAATTTTGATTATCTTTAATAGAACATTTTGTTCAGTTCTATTGAGCCTATTATTTGGCAATTGTTGTAAAGATTTATTCATTATCATTTCAAGTGAGTGTTGTTTGCTCACTCTTGCTTATAAAACTATTACAGCTAAAGTTGAGAAGGTCGATATACCTAGCACCAGTAAATGAAAGGGAAAGATGAACAAGTATTGAAGACTTGTAATCATGTTGACATTTTATTATTAGACTTTATTTTAATGATTGTAATGAAGTTATTTATGTAAGACCCCGAATTTTATGAAATGAAAGTATTTAATTTTCTTATAATTATTATTCTATTTAATGGTTAAATTGATAAAGGGTTAAAGTTAAGAGTGACATTTGAAAATTTTGCACAGTAAGCATGTTGATATAAAATATTCGTTGTGTCGGAAAATATTTGGTTGGTCGGGAAATATTCGTTTTAACAAGGAATATTTGTACGACGGCACAATTATTGGTAGACCCCGCAACAGAGGTACTATCGTAGTTAGAAAATGACTGAAATATTTTTAAACTGTTGAACTACCCGGTAGTAAAAGTACAGTAATACGCGTGGTTGCATAGGAGCACACGATATTGATTATTGATACTTACATGAGAAGTCACTCAGTTATATTCAATTATTGCTACAGTAATTGCTGCATAGTATCTCACGTTATTTGATTCAATTATTGTCAATATTTTATATATTATTAAATCAATAATTGAGACGATAAAGTTATTCATATTATTATTTGCAATATTGACGATATCTAGAAAGTTCTGTCGAGGAGAGGTTTGGTCACCTAATTGCGCGACAATAAGGAGAAATTCTTATCGGAAAGCCCCCTTTTTCCTGGGAATGATCTGGTTGTCAAATATCGTGAGTTATAATATTAATGATGAATAAGTTCGTGTTAATTAAAGATAAAATTGATAGTTCAATTGTGTTGGGATTATTAGTGTTAGTGGAAATCAACATTTATTCCGATAATAATTGATGTCTAGAAGTTATATTGACCAATCGGGTAATTAATCGGATAAATTAACAATTAATTGTTATTAATTCATATTCTTATAACTATGTGTTCACATGTGTGTACCAATGACTCACATGTATGTACTATTAGGTGAGGTGGTGCAAGATTGATAATATTTGCATGACTAAATTAAAAATGAAGCTATAGATGAATGTACTATATTGTAATTATTTTTTTTACATGTATAGAACTATTGAGTCACATGATTGTACTATTGATTCACATGATATACTATTAGGGAAGGTGGTGCAAGTTTGATAATACTTGCAGGACTAAATTAAAAATGAAAGAAAAGATGAAGGCATTATACTGTAATATTTCGAGCCCCAAAACGAGCAATTATCAAAACTATATTTTTCTATAAATAGAAGCTCATTCTTCTTTCATTCTCACCAATTCACTAAGACTTACAAGAGCAATTATAGAGAGAGAAGCTATAAAGAGATAGAAGAAGAGAAGTCTGCTACTTCACTATTCCAGTATCCAGTCTTCTTCTGAGGTAAGAGGTATTATTTATTTCATATTATGAAGAGATATTATTTTTTGTATTCGTATGAATATTATTTTCGTTCAATATTCGTAAGGATTATTATGTCTTTCGTATTCATGAAGTGGTTTATTTTCTTTCAATACTCGTAAGGGTTGTTATTCCATTCTTTATTATTTTGTTGGAATAACCTGTCTACGCGGACTACCGCATGCATGGTGAAATCTTTTTGTTATTCCATTCTTTATTATTATGTTGGAATTACCTGTCTACGTGGACTACCGCATGTATGGTGAATGACCCTTCGTATTCATTTTTATTAATCTACGGGAGTAACCAGTCTACGCGGATTACCGCATGCATGGTGAATGACCCTTCGTATTCATTCTTTATTAAATTGTAGAAATGATCTGGCTACGTGGATTATCGCATGGCGGGTGAAAATCTATTTGCAGTTCGTATATTCTTTTATATTCGTATGAGATATTATTTCTTTTGTACTCGTAATGAAATATCGTTTTCTTTTGTATTTTCCTTTTATGAGTATTATTTACGGGTTACTATTCATATATTACTATTCACGTATACGACACTATTCACTTATACAGAGTACTATTCACGGGTTACTATTCATAAAGTACTGTTCACGGGTACTATTCACAAAGTACTATTCACGGGTACTATTCATAAATTACTATTTACGAGGTACTATTCACAAAGTACTATTCAGAGGATACTATTTACTCATATACTATTCATGACAAAAATTTATTTCTTTTCGCTCCAAATCATTTTTGATAAAATATTATTCTTGAATTTTACTCCACAAAGCAATATCATGTTGACAATTTGGATGTTTTTAAACTCTGGATAAATTTAAAGTCTTTAATATTTGTCCTTTAATTTGTTTGATTAATGCTTGTATCATTGTCATCATCCTCATGCTTATATTGTGATGAAAGTCATCTTTGGCTTACGTGCAAAGATGGACTATTGATTATTGGTTTTAACGTTGTATGTCTTTGGCTTACGTGCAAAGACGAACTGTTGATTGATAGCTTTGGCCCGTAGTGCAAAGATGGACAGGTGTATGACATGATCATGACCACTGGTGATAATGACTAATATCCTTGGCACGTAGTGCATGATAATTTGATGATGTGATTGGCAGGATCATAACCATTAGTTAACAATTGAATGTCTTTGGCCGTAGTGCACTAATAGATAATTGATTGGTATGATCATAACCATTGGTTTTATCGTTGAATATCTTTGGCCCGTAGTGCAAAAATAGACAACTGATTGGTATGGTCATTGTTATTACATTTGAATATCTTTAGCCTTTGGGGTAAAGACAGTGAGTAAAAGTTCTATTAAGCCTTTGTGGTAAGGAGAAACTGTTAATTTACATGATTATAGATATGAATTGTGGATTTAACTATAATCTTTGGTGGTTCAGCTGAAGACATGTGATTAGAGTTCATTTTGTCTTGGGTATAAAAAAAGAACTATTGATGAGTATTACAGAAATGAAATATTAACGATGGATTTTTAAATCATAGAAGATAGTAGATAACATGCTTTACTTGACTCTTCTAATGAATTGCTTATTCCGCTACAGTTGTTGATCTAAAACTTTTTGTAACGACCCCAAAATTTATACAACTTAATTCTCGACTTCGGTCGTTAACCATACATTAAATCTCTAATTTTACATCATTATTCGATATTAAAAATCACTAAATTGCGGAATAATTAAAATTTTTATACATCTCCTTTTGTCTTGCCCTAAATCGTAATCTTTACATTACATCTCTTCGATTCAAATCAAATGCCATGAATCATTACAACAAACTGACTATACAAAGTCTTACATCATAACTAAATATCCATATACATTGGATAGCTCAACTTACAATTCAACAACATGTTACATTTAAGATAGGAAATACATTTCTCATAAAACATAAGTAATCTTTGTGAATATAGATCTCTATAACTCACTTAGCACATATCTTTACCTTAAAGTTTGTACCTGCAAAAGTGGTTATTTGCAAGAGTGAGCTCGACAGCCCAGCAAAGTCTAACAATTTTCATGCATCACATAGCACATAATAACATGCCCGATATACAACTCATTAAAGTAACATGGCATACATGCTTTTAACTCACATAGCAAATATAAAGATTGAGTTCCTTACTCAATCATCATTACTTAGCCAAAACAATGCAGTCATAGATTGACTTTAACATTTCATGATTTCAACATGTATAACATATCATGCAATTTAAAACAGTTCATCAAGTCCACGTAGAAAATAGGAACCGAAAGACTTGCCTTGATCGTTGTTTACCAATAATAGCTTAACATCTTATAGTTATCTGCACTTCACGTGCCCTACACAATTATATAATCATACACGTCAACTATTAGTCACATAACAACACATAGCAATTATAATGTAAACTCTACTCCACATCTCAAAATCTTTCCTATTAATTAGCACACAATGTTCAATTATATTGTGTTAACTTTCAACTTATATCTCACTGTATTTCATATTCGCAGTTCATTCAAGTGCTTAAGTCTTGCTAGGACTACTTATTGATTTTATATTAAACCCATTCCATATCTTATAATATCCATTTCAATTGAATTGAAACACTTTTTAAGTTCATTAACACTTGGCACGGCGTTTCGACGTTCATTCGTCACACGCCCGATTTGCCTCTCTTGTGTATGCTTACTATGCTTCTATAACTTATCTAATACATTATTTATTAATGTTAAGCATCATTATATTTACTAAGATTCATGTTTTATAACTTAGGACATCATCTTTTACGGTCTGAAGCACTACACATGCATATGTGCATGCTCGACACCCTCCGATTGCCTCCGAAAACATAACAGTCCTAAAGATGACCATTTTGACCCATCTTAATGACCTCAAATTGAAAAACTTAAAGAACAAAAGTTGTAGGTCTACTCGTCCGTTTTCCGGATCATCTTGAATCACCTCAATCGGAGTTCGTATGAGAAAGTTATGGCCATTTTACTATAGGAGGTCAAAACTGTCCAAGTCAGACCACAAATTCGGCGCTGGGGCGCGGATAGTGGCGCCGGGGCGCGAGTACCAGCGCCGGGGCACGAGTTCTGGTGCTGGGGCGTGAGTTCTAAGCTAGCCAGCGGCGCCAGTGGCGCCAGGGCGCGAACTTTGACGCCGGGGCGCGAATTTTGGCGCTGGGGCTCCAGTTTTGGCGCTGGGGCGCCAAAAACTAACAGAACCAAGCACGAAGACCATTTTTGGTCTGTTTAAGAAATTCTAGCAACTAATTATATACGTATAATTGATGTAATTTATACATAAATGCTAACAATCATCTATATCCCAATTACCCACCACTAATCAACAATATCATAAACTAATTCTTTGGAAACACTATTTTTTTTTAAAACAAAAACTCCATTTTTGATATTTTTCATAAAAATCAACACTGTGATTTGGTTATTCAACCAAAACAGAAATTTCAAAGCATCATAATTATGTTTTTACACACTCTATCAATTCTAACAATCAATTTATCCATTTAACAACAATTAAAACCTTAATTTCTATTTTAAAATAGCCATATTCATACATATTGTCATATGAACACTCTGTAATATATTTTCTTCCACAAAACACATATATGCATGAACTAATTTCTCTATAATCATATATAAGTTCATAGAACAACCATATAGTCAATAATCATGCCAAACCATATACATAACAACAATTTATCTTTTATAAAATTTTCACATAGACTTTTTGGGAAGAAGAAAACTAAATTTTTAAAGAAAGAGCTAGAGCTCCTACCTTGGATTATGAAAGATGATGACACTATCCCTTTTTCTCCAAATCTTTTCTCCAAAACCTGTAAAATTCTCTTAATTCTCTCAATTTTTCTCTTAGTTTTCTTCTTTTCTTCTTCTTCTTCCTGTGAGTTTTTCTCTTTTTCTCTCCTTTCTCTCTCCTCTAATCTTACGTAAAATATTATAACGCATATAAGATATAATTATAATAATTATATAATATAAGTACTGACATAAGTTATGTCAGTTACATAAGTTTTAAAAATCAAAAGCCTTAAGGCTTGTTTGGCTAGCATAATAAAAATAACTCATTAATCCTTATACCTTGTTTGGTAAACTGAATTAAAACAAATTGATTAATCCTTATACCTTGTTTGACAAAACTAAATTAAACCATTTTTTTATTTATTTTAATAACTCCTTTATAGCAAGGTTATTAGTCACACCTTTATTAAATTAATAAATCAATTAAACATTAATCTATTAAATTACTTTAACACATAAATCATTATCACATAATTATAATTTCTTTTATAATTTTATTTAACCAACGAATATTTTAAATTACAATTTCCCATTTAAAATATTATAACTTATTTAAATCACCATAAGCTCTCTAGCTTACTTATTAAATTATATTATTATATAATCTCATAACAATTAATTTACTTAGCTCCTTAATTATTTACTCAACAAATAATTAAATCACATCAACTCAAATTGCCATATAATTCAATAAATATTTAATATTGTCAATAAATATTTAATATTTAATATTTAATTATTTATTCAACAAATAATTAAATAAACCACATCACTCAAATTGAACAATTATTTATTCAACAATAACATATCCATTAAATACTTAAATAAATCAATAAATATTTAATATCACGCTTTAAAATTATGGAATGTTACATCATTCCCTCCTTACAAGGATTCTGTCCTCAGAATCACAATTCAAATAAATCATTCGTTACATTCTTCCCTACTCACAAAGATTCTGTCCACAGAATTACCGAAACCCTACCTTACTCAGGTTTTCCTCAAATATATTCATTGAATAACTTCAACACATTACCTTAATATAGGTTTTATATTTTCTACTCTCACCATTCTTGATAATAAATTCTTATAAGTTTTATTTCATAACATTTACTTAGACTCAATTATATTTGAGTATTATATATTCTTTGACCCGTTCATTATCTTTCTCTAAGGATCATTATCATATATTATATGATCAAACTCTCGGGACATTACATTCACCCTTTCTTCTAAGAATTTCATCCTCGAAATTTTTATTTACTAATCTTTATTCATTCAATCTATCAAAAATAGATTTTACGTTAATACCTTATTCATTCATTGGATTCTATAACCACTTCTTTTCTACAAAGATCATTCTACAATTATTAAACTTTTCTATTAAAAATTTCACATTATTCTTTAATAACTCATATCCTTCTGACTTCAAAATCTCTTTTCTCACTTATTCAACATATTCATCATTCAGTGTCGTATTCTATGACTCACTTCTTTCTAAGGAACGTCATCCTTACCACATTCACCTTTTAGAATTTCAAGAATCTTCCACAATTGTTCAATAATTAGGAAGTAGTATGAATAACTCAGGAATTTAAAAGATTCCAAATCATGCCAAGGGTCACAAGACCTTGAACTACGTCCCCAGGTTGTCAAGTATATCTTGACTTGAACCTTTAACAGTCATACGACTATATGGACCTCCGTACTTTGGGTGTTAAGCCCTTCGTACAATATATTGTGCACAAACATTTCAGCGCAAAGTATAAACTAAGCGTAACCTCTGATAAAAGAGTTGTTCATCTCAGAATTTAGAGTGCAAGCATTCAACTGAGGGTCTAATGACCACGAACCATATCCACAGTTATAAGTAATCTTTCAACTTTAACTTTAACAGTCATAAGACTATAAGGACTCCAAAGTACTTAGGGGGATCAATCCTTCGTACATGTATTGTGCACAAATATTTCAGCGCAAAGTATAAACTAAGCTTAACCCCTAATATTAGGGTTGTTCATCTCAGCTTTTCAACATCTGAATCCGCACCAACACAATTTGGTTTGGCATAACTTTTCAATGAACGTTTGAATTTCATGAACATCTTTCAATATTTGTCTAGCTGAATCAAATAGCATAGACCTCTATAACAATTCGGACATTAACCAAAATATACATATACATACAATAATACATATGTATTCTAATATCTAAAAGAAATCTCAAAAATCTTTTTATGACGTCATGATACCGCACTGTATTTACAGTCCGTTGAGGATTCCGTCATTTGGTGATTTTATCATACTACATCATACCATAGTGGGCTGACGATCCTTAGATCACATCCAACACTAGGTAATACTGCATTGATGACTCCATCATTTTTTTTATCATCTTTGCACCAGGTTACATGATGCATTAATGATATAAAATACATTTTGATATACTGCAAATCACTTTTGTCTAGCCGAAGCAATTAGCATAGACATACAATAATAGTATTGTTGTTAAAACTCATTGGTTCCATCATTTGATCCAATATTTTTCAAAAAAATAAAAGTGTAAACATCAGCACGAAGTCAATAAATTTCGAAAGTCTAGCATAGCTAGTAGATTTAGAATACCTATGCTTCCACCATCAACTCCACTTTCTGTAATGATCCATTGCTTAATAGGTCTATCTATTCCTATCATCCTCAATACTCTATTCACACTTATCTATACCCTAGTTCATCAAACTTACCACACGTTATGAGTTCAGGAACTTGTCACAATCATATGAGTTTAAGAACTTATCCTAGTCAGACCATAGGCGTCCATTCGCTCAGGGGTTCAAAAACATACCATATAATTATGAGTCACGAACCTACCATAAGTATGAGTTTTAAGAACTCGCACTTAACCTTATAATATTCTCTAACTATACTCTACCTATCTGTTATACACATGAGAAAAGAATCACCTTCTCAACATGCATATAGCAAATAGCGCGACACAAACATTCCAATGATTATCATTGTGATAAACTGAGTGCAAGCACAAAACCCTCGCCCATACAAAGGTTTGTACAACTCAGCCATCATAAGAGTTCTCTATTGAAATCCCACCTAACTCTATCTTTCTTTTAACTTGCTCTTTGCTCGATACGAATTCCTCGTATCACATCATCGATAACTCCTCATGAGTTATCTCGTACTATTTCATAGTACACCATCTTCATAGCATTAAGCTATAATCATTCAAACATTACGGACCATCTTTCTTTTATAATTTAAACAGATCACGTCGTGACCTTATTCTATAATCATCTTTCTTAAAATTCTTTTGATAACTCGTGATCGTTTTCTTTTACGATCCTCATTCTATCTCTTTTTCATCATTTACGACATTATTCGTTATCTTGGCTATTGGAGTTAGGAAACTCTCATTTATTACCTTTATATCTCTTCAAGATTCTTCTTTGAATCTTCTTGTTTATAAAATAATTCTTCCTTTAAGAATTTCTAACTTCATTTACATCGCTCAACATTTCATTCGAGTTACACACTTGGTACACATCGAGTCTCTAACAGTTTTAATACGGTACGCTGAGTGGTTTCCCACAAACAACCAACAAACTAGGTTCTGAGTTGCTAGTTCGTATATACCTCCGCTCTATGAAGGAATCGTTTAGCCCAGATACCATACATCAACTACTAAAGAGTACAATTGCACCATACTTAAATATAACTCTCTATTCTTAACTTCTTTATCATTCTCTTTTTATAGACATTGTCTATTTATTATCACCTTACATCCTTATTATTGGAGTTGGGTAACCCCACATTCATATTCCTCATAACTCTGCGAGATTCTTCTTTGAATCCTTTTACACAAGTTTTAATCCCATATTGTTCAAACTCTATTTGAGCTTATTCGTTCATTATCTTCACCTCTCTTCTCTAAGGTTATAGCCTACGGTACTCCTACCTAAGGTTTATAACCTACAGCTTTGATACCAACTGTAACGACCCCAAAATTTATACAACTTAATTCTCGACTTCGGTCGTTAACCATACATTAAATCTCTAATTTTACATCATTATTCGATATTAAAAATCACTAAATTGCGGAATAATTAAAATTTTTATACATCTCCTTTTGTCTTGCCCTAAATCGTAATCTTTACATTACATCTCTTTGATTCAAATCAAATGCCATGAATCATTACAACAAACTGACTATACAAAGTCTTACATCATAACTAAATATCCATATACATTGGATAGCTCAACTTACAATTCAACAACATGTTACATTTAAGATAGGAAATACATTTCTCATAAAACATAAGTAATCTTTGTGAATATAGATCTCTATAACTCACTTAGCACATATCTTTACCTTAAAGTTTGTACCTACAAAAGTGGTTATTTGCAAGAGTGAGCTCGACAGCCCAGCAAAGTCTAACAATTTTCATGCATCACATAGCACATAATAACATGCTCGATATACAACTCATTAAAGTAACATGGCATACATGCTTTTAACTCACATAGCAAATATAAAGATTGAGTTCCTTACTCAATCATCATTACTTAGCCAAAACAATGCAGTCATAGATTGACTTTAACATTTCATGATTTCAACATGTATAACATATCATGCAATTTAAAACAGTTCATCAAGTCCACGTAGAAAATAGGAACCGAAAGACTTGCCTTGATCGTTGTTTACCAATAATAGCTTAACAGCTTACAGTTATCTGCACTTCACGTGCCCTACACAATTATATAATCATACACGTCAACTATTAGTCACATAACAACACATAGCAATTGTAATGTAAACTCTACTCCACATCTCAAAATCTTTCCTATTAATTAGCACACAATGTTCAATTATATTGTGTTAACTTTCAACTTATATCTCACTGTATTTCATATTCGCAGTTCATTCAAGTGCTTAAGTCTTGCTAGGACTACTTATTGGTTTTATATTAAACCCATTCCATATCTTATAATATCCATTTCAATTGAATTGAAACACTTTTTAAGTTCATTAACACTTGGCACGACGTTTCGACGTTCATTCGTCACACGCCCGATTTGCCTCTCTTGTGTATGCTTACTATGCTTCTATAACTTATCTAATACATTATTTATTAATGTTAAGCATCATTATATTTACTAAGATTCATGTTTTATAACTTAGGACATCATCTTTTACGGTCTGGAGCACTACACATGCATATGTGCATGCCCGACACCCTCCGATTGCCTCCGAAAACATAACAGTCCTAAAGATGACCATTTTGACCCATATTAATGACCTCAAATTGAAAAACGTAAAGAACAAAAGTTGTAGATCTACTCGTCCTCCTTTCGGATCATCTTGAATCACCTCAATCGGAGTTCGTATGAGGAAGTTATGGCCATTTTACTACAGGAGGTCAAAACTGTCCAAGTCAGACCACAAATCCGGCGCTGGGGCGCGGATAGTGGCGCCGGGGCACGAGTACCAGCGCCGGGGCGCGAGTTCTGGTGCTGGGGCGTGAGTTCTAAGCTAGCCAGCGGCGCCAGTGGCGCCAGGGCACGAACTTTGACGCCGGGGCGCGAATTTTGGCGCTGGGGCTCCAGTTTTGGCGCTGGGGCGCCAAAAACTAACAGAACCAAGCACGAAGACCATTTTTGGTCTGTTTAAGAAATTCTAGCAACTAATTATATACGTATAATTGATGTAATTTATACATAAATGCTAACAATCATCTATATCCCAATTACCCACCACTAATCAACAATATCATAAACTAATTCTTTGAAAACGCTATTTTTTTTTTAAAACAAAAACTCCATTTTTGATATTTTTCATAAAAATCAACACTGTGATTTGGTTATTCAACCAAAACAGAAATTTCAAAGCATCATAATTATGTTTTTACATACTCTATCAATTCTAACAATCAATTTATCCATTTAACAACAATTAAAACCTTAATTTCTATTTTAAAATAGCCATATTCATACATATTGTCATATGAACACTCTGTAATATATTTTCTTCCACAAAACACATATATGCATGAACTAATTTCTCTATAATCATATATAAGTTCATAGAACAACCATATAGTCAATAATCATGCCAAACCATATACATAACAATAATTTATCTTTTATAAAATTTTCACAGAGACTTTTTGGGAAGAAGAAAACTAAATTTTTAAAGAAAGAGCTAGAGCTCCTACCTTGGATTATGAAAGATGATGACACTATCCCTTTTTCTCCAAATCTTTTCTCCAAAACCTGTAAAATTCTCTTAATTCTCTCAATTTTTCTCTTAGTTTTCTTCTTTTCTTCTTCTTCTTCCTCTGAGTTTTTCTCTTTTTCTCTCCTTTCTCTCTCCTCTAATCTTACGTAAAATATTATAACGCATATAAGATATAATTATAATAATTATATAATATAAGTACTGACATAAGTTATGTCAGTTACATAAGTTTTAAAAATCAAAAGCCTTAAGGCTTGTTTGGCTAGCATAATAAAAATAACCCATTAATCCTTATACCTTGTTTGGTAAACTGAATTAAAACAAATTGATTAATCCTTATACCTTGTTTGACAAAACTAAGTTAAACCATTTTTTTATTTATTTTAATAACTCCTTTATAGCAATGTTATTAGTCACACCTTTATTAAATTAATAAATCAATTAAACATTAATCTATTAAATTACTTTAACACATAAATCATTATCACATAATTATAATTTCTTTTATAATTTTATTTAACCAACAAATATTTTAAATTACAATTTCCCATTTAAAATATTATAACTTATTTAAATCACCATAAGCTCTCTAGCTTACTTATTAAATTATATTATTATATAATCTCATAACAATTAATTTACTTAGCTCCTTAATTATTTACTCAACAAATAATTAAATCACATCAACTCAAATTGCCATATAATTCAATAAATATTTAATATTGTCAATAAATATTTAATATTTAATATTTAATTATTTATTCAACAAATAATTAAATAAACCACATCACTCAAATTGAACAATTATTTATTCAACAATAACATATCCATTAAATACTTAAATAAATCAATAAATATTTAATATCACGCTTTAAAATTATGGAATGTTACATCATTCCCTCCTTACAAGGATTCTGTCCTCAGAATCACAATTCAAATAAATCATTCGTTACACTTTTTGTCTATTGTATTCTATCAGTTGTTATATTGTTGAAGGCTAAGAAAAATTTATTCTGTATTATCTTAGTCATAATATTTCTTACTAGGCTAGTTGATCTCACCATTTTCGTTCATTGTTCTCTTTAGGAAATGAGGACGTAGTTGAGACTAGTCAGGGAATGGGGTGATGGTCCAAGATAAGTGGCTTTAGTAGCCCTCACTATTCTGTGAAACAGTGTGATAATAATTGTAATGAGGACTTCATTGAGTGTGGATATTGTCTAGAAGACAATATTCGTTTAAAAACTCAGCTATGTTTTGTCGTATTTTACACGACAGTTGTATAAAAGAAGTTTGTAGTTGTATTATGTACCATGTATTTAGGGACCAAAGATGGGTGATGTATACCTATTTTAGGGGCGTCACAGTTGATATCAAAGATTAGGGATATGATCTTTGGTTGAGATGTGAGACTAGAACTAGGAGGGGAGAGTGGGGTAACTCTTTCACTATTATGACCTACCCAAGTTTATTTGTTATTTAATTGGTCGGTTAGAGTATAGGGATAACATGTGACATGTCAATTAGCCTTTGTTTTGAAGATGTATTCTAGAATGATATCTGAAATACATGAGATGACCAATGGGAAAATCATGATACAAAGGAAATAACCGGGAAGGTACAATCCGAAAAGAAAGCAAGGTATTCTCATCTATTCGAACTACCAGGTACGTAAATTTCGAGGATGAAATTTCATAAGGAGGGGAGATTGTAAGACCCCAAATTTTATGAAATGAAAGTATTCAATTTTCCTATAATATTATTCTATTTAATGGTTAAATTGATAAAGGGTTAAATTTAAGTGTGACATTTGAAAATTTTGCAAAGTAAGCAAGTTAATATAGAATATTCGTTGTTTCGGGGAATATTCTATTGCTCGGGAAATATTCATTTTAACAGGGAATATTCGTACGACGGCACAATCATTGGTGGACCTCACAACAGAGGTACTGTCGTAGTTAGAAAACTACTGAAATATTTTTAAAATGTTTAACTACTAGGTAGTAAAAGTACAGTAATACGAGTGGTTGCATAGTAGCACACAGTATTGATTATTGATGCTTATGTGAGAAGTCACTCAATTATATTCAATTATTGCTACAGTAATTGTTGCATAGTATCTCACGTTATTTGATTCAAATATTGTCAATATTTTATATATTATTAAATCAATAATTGAGACGGTAAAGTTATTTATATTATTATTTGCAATATTGACGATGTCTAGAAAGTTCTGTCGATGAGATGTTTGGTCACCTAATTATATGGTAATAGGGAAAAATTCTTATTGGAAAGCCCCCTCTTTCTTGGGAATTATCTGGTTGTTAAATATTGTGAGTTATAATATTAATGTAAAATAAGTTCGTGTTGATTAAAGATGAAATTGATAGTTCCATTGTGTTGGAATTATTAGTGTTAGTGGAAATCAACATTTATTCCGATAATAATTGATGTCTGGAAGTTATATTGACTAATCGGGTAATTAATCGGATAAATGAGCAATTAATTGTTATTAATTCACATGCTTATAACTATGTGTTCACATATGTGTACTATTGATTCACATGTATGTACTATTAATGGAGGTGGTGCAAGATTGATAATACTTGCATGACTAAATTAAATATAAAGATATAGATGAAGGTACTATACTGTAATTATTTTTTTCAAATGTATAGAACTATTGAGTCACATGATTGTCCAATTGATTCACATGATATACTATTAGGGGGGGGGGTGGTGCAAGTATTGATAATACTTGCAGGACTAAATTAAAAATGAAAGAAAAGATGAAGGCATTATACTGTAATATTTCGAGCCCCAAAACGAGCAATTATCGAAACTATATTTTCCTATAAATAGAAGCTCATTCTTCTTTCATTTTCACCAGTTCACTAAGACTCACAAGAGCAATTATAGAGAGAGAAACTATAGAGAGATAGAAGAAGAGAAGTCTGATTCTTCACTATTTTAGTATCTAGTCTTCTTCTGAGGTAAGGTGTATTATTTATTTCATATTCTGAAGAGATATTATTTTTCGTATTCGTATTAATATTATTTTCGTTTAATATTCGTAGGGAGTATTATTTCTTTCGTATTCATGAAGAGGGTTATTTTCTTTCAACACTCGTAAGGATTGTTATTCCAGTCTTTATTATTCTATTGGAATAACCTGTCTACACGTACTACCGCACGCATGGTGAAATCATTTTGTTATTTCATTCTTTATTATTCTGTTGGAATAACATGTCTATGCGGACTACCGCATGCAAGGTGAATGACCCTTCGTATTCATTTTTATTAATCTGCGGGAGTAACCTGTCTACGCGGATTACCGCATGCATGGTGAATGACCCTTCGTATTCATTCTTTATTAAATTGTGGAAATGATCTAGCTACGTGGATTACCGCATGGCGGGTGAAAATCCATTTGCAGTTCGTATATTCTTTTATATTTGTATGAGATATCATTTCTTTTGTACTCGTCATGGAATATTGTTTTCTTTTGTATTTTTCTTTTATGAGTACTATTCATGGATTACTATTTATGGGTTACTATTCACGAATACGGCACTATTTACGAGTTACTATTCACGAGTTACTATTCACAAAGTACTATTCACAGGTACTATTCACAAAGTACTATTCACATGTACTATTCACGGGACACTATTCACAAAGTACTATTCGCAAGGTACTATTCACTCAGGTACTATTCACTCAGAGCACTATTCATGACAAAAATTGATTTCTTTTCGGTCCAAATCATTTTTGATAAAATATTATTCTTGAATTTTACTCCACAAAGCAGTACCATGTTGACAATTTGGATGTTTTTAAACTCTTGATAAATTTAAAGTCTTTAATATTTGTCCTTTAATTCGTTTGTTTTATGCGTATATCATTGTCATCATCCTCATGCTTATATTGTGATGAAAGTCATCTTTGGATTACGTGCAAAGATGGACTGTTGATTATTGGTTTTAACGTTGTATATCTTTGGCTTACGCGCAAAGACGAACTGTTGATTGATAGCTTTGGCCCGTATTGCAAAGATGGATAGGTGTATGACATGATCATGGCCACTGGTGATAATAACTAATATCCTTGGCCCGTAGTGCATGGACAATTTGATGATGTGATTGGCAGGATCATAACCATTAGTTAACAGTTGAATGTCTTTGGCCGTAGTGCACTGATAGGTAATTGATTGGTATGATCATGACCATTGGTTTTACAGTTGAATATGTGACACCCTCAAATCTGGGTACTTGGATTCCACGGGATTTGGTGTTGACTGTACAAATATCATCTATCTATCTACCCATAATAAATGCAAACCATACAATAGATAGAAATAAAAATCTTTCCCTTATAGGGTTACAACATCTGAATCATAAACATAATCCCAAGTTGAACTAACCTTAAACATCTGTGCGAAAATATAAACAATAAGTCTTAAACAACATCATTAACTCAAGTCTAACATAAATACATCATCAAATAAAATAACAAGTCTTCAACATTTGCTAACTTTGCACTTGCCTTTACTAGTGAAAGGTTCGTCGGTTCTTTCGTTCTTAACTGCAATGTTATTATAACGCAAGAGTGAGCATGATTGCCCATAAGTATAAAAATGAAATAACAATATAATAGCATGCAAGTGAATCAAAGACATCTGAAATAAAAGCTCAACTTTTGAATTAAGAATGAATAACAAGAATCAAAAGATTTCTGAGGGTCATAAAACCTTGAACTATGTCCTAGGTTATCAAGGGTTATACTTGAAACCTTTAACAGTCATAAGACTATGGACCTTTCTTCTTGTACTTAGGGGGATCAGCCCTTAGTACCATACTATGCACAATATCTTAATGCTAACGCATAAGTAAATCCCTTTGCAGGACTATTCATCTCAGTTTGACATTTGAGTCCGCACCAAAGGAAGTTTGGTTTGGATAATTCAATAAGGGTTCTGAAATTTAGAACGTTCATCAGCTAAGGACTAGTTGAATCAATAAAGTTCATTAGTCTAATAAGGTTCAACAATAATGATATTCAATTTGAATAATAATCTCAAAAAGTATACAATAGGATAATTATTGTATAACTGAATCATGCTTTGAAAAAAAATAATATAACTTTTGAACTTGAATAATAGTAATGATAATTTACTCGAGGTAAATAATAATCTTGAACAATAATGACAAGTAGGGTTAGGAAACTTGTCTCGTGCGTAGGCTAAACGATTACTACTTCAGTTCATCATAAATCCTACACACATACCATATGTATTCACGACATTCATTAGTTACATTTTCACTTAATATAAACTCAACTTTATTTAACAAATCATTACCCTTCTAAATTAATTACTTAATTAAATTAGAATATTTTCATTTGCATACTATTATTACACTCAGATAAATTATTTCATAATAATTTCCATCGAATATTTATTTTATTCCATAAATATCTCAAATAAAATATTTACTTTATTTTATAAATATTTTAATAATAATTTTCATTGAATATTTATTTTATTCCATAAATATCTCAATTAAAATATTTAATTTATTTTATAAATATTTTAATATTAATTTTCATCGAATATTTATTTTATTCCATAATATCTCAATTAAAATATTTAATTTATTTTATAAATATTTTAATAATAATTTTCATCGAATATTTATTTTATTCCATAAATATCTCAATTAAAATATTTAATTTATTTTATAAATATTTTAATAATAATTTTCATCAAATATTTATTTATTTATTTATTTATTTTTATTTTATTTATTTTTTTGACCGCCGGGGCGGGGTAATTTAGTTTGGTAACACCCGCCGAGGACGGGGTTACCCAGGCTCATTTTCTGTAGTTTCTACAGTTCTGCAGTTCGCGAACATAACAAGGCCAAATTAGGCCAACAATCAATCACACGTAAAATTATACATGAATATGGTCATAACTTCGAATTAGTATTTTTATATGAATTTAGACTTACCCAATCATTGTAATACATATATAATCATTACTTAACCCATCTACCATGATTTTTAACAAGTTACAACACATAATTTGCAAAATCAACACATTTACTTTCACTGTTCTTGATATTCTTGAAGGTTTTGAAAATAAAACATGAAAATTGTCACTACGGATTCGTTATAACATCGAATCCGTTTATTTAAACTTTGGTTTCTTCGTATCAACATGCATAATAATATACGAGTGTAAAATTTAGGGATAACATACGATCAATACATGAAATATCACGTATAAGGCCATATGGCCAAAACCCAAACTCTGTAAATTTTTTGAAATAGCAAGTCATCATTTACCGAAACTTATGATATGGAATCATATAAAATATATATAAAACCTGTTATGCTACTCGAATTATTACATATATTCCTAACTCAATTTCCCAATTTACAGAAATTCCACAGAACTTGATTGAAAGCCATTTTCATAAAAAACTAAATGACGTAAAAGTAGAATTTGGGTTGGAGAGAATTACTCACAGATTAGTGTAGATTGGAGGGATTAAACTTTCTCAATCAATCAAACAACTCACAATTCTCTCAATTTCTTAATTCTCTCTCTCTTTGTGATAATTCTCTAGACTTAGCAAAAATGGAATGAATGAAGAAGAGGACGTTGCATATAATAATTAAACTGACGTAGTTGTGGTCAGTTAACCAATTCGTGGTTAACTGCCCTCAACCACTACTAAGGCCTTGTTTGGCTATTCAATATAATTCATTCTCATTTAATTTGATAAACTTCTTATACTATAGTTTAATTAATGTCATATTCCTTATAAAATAACTCCAATATTTTATTTAATATATTTTAAAAAAAATATAATAATTTCTCATAAATCGACATAATCACATAAATAATTTTCTCATTAATAAATAATGTTAAATTATTAACTCTCTAATTAATAATTAAATTAATTAAATAACATCATGCTTAATTAAATATTTCTTTTAATACAATAAGCTCACATATTTACATATTTGAATAATAATTATTCTCTACATTAATTTAATAAATGTAACACATATAATTAAATTAATCTACCACAATTACATCAATTAATTATTTAATCTAATAATTAAATCATCAAAAAATATTTATTTAATTCAATAAATATTAATAATTAATTTACAAAATCTGGTTCGTCACATCTTTCCCTCCTTAAAAGGATTATGTCCCCAGAATCACGACTCAAAAATTTTGACCCGTTACATTCTTCCCCCTTACAAAGATTATGTCCCCAGAATCGCTTACACATAATTAAGTAAATAATTGAGGGTAATTCTTCATCATATTCTCTTCGAGTTCACACGTAGCTTTTTCAGCGTTGTGGTTCCTCCAAATTACCTTAACAGAAGGTATAACTTTATTTCTGAGAACTTGTTCTTTTCGGTCGACAATTTGGACAGGAATTTCTTCGTAAGATAAGTCTTTCTCAAAATGCAGGGGTTCGTATTCAATTACATGCTTGTAATCGGCCTTGTAGGGTCGTAACACAGACACATGGAAGACGTTGTGGACATTCTCGAGTGATGGAGGTAAGGCTACCTCATATGCGACTTCACCGATTCTTCTCAGTAATTTAAAGGGTCCAATGAATCTTGGGCTCAATTTTCCTTTCTTTCCGAATCTGATCTTTCCTTTCCAGGGAGAGACCTTCAAGAAAACATAACTACCTGATTTAAACTCGATATTTTTACGATGTGGGTCAACGTATTTCTTCTGTCGATCTTGTGCCGCTACCAGTCGTGCTCAGATCACTTTGACTATTTCTGCTATCTACTGTACCAATTCTGGCCCTAGCAATTGTCTCTCACCAACTTCATCCTAGTAAAGCAGAGTTCTGCACTTTCTGCCGTATAACGCTTCGTAAGGCGACATGCCAATACTAGCGTGGTAACTGTTGTTGTAGCCGAACTCTACTAACGATAAGTGATCATCCCAATTTCCTTTGAAGTCCATCACACAGGCTCTTAGCATATCTTCTAAAGTTTGAATTATTCTCTCGCTCTGTCCGTCTGTTTGAGGATGGTATGCTGTACTCATTCGCAATTGCGTATCCATGCATTCCTGAAGATGTTTCCAGAAATTTGATGTGAAACGCGAATCTCTATCGGAAACAATTGACGCCGGTACTCCGTGACTCGAAACAATCTCTTTTACGTATAACCTCGCCAATTGATCTAAATTGAATCTGATTTTGATTAGAAGGAAGTGTACAGATTTTGTCAGTCGGTCAACGATAACCCATACTGCGTCGTAGCCTTTCTGAGTCGTTGGAAGGCCAACCACGAAATCCATTATAATATGTTCCCATTTCCATTCTGGGATTTCCAACGGTTGAAGCAATCTACTTGGTCTCTGATGTTCTGCTTTTACTTTCTGACAGGTCAGACACTTGGCAACACATTCTGCTACATCGCGTTTCAAATTCGGCCACCAGAAATGTTGTCGAAGATCTCGATACATCTTTATACTACTAGGGTGAATCGAATATCTTGAACTATGAGTCTCGCTCAGAATTTCTTCCTTAATTTTTTGTACTGGCGGAACCCTGATTCTACTTTAAAATCATAATATTCCTTCCTTATCCATCTTAAATCTTGGTTCAGTTCCTTTAGATATCTTCTTTGTCACCTTTCTGCATTCATCATCTTGAAGCTGAGCCTCCTTTACACTATCCAGTAGAGTTGTACTAGTTTGCATCTGAAATAGCTTCTCATCAATATACATTGGATACTTCCCTTCCAATTCTAGTTTCTCCATTTCCACAATTAGCTCATCCTGAGCAGTTAACATCATCAATTTCTCACGACCCTTTCTACTTAAGGCGTCGGCAACTACATTCGCCTTTCCCGGATGGTATAAAATCTCACAGTCGTAATATATAGATTGAGAGTATTGTTGGTACCCTGTCAATATGTCCCTCACATTACTAATAAAGATTTGAACAACATACCATACAAGTGTCAATATATATATATATATATATATATATATATATATGCTTTACACCATAATGATCATAATAATATATCCACTACCAAGCTTTCATTCTCCATAACAAGCTTCCATCCGAAAAAGGACAAACTATGACAATATGTAGTATCATGTTAATTGAAATTTGTCCCGTTAGCTAGTTGCCAAAATAGTGCCAGTACCTATTGAGGTTAATTGGATTATTCTGCTATAGCTTAACACAAAATCATAGTAATTAAAATGCAAATATATTTTGATAATATCATTTATGAATGTATAATTGGTTTCGTTATTCGTTTTGAAATTTAGTATTGCCTCTCATAATTATTTCTTGTCAATTTATTGTGATAGTCTGTTTGGGCATTTTTATTAGAACTCCTATTTGTATTCTTTAGACTAGTGTATCATGTCTATTTAATTATTTCGATCTTTGTAAAAAGTACATGTTCGCTGAAAGAGTACGGAATTCGTACCTGAATTAAGCAATGCAATACTCAAAGTATATTCCAAAAACTCGTTTAGACTCTCTTCGTTCAAACTAATCATCAAAATAATACATTCATAAATGATATTATCAAAATATATTTGCATTTTAATTACTATGATTTTATGTTAAGCTATAGCAGAATAATCCAATTAACCTCAATAGGTAAATGCACTATTTTGGCAACTAGATAACGGGACAAATTTCAATTAACATGATACTACAGATTGTCATAGTTTGTCCTTTTTTCGGATGGAAGCTTGTTATGGAGAATGAAAGCTTGTTAGTGGATATATTATTATGATCATTACGGTGTAAAGCAAGCATATATATATATATATATATATATATATATATATATATATATATATATATTGGCACTTGTATGGTATGTTGTTCAAATCTTTATTAGTAATGTGAGGGACAAATTGACAAGGTACCAACAATACTCTCAATCTATATATCTAATAATATAGTACTGCAACAATCCTTTTTTTTTCTCAGGCAGACAGTTACGCATCAAAGTAATGCCAAGCAAAATTAGGTTTTACCTATTAATTAATATATTTTATTAACTCTCTTATTTTTAATAGAATTTATTATTACCCACATAACTTAAGCTAAATTAGTTTTAAAAGCCTAAATTTTAAAATTTTAATTTATCCACACTTATTAATTTTTATTAGCACATACAAAATAAATAACTAGTTTGACCCAAATAAATGACAAAGTCCAATTAATATGTTTTAAAACGAAGTAAATTTTTTTTATTATTTAATATTTATTTTATTTCAGGTATTACATCACCAACCCTCTCCAAAATCTCAAATATGTTATTTAATTAATGTAACACCCCCTTTCCGAAATAGAAAGAGAGGTTACAGAGTTGGTATCAGAGCCGACTCTCGAAAGCTCGGGTCGGGTTATCCGATCGGGTTGCCGGAGGTGGGGACACGAAGGCTGGTGGTATTATCCCACAATGGAGAGATGGAGGTCCGGAGTTGGGGACACGAAGCCAGCCGGCATTATCCCACAATGGCTAGAGAGGTAAAGATCTTTGGGCCGTGTGTGTGATCGGTTCTGACGGGGACGTAAGAAATGTAAGCGGGGGAGTTTGTAACACCCCAGTCCCACATCGAAAGATAGGGGAAAAATCTGTCTGCATATAAGGAAATAAGTTACTACCAATAGTACCTTCAAGTCATGACCTTTTGGGAGCCTGTGGTGGGCTAAGTTGACCCAAGAAGATACTATTCGGCCAGTAGTTTGAGGCCTTATTAACTATGTAACTTAGCATATATGTCTGCATATAAGGAAATATGTAACTAATGAATGCCATAAATACATATGGTATGTGTGTATGATTTGTGGTGAACTGAAGTAGTAATCGTTTAGCATACACACGAGGCAAGTTTCCTAACCCCACTTGTCATTATTGTTCAAGTTTATTATTTACCTCGAGTAAATTATCATTACTATTATTCAAGTTCAAATGTTATATTATTTTTTTTCAAAGCATGATTCAGTTATACAATAATTGTCCTATTGTATACTTCTTGAGATTATTATTCAAATTGAATATCATTATTGTTGAACCTTATTAGACTAGTGAACTTTATTAATTCAACTAGTCCTTAGTTGATGAACGTTCTAAATTTCAGAACCCTTATTGAATTATCCAAACCAAACTTCCTTTGGTGCGGACTCGAATGTCAAACTGAGATGAACAACCCTGCAAAGGGATTTACTTATGCGTTAGCATTAAGATATTGTGCACAGTATGGTACTAAGGGCTGATCCCCCTAAGAACGAGAAGAAAGGTCCATGGTCTTATGACTGTTAAAGGTTTCAAGTATAACCCTTGATAACCTAGGACATAGTTCAAGGTCTTATGACCCTCAAAAATATTTTAATTCTTGTTATTCATTCTTGATTCAAAAGTTGAGCTTTTATTTCAGATGTCTTTGATTCACTTGCATGTTATTATATTGTTATTTCATTTTTATACTTGTGGGCAATCATGCTCACTCTTGCGTTATAATAACATTGCAGTTAAGAACGAAAGAACCAACAAACCTTCCACTAGTAAAGGCAAGGGCAAAGTTAGCAAGTGTTGAAGACTTGTTATTTTATTTGATGATGTATTTATGTTAGACTTGAGTTAATGATGTTGTTTAAAACTTATTGTTTATATTTTCGCACAGATGTTTAAGGTTAGTTCAACCTGGGATTATGTTTATGATTTAGATGTTGTAACCCTATAAGAGGAAGATTTTTATTTCTATCTATTGCATGGTTTGCATTTATTATGGGTAGATAGATAGATGATATTTGTACAGTGAACACCAAATCCCGTGGAATCGAAGTACCCGGATTTGGGGGTGTCACAGAATATCTTTGGCCCGTAGTGCAAAGGTAGACAACTGATTGGTATGATCATTGTTATTACATTTGAATATCTTTAGCCTTTGGGGTAAAGACATTGAGTAAAAGTTCTATTAAGCCTCTATGGCAAGGAGAAACTGTTGATTTACATGATTATAAATATGAATAATGGATTTAACTATAATCTTTGGTGGTTCAGGTGAAGACAGGTGATGAGAGTTCTTTTTGTCTTGGGTATAAAAAAAGAACTATTGATGAGTATTACGAAAATGAAATATTAACGATGGGTTTTTAAATCATAGTAGATAGTAGATATCATGCTCTACTTGACTCTTCTAATGAATTGCTTATTTCGCTGCAGTTGTTGATCTAAAACTTGTTGTCTATTGTATTCTATCAGTTGTTATACTGTTGAAGGCTAAGTAAAATTTATTCTATATTATCTTAGTCATAATATTTCTTACTGGGCTAGTTATCTCACCATTTTCTTTTATTGTTCTCTTCAGGAATGAGAACGTAGCTGGGACTAGTCGGGGAATGGGGTGATGGTCCAAGATAAGTGGCTTTAGTTGCCCTCACTATTCTGTGAAATAGTGTGATAATAATTGTAATGAGGACTTTATTGAGTGTGGATATTGTCTAGAAGACAATATTAGTTTAAACATTCAGCTATGTTTTGTCATATTTTACACGACAGTTGTATAAAAGTAGTTTGTAGTTATATTATGTATCATGTATTTGGCGACCAAAGATTTGTGATGTAGACCTAGTTTGGGGCGTCACAATTTAATTTTTCGCATTTGAATGATAGTATTTAAAGGTTAGATAACGTGGGAGATTTTATTAATGTAATCCCTTAATGGGAAGGTTTATTATTCAATTTTATTATGATTGGGTAGTTAGATATGAATGTTTTGATTAAGTGAACATCAAATCTTAAGGGAATGAAGAACCCAGATTTAGGGGTGTCACAGACATTATCATTAAATAGTATTTCATGTTAGTACGTGTAATATGGAAAATGTGGGTAATAATAATATATAATATCTATGGCTTATGTAAGACCCCGAATTTTATGAAATGAAAGTATTTAATTTTCCTATAATTATTATTTTATTTAGTAAATGGTTAAATTGTTAAAAGGTTAAAGTTAAGGGTGATATTTGAAAATTTTACAAAGAAAGCAAGTTGATATAAAATATTCGATGTGTCGGGGAATATTCGTACGACGGCATAATCATTGGTGAACCCCATAATGGATGTATTGTCGTCGTTAGAAAACGACAGAATTATCTTTTTATAAAAATAACGACGAAAGTGTTACCGTTAAAACTGTTGAAGTACCCGGTAGTAAAAGTACAGTAATATGCATGGTTGCATAGTAGCAAACGGTATTGATTATTGATGCTTACATCAGAAGTCACTTAGTTATACTCAATTATTGCTACGGTAATTTTTGCATCATATCTATCATATTATTGATTTAATTATTGTCACAATATCATCTGCATAATATTTATTATTATTAAATAAATAATTGAGACGACAAAGTTATTCGTATTATTATTTGCAATATTGATAATGTCTAGAAAATTCTGTCAAGGAGAGGTTTGGTCACCTAATTGCGCGCCAATAGGGAGAGATCCTTATCGGAAAGCCCCCTCTTTCCTGGGAATGATCTGGTTGTTAAATATTGTGAGTTATAATATTAGTGATGAATAAGTTCGTGCTGATTAAAGAAGAAATTGATAGTTCCATTATGTTGGGATTATTAGTGTTAGTAGAAATAGACATCTATTTCGATAATAATTGATGTCTGGGGGTTATATTGACCAATCGGGTAATTAATCGGATAAATGAGAAATTAATTGTTATTAATTCACATGCTTATAACTATTTGTTCACATGTGTGTACTATTGATTCACATGCATGTACTATTAGGGAACGTGGTGCAAGATTGATAATACTTGCATGACTAAATTAAAAATGGAGGTTTAGATGAATGTATTATACTGTAATTATTTTATTCACATGATTTTACTATTGATTCACATGATTGTGCTATTAATTCACATGATGTATAATTAGGGGAGGTGGTGCAACTTTGATAATACTTGTAGGACTAAATTAAAAACAAAGGAAAAGATGAATGTATTGTACTGTAATATTTCGAGCCCCAGAATGTGCAATTATCGAAACTATATTTTCCTATAAATAGAAGCTCATTCTTCTTCATTCTCATCAATTCACTAAGTCTCACAAGAGCAATTATAGAGAGAGAAGCTATAGAGAGAAAGAAGAAGAGAAGTCTGCTACTTCACTATTTCAGTATCCAGTCTTCTTCTGCGGTAAATGGTATTATTTATTTCATATTCTAAAGAGATATTATTTTTCGTATTCGTATGAATATTATTTTCGTTCAATATTCGTAATTAATATCATCTTCATTCAATATTCGTAGGAATATTATTTTCGTTCAATATTCGTAAGGGGTATTATTTATTTCGTATTTGTAAGGGATATTATTTTTGTTTAATATTCGTATGAAATAATATTTTCTTCCATACTCTTTAGTATGTAAATAATATTATTTCGTTTCGTATCCCTAGTTCTACACTCATTTTGATGAAGTATTGCTTCTATATTCCATGAAATTGCTTCTACACTCATTTCGTATCTTTTCATAGAAATATTATTCTGAGCATTCTTGATAATTATTAATCTTTTCATGTCGAAATACTATTCACGAGTTACTATTCACAGGTTACTATTTACCCAATTACTATTTACTCAAATAATATTCACTCGGGTATTTGGAACACTTTTTGTGCCGGATTACTATTCACGAGTTACTATTCATAAGTTACTATTCACGGGTTACTATTCACTCAGATATTTTTCGTTCGGTTATCTGGGGCACTTTTCATGCCGGGTTACTATTCACGAGGTACTATTCCCGAAGTACTATTCACGGGATACTATTCACCCGAAAAATATATTTCTTTTCTGTCCAAATTATTTTTGATACATAAATATTATTCTTGAATTTTACTCCACAAAGCAGTATCATATTGACAATTTGGATTTTTTAAACTCTAGATAAATTTAAAGTCTTTAATATTTATCCTTTTAATTCGTTTGATTAATGCTTATATCATTGTCATCATCCTCATGCTTATATTGTGATAAAAGTCATCTTTAGCTTACGTGCATAGATGGACTGTTGATTGATATGATTATGACCAGGAATCATTAAGTATAATCATGACCCGTAATGTTACAAATGATGTGAAAAAAGTCCTTAATGGCCCGTAGTGTATTGATGGACAGTTGTTGATATGATTATGACCAGGGATAATTCGGTATAATCATGACCATTGGTGAAAACACGAATATCCTTAGCCCGTAGTGCATGGATAATTCGTGGTTGTGATACTATTTATTGAGATGACTCTCAGAAATCATAAAAGATAGTAGATATCATGCTCTACTTGACTCTTCTAATGGTTTGCTTGTTCGCTGCAGTTAAACTTGATGTTTATTATATTTTATCAGTTTAACACTGTTGAAGGCTAACCATAATTTATTCTGCATTATCTTAGTCATAATATTTCTTACTAGGCTAGTTGAGCTCACCCTTTGTTTTCGTTGTTCTCTTCAGGAAACGAGAACATAGCCGGGACTAGTCGGGGAACGGAGTGATGGTTCGAGATGGTGCATTAGTAGTCCTCACTATTCTGTGAAATAGTGTGATAGTATTGAGGACTTATTTTGAGTTTGAATACTGTCTAGAAGACAATATTTGTATTAAAACTCACAGCTCATGTTGTATATTTAAGTTTATATTTGTATTCTGTACCATGTATCTAGCGACCGAAGATGGGTGGTGTATACCTATTTTGGGGGCGTCACAGCTTAAGACTACATGAAGTGCAACATTTAATTGGGATTAATGATATACAAAAATCATATGGTGAAAGTAATTAAATCATAAAGTTGATTTAAACAAGTTTTGTTATATCATCCTTTGTGATGAGACAATTATATGTGCACTCCAAAAGATGGGAGTAAATAAATGTGTTATTAAAAATATTTATTTCAATACTAATGTGTAAGTAAATAGTAAAATGAGATATTAAGTTATTAGTGGGCAATTAAATTAAGTCCACACATGTTATAAATATTAAAATATTAGGTGAACTAATGTACATGGACTATATGATGTGAGTACATAAATAATCCCTAACTTTACTTGGTGTAGTAGCAATAACACATTAAAATTTCATTTTGGGAATTAAAGGAACCAAACTAAGCTCCATTGTTGAGATTTTAACCGTGTCCTAAAATCAGTGTCACCCACTAATATATCAGACGTGATTTAGGCCAATGGCCTACTCCTCCGTTGCTTAAGCTTGGTAAAGGCTAGATACCAGTGATTATAGAGGTTGTTGGAGCTAGTCACCAAATCTCCAACATCCATTGGCTTATTCTTCCTCCCTTTGAATTAATTCAGTGTGCAAGAGTAATAACTGAGTTTTAGATTGGCTATAAATAGAGCTTTCTTATTTTCCTTCACGTTGTAGTGAAATGTCTGAGTCTTGCTATTGGATGTCAGTAGAATTGGAGAGTCAGTAGAATGGGAGGACTGAGGAGCTATAGTTAGCCAAATCCAACCATTCAAGAGGTAATCTTGCTAACATATATGTTCTTGAATCCAAGTTCTTCAATTTCTAGAAAAGTATAATGACATACTTGCTTTTAAGTCCAAAAGTTTATGGCTAAGGCTTGTTGCAATCTGTTAATTGTTGCTAGATGTTATTAATACAGTTAGAAACGAAAACAACAAGAGTTAAACGGATCAATTTGGTTGAAAAACGAATTCGTACTGAACAAAATTGCTAAATTTGTCAAAATGTGAAAGTATAGCATGAACATTGAATTGGAACCCTTAAAATTAATTGTTAATATGTTTGAAGTGTTATAATTAGTCTGTAGATGAGTAGCTAAGAGTTGAACGAGTTCAACGAATCGAAAATCAACTGATTCAGACTTAAAATGAGAAAGTTATGCAGAAACTATAATCTGGGCGAGGCCAAGCGCGGCTGCGCTGCCCAGTAGTGCGGGCGCACGGTTGGGCACTACCAAATGGCACAGGCATGCTGGCAGGGTGAAGAAATTGGGTGCGGGCGCGCCCAATGTGTGTCAACTGTGACTACTCTGACCTGTTTTGGTAAAACGACCATAACGTTTTCATACGAACTCGGATTGAGGTGATTCAAGATGATCCGGAAAGAGGACGAATAGACCTACAACGTTTGTTATTTAAGGTTTTCAATTTGAGATCATTAGAAAGGGGCAAAATAGTCATCGTTATGACTATTACGTATTCGGAGGCGATCAGAGATCATCAAACGAGCACATACGCAAGTATAGTGCTCCCGACAATGGAATATGTTATTCTAAGTGATATAACATGAAAATGCATGATATTATACATGACATATAACAATATCATACTCAAAATGAAATGCTTTAGCATGACTTAGTATGTGTTTTAAAAAGAAACTTGAAGATTTCGAAAACAAACCTTGACGAACTTTAAGTCATTTGAGTTCTGACTTTGTAGTGAGCATATGGTGGAGTCATGCGAGCATAAAATGTGATTGTTGGGTAAAATCTAATTACGCACAACACGCAAGTATATGTGGTCAACAAGTAATAAAGCGATAAGTTGAGTATCGTTCCCACAGAGAATTATTCAATAAGAATTACCAATTACTAACCTATGACCAATTTAATCTTATTTAAACAAATGATTTAATAATTTAATTCAAAATAATTAAATAAACTATTACTAACTATCCCTAGAATGAAACAAGATATTGAAGACTTGAGATTACAATTTCACTTATTGTTTCATTTAAATCAACACACTTCTTGTTAAGCCAAATTATTTATACTGGATTGTTAATCAAGAACACGAAAGTAAATATATGGCCATCTCTCAATGCACCATACTCATATCAAATCAAATCCACGGATGATAGAATTAATTTGAACACCCTAATTAACTAACCCACTATATCTTTATGTGAATTACAATTAAAAAGGGTTTAAGTACAAGTTCTTATTAGACTACATATGGCGTAAAGGTATATCTCTATCCTAAACACGAATCATGAATTCCATCTACGTAGAAATCACAAACACATGCTATCATAATCAGATCTAAATCTGAACTTCATCTCTCGAGTTCATATAGATTATCACGGTAATTGTTAGATAGACAATTAAGCAATTAAGTCCAAATCACAATAGACAATCCTCACAATAGAACATAATAATTGATAGCGAAGCATATTAAAATAAACTACACAATAAGATCCATTGTAATCTCAAACAAAGAATTAGTTCATGATTATTGAATTAAAACTAAGAATCCACAATTGAATAATCATTAAAAGACGAAGATAGAAGAAGAAGATGAGAAGATAGAATCTCTTGTCTATAGATTTGATTCTCCCTCCTTGCTCCTACTTTGAATCTTCAATGATCTCCAAGTTGCTTGAATCCCCAAATCTAATAAGAACTAGGGTTTCGATCTAATCTAATCTAATGGAATCCTTCAAAACTAGCCTATCTCTCCTCTCTTTTATGTCTCTCATCATGTATTTATAGTTCTAATAGACACCCAAGAAAGTTAGGCAACTCAAAATCTTATTCTAGCTCAAATTGGACATCAAATAACCCAAATAAACTGTCTCCCAGCCGCCTAGCGCGCCCCGCGCTGTCCCCAAGCCATTCTGAGCGCGTCCCGTGCTACAGGGTTAAAAAATTTGGTGGCCTAGCGCGCCCCTAGCGCAGTCCGCGCTACTCTGTCTTCTGTTGCGACATCCTTTGGTAAAACAAGCATAACTTTTGATCCGCTAGGAGGTACGAGGTCTGCCACCTATCAAATCAAAGATATCGACGAGATCTACAACTTTCATTCTTTGAGGATTGACAGATTCGGGCTGGAGCAAGGCAGAAATTGAGCTTGAAGTAAATGCTATGTAAATGGCAAGCATGACAACTCTTAGCTTTGATCTTCGTTGATAAAAAGGCCACAACTTTCGCATCCAAACTCCGATTGGGATGATTCAAGATGTTCCGAAAAGCTAAGAAGAAGCTCTACAGTGTAATCCAAGTTCCAAGCCAAGAACATGCATCCAACTTGGTGTTAAAAGTCCTTCAATCTTCCCTTCTTTCATTTTCTTGCGTATTTTAGTCCAAAAGATGTCTGAATTGCTTTCCCTTGCTTCTTCATGCCAACGCCGTGTCATCGCCTACAAAATAACATAAAATGTATGAAATGTAACTAAGAAACATGAGATTATGCAAATAATTTAAGTAATAGATATAGGATAAGTAGGTATAAAACCTACTTATCAGCGATCTTAAGTTACCTCGTATAAGATAACTTGTATAGCTTGGATAATATGTGTTTTCAAAGAGAAAATCAAGTTTTGAAAACTAATAATCATGAGCATGGTGTCGCCTATATTTTGACCTTGTAAGTATGTGTACAAATATGCGTAAATGAATATGACATATGATTCGAAGTTGCCTTGCATGATTAGGTTGGCATGACATGGATTTGAAGAAAAGAAAACTTAGACGTTTTGAAACCAATATTCATGAGCATTGTGTTGTCTAACCTCTGAACTTGTAGTATGGCATGCTAGTACTATTTACGTCTTTAAACATGACTTATAAGTACACTTATCTAGTTTGACAATAGAAGTCATTAAAGCATATTTTGAAAGTAAAGTTTTCAAGTGATAAACTATGTTAGTCATAGGTAGATAAGATATATACGTATGAGCATGCTACTATAGGCTTGTTAGTACCAATATAAGGTTTAAAAGCTTACAAACCTTGAATCTTGTTAAAGAAAGTTGTTAAGCCTTATTGATTGAAATAATTCATCACAAAGTTATGTAATTCAAAACTAAATGATTTGAAATGAGAACTTGAAGAAATATCATAACCTACTTGATGTATGTTATAGTACGTATCAGAATGCATAGTAGGTTAGGACTAAACTGAGCAATTAAAAGCTCAAGTCTGGTTTTGGTAGGGAGTAGCACGGCTGCGCCACTCCCAAGTTTAAATGTAGCGCGGCTGCGCCGTTCTGCAGAGTGACCAAGAGCAGTTTATTAACTACATGGTTATATGTTGTCCTTAAGGACTACAAGACATGAAACAAGATTTTTTAGTTAAATATAATAGTAGAATGAGTTAGTTTCATGGCTATCCTAAGTTTAAGAAAAAATGAAACCATGTTAGGAAACAAAATTTCTTCTTATATTAAAAGCATATGAAATGTGTAACTGATGGGTATGCATCCATGATTATATAACTGTGTAGGAACACACGCAGTGCAGATAAGCTTTAACTAGTTAAGTCGTAGTTAATAAACTACGAATCAGGCAAGTCTTTCAGTTCCTATTTGATATATGAATTCGATAACTGTTAGTTAAGCTATATTATGCTATGCAAATGTGATGTATATATATGAAATGCATATGAGATATGTATGAAAGTTAATCTTCGATGATATGCTTGTGAAGTAAATCTCAATGCCTGTTATGTGAAAAGTAACATACATAGTAAATATTAATTGATTATGAATGCATGAACTGAGTATGTTATTATATGCTATGTGCTGCATGAAAACTATTAGAATTGCTGGGCTGTCGAGCTCACCCTTGCAAATAACCACTTTTGCAGGTTAAGGACACACGGTAAAGATTACGTGCTACTTGATTGATAAAGATCAATAATATCGAAGGAGATTGATTCATTTGTTTAAATATATACTCTTGAACCATGTTTAGGATCTAGGAAATGTACATGATAGTAGTTTATGATATGTAATACATGTTAAGTTGTACTATGAGATACATAGAGAAATTCGAATCGAGATGTAAAAATTTACACAGTAATTCGAATAGAATGAATCATAACATAATTTGATTCAAGGATATGTAATTGCTTTAAGTTAAGAAATCAATAAAAGATTTTCTTTTCAAATGAGATTGAAAAAGTTTAAATTATTTCATATATTTTTATAACATCGAATATGATGTGAGACAGTGATGGTAAATGACCAACATTTGAAACTTATAAAAGTTTGGGGTCATTACATAGATCATGGAAAATGAAAGAATTTATATTCTAAATTGTAATAAGTAAAGTTTATTCATTAAGTTATGAATGAAAAATATAAATAGTTTGACGATAGTAGTATCGTGACGGACTAGATTCGTGGTTCGAAGGGACCCAGATTTGGGGGCGTCACATGTTGGTATCAAAGCTGTAGGTTATAAACTTAGGTAAGTGTACCTTAGACTATAACCTGAGAGAGAGAAAGATAAGGATTAAAATATATAATTGAAGATTCAAAGAAGAATCTTGAAGTATCTAAGAGAATGAGAATTTAGGAATTTCCTAACTCCGATAATAAAAATGTTAAGATGGTGTCTATATGACAAAGATAATAAGAATGAACTCGAGTGGAGTTTTGTTTATAATAGGAAAAGAACCCTAAGTTAAATTGATGATCACGACGTGATCAGATTGAGCTATGAAGTGATAAATAGTCCTAATTGTGTATAGCTTGATGCGATAAGAGAATGTACTGTGAAATGGTACGATGTGAACTCATCAGGAGTTATATGTGATGTGATACGAAGAATTTGTATCGAGCAAAGAGCAAGTTAAAAAGTGAAACAGATTTAAGTGAGATTTTAATTGAGGACTCATGTGAGAGCTGAGTTGTACAAACCTTTGTATCAGCGGAGGCTTTTTGCTCGCACTCGGTTCCCCACAATGATAATCATTGGAATGTCGGTGTCGCACTATCGATATACTTATGGTGAGAGGGTGATTCTTTTCTCATATCATATTGGATAGATAGAAACTATTAAGATTAAGATAGAGAATATTAAGATTAGATGCAAGTTCTTAAAACTCATACTTATGGTAAGTTCGTGACTTGTAATCATATGAAATGTTTTTTGAACCCCTCAACGAATGGACGCTTATGGTCTGAGTAGGATAAGTTCTTAAACTCATATGATTATGGCAAGTTCATGGATTTCTAAAGTGTGGTAAGTTTGATGAACTATATCGAGTATATAAGTTAGAAATTTTGGTATAGTGAGCATTGATGGTGTTGAAGATTGGTAGAATGAAGCAATGTAGTAAAGATTGAAGTTGATGAAGAAACATGGATTTTCTAAATCCTCTAGCTCTGCTAGATTTTCAAAATTTATTAACTTCGTACTGATGTTTGCACTTCTATTTTCTTGAAAAGTATTGGATCATATGATTGAACCAATGATGCTTTAAAAAATAATAATGTTATCCATATGTCTATGCTAATTATTTCGGCCAAGATAAAAATGATTTGAAAATTTTTGAAATGTATTTCTAACCATGTGCATCATTTGATATGGTGTATGGTAAACGATGGAGTCATCCATGCAGTTGAACCTAGTGTTGGTTGTGATCGAAAGATCGTCAGCCAATTTTAGTATGATGTAGTATGACAAAGTCACGTAATGGCAGAATCCTCAACGTACTACTAATCTAGTACGGTATCATGACATCATAAAAGAATTTTTGGTTATCGTTTAATTATGAAGAAGGTCAATTAAGTTGGCCAAATTATTTCGATTGATGTCCGAGTTGTTGATAAAAGTCTAAGCTATTTTATTCGGCTAGACGGCTGTTGGAAAATATTTATGGAATTCAAGCATTTTGGAGTATTTATGCCTGTAACGCCCCAGAAATTCGAACCTTTTGTGAATACTTTAATAATGAATAAAATAATATTATTTGTTATTATTATGTGTTGATAAGATGATTGTCGTTCTATAACCTAGAAGTGTTGGAAAGTCGTAGTATTTTAACTACGTGAAAGAATTAAAGTGTTTGAATATCCAAGACGAAAAGAAAAGCTTTCCGAGAAATTTTCTAAAAAATACTATTCATCATTTTCTGCTCGGGAATTATTTTTGAACTTCCGAGAAATACGTAACATTATAATATCGAGGTGAGATGGATTATGTAATAATAATTCAAGTATGGAAAACGTAATATTTCGCCTGCGTACTTACTTTGAGAACGTTAAGTATTAATTTCTAATGAAATGGAATTGTGGGTATTGTAGGAAGTGCAGGTCCAATAAACTTTAAGGGGCAAGCCCAAGTGGTTGTAATGTTTAGCCAAGTGTTGGTTTATATGATGTCCAATTTGAATTAATGCAAGCCCAAAGATAAGTTAATTAATTTAAGTCCAAATCCCAATTAATGACCCATTGGGTAAAGTTAGATCCATGGTGCTGTAACATTCCATATTTTTTTAAATGTAAGTTATAAATATTTATTAATTTATATAAATATTTATTGGATATGTTTATTATTGAATAAGTAATTGTTCAATTTGATTGAGTTTATTTAGTTAATTATTTATTTGCTAAATAATTAATGTGATTAGTTAATTATTTATTTGTTAAATAATTAATGTGTTATGTGGATTGAATTATGTGATTAAGTAATTTATTTAATAAATTGTTATTAAATAAAGTGTAATAAATAACTATGTTATAAAGAGTTATTAAAATAAATTAAAGTAATTTTAATTTAGTTTTGCCAAACAAGGTGTAAGTATATTAACCCTTTATTTTTAAATGGTTTGCCAAACAAAGCCTTATGGCTTTTGGATTTCTTTTGAATTTAGTTTATTAAGTAAATAATAATATATAATATATATATATATGGTAACCGATATATATTATTAGGGTAATAAGTGTGGCGTCAGTTTTATACGTTTTAAAAGTAAGCGTTGGTTTTTAGTTAATATTACGTATATACTATTTTGGCTTAAGCCTAATCAAAATTTGGAGTTTGTCTGAGATAGTTGAGAGAGAGAGACAGAGAGAGGAAAGCTCAGAGATTGTCAAGATTTTCTTCAGCGATTTACAAGGTTTTCTAAAATCAACAAAAAGGTAGGTGCTTATAACCTTAAATTATGTGTATGTAATCATATATGTTTCACGCTTTATACTTACAGTGAATTTGATAGTCTGTGTTCTTCAAAGTCATTCACTCTGTTAAGGTTTTTACCAAAAAAAAAATTATCTGTAAAACATGTTCTAGAATTGGTTATGATGTTTCATGTTTTTATTGTTATAATTGTTATAGTTAGCATATATATGTGTGTTGTATGCTAAATTACGTATTCAAGAAATTGATTTTTTTTACAGTGGAAGCATGTGAGTACGAACTTGAGTGTAGAATCTATCAAAGGTTATATATATATAATTGTATGCTAACTGAGAAATTGGACTATACATGTTAATTGGGATATATATTGGTATACTTGTATTTCAAAGAAATCAAAATTGGTTAATAACAGTGTAAATTACATTCACTGCAAATTGATATTTCGTCAATGAAGTTTTTGTTTTAAAAGGAGTGTTTTCAAAGAATTAGTTATGATGGTGTTGATTAGTGGTTGATAATTAGTATATAGTTGATTGTTAACTTTTATGTGTAATTTTCATGAAGTTATATATGTTGTTGGATGTCATTGACCGTTAAAAAATAAATTAGACAGTAGCTTTGCTTTGTCTTTCTGGGTTGGTTCTGTGAGTTGCAGCGCCCCAGCGTCAAAATTCACGCCCCAGCGTCAAATTTTGCGCCCTGGCGCCAAGGTTGGCGCCCTAGAGCCAAAAATGGGCCAGTAGCTCGCGCCCAGCGCTGTAGCTCGTGCCCCAGTGCTGAAGCTCGCGCCCCAGCACCGTAGCTCGCGCCCCAGCGCGACTATTCCGCGCCCGGGCGCCGAAAAAGTGTCCTAGTTGGGCACTTTTGACCTCCTGTAGTAAAATGGCCATAACGTTTTCATACGAACTCCGATTGAGGTAATTAAAGATCATTCGGAAAGAGAACGAGTAGACCTACAACTTTTATTCTTTAAGTTTTTTAATTTGAGGTCTGTAACAGTAGTCAAAATGGCCATCTTTAGGACTGTTGTGTATTTGGAGCCAATCGGAGGGCGTCGGGATGCACGAATGCATGTGCAACCCTTTAGGTATTAGTATAACTTAATGATAACATGTTGAACATGTATTAGGATGTTGTATCAAGTTGTTAATGTACATGTGGTGCAATGGCATGATCATTTAAGTAGTTGTAATAAAGCTAAAAAAGTAATGTTCATGAAAGATGTGATGTTGTTTAAACTTAAACTTAGTTAGTAGCTATACTAAGAGTAATAAAGGAACTCATAAAGGTAATGTTAGTGTAACTAATGTGTATTGTCAATGCATATGGTATGTGTAGGACTTGGGGTGAACGTGAATAGTAATTATTTAACCTACACACGAGGCAAGTTCCCTAACCTTTGCTACTTTATTATTCAGCAATGTTACTTTTCACTGTTATGTTACACTTATGCAAGTTCTCTAACTCTACTTTTATAATTGTGCAAGATTTCTTAACTCTAAACTTGTTATATTAGCATGTAAGTACCTTTAGTTTATCGTTCAAGTTATTATTTGTTGTGCATGCTTGATATTAAATTCTAAGATGTAACCTTAGCTTAACGTTGTTCAAAGCAAGGTATGATAAGTTATTCAATTGTTATGCTATTAGATTATTCCTAAAGCATGAACTTAGAACGAAATGTTTATTCAGTATGATCATTCAATAACATAGTGTTATTATCTTGTATTCAACTAATACTTAGTTGATGTCCGTTGAACTCCAAATTACCTTGAAAACTTATCCAAACCAAACTTACTTTGGTTCTGTAAGTTGCGGCGCCCCAGCGTCAAAATTCACGCCCCAATGTCAAATTTCGCGCCCTGGCGCCAAGGTTCGCGTCCCAGAGCCAAAAATGGGCCAGTAGCTCGCGCCCAGCGCTGTAGCTTGCGCCCCAGCCCTGAAGCTCGCTCCCCAGCGCCGTAGCTTCGTGCCCCAGCGCGACTATTCCGCGCCCGGGCGCCGAAAAAGTGTCCTAGTTGGGCAGTTTTGACCTCCTGTAGTAAAATGGCCATAACTTTTTCATACGAACTCCGATTGAGGTAATTCAAGATGATTCGGAAGGAGAACGAGTAGACCTACAACTTTTGTTCTTTAAGTGTTTTAATTTGAGGTCTGTAACAGTAGTAAAAATGGCCATCTTTAGGACTATTGTGTATTTGGAGCCAATCGGAGGGCGTCGGGATGCACGAATGCAAGTGCAACCCTTTAGGTATTAGTATAACTTAATGATAACATGTTGAACATGTATTAGGATGTTGTATCAAGTTGTTAATGTACATGTGGTGCAATGGCATGATCATTTAAGTAGTTGTAATAAAGCTAAAAAAGTAATGTTCATGAAAGATGTGATGTTGTTTAAACTTAAACTTAGTTAGTAGCTATACTAAGAGTAATAAAGGAACTCATAAAGGTAATATTAGTGTAACTAATGTGTATTGTCAATGCATATGGTATGTGTAGGACTTGGGGTGAACGTGAATAGTAATTATTTAACCTACACACGAGGCAAGTTCCATAACCTTTGCTACTTTATTATTCAGCAAGGTTACTTTTCACTGTTATGTTACACTTATGCAAGTTCTCCAACTCTACTTTTATAATTGTGCAAGTTTTCTTAACTCTAAACTTGTTATATTAGCATGCAAGTACCTTTAGTTTATCGTTCAAGTTATTATTTGTTGTGCATGCTTGATATTAAATTCTAAGATGTAACCTTAGCTTAACGTTGTTCAAAGCAAGGTATGATAAGTTATTCAATTGTTATGCAATTAGATTATTCCTAAAGCATGAACTTAGAACGAAATGTTTATTCAGTATGATCATTCAATAACATAGTGTTATTATCTTGTATTCAACTAATACTTAGTTGATGTCCGTTGAACTCCAAATTATCTTGAAAACTTATCCAAACCAAACTTACTTTGGTGCGGACTTGTATTCTAAATACTGAGATGAACAACTCTTTTAATAGAGGTTTACGCTTAGCGTTAAAATGGTTGTGCACAATACATTGTACGAAGGGTTGATCCCCCTAAGTACGTGGAGTCCTTATAGTCTTATGACTGTTAAAGTTAAAGTTGAAAGAGTACTTATAACTGTGGACATGATTCGTGGTCATTAGACCCTCAGTGAATGTTATAATTTTCAGAATGTTAATAGAATATATTGTTCAGTTCTATTGAGCCTATATTGGCAATTGATGTGAAAGTTTAAAGATTTACTTATTGTTATTTCAAGTGGGCCTTGTTTGCTCACTCTTGCCTGTAAAATTTCTTACAGCTAAAGTTGAAACGGGTGACGTACCTAGCACCAGTAAGAGAAAAGGAAAGATGAATAAATACTGAAGACTTGTAATAGTTTTGATAGTTTACTTTCATAATTTGATTTAAAGATTGTAATGAAGTTATTTAATTTTTCGCATTTGAATGATTGTTGTTAAAGGTTGGATAACCTGAGAGATTTTTTTTATTTAAGTTTAATCTTGTATGGGCAGGTTTTCTTTTATTATTCAATTCTATTATGATTGGGTAGTTAGAAATGAATGTTTTGATTACGTGAACACCAAATCTTGAGGTAATGAAGTACTGAGATTTGGGGGTGTCACAGGTTGGTATCAGAGCTTTAGGTTATGAACCTTAGGTGGGGGAAAAGCCCTAGGGAGTAACCTTTGAAAAGATAATGGAGATGACTCTTATCGAGTTTCAAGGAAGAAGTAATAAAACACTTATGTGCTTATGTGTTTATAACTTATGTGCTCGCGAGTGTCGAGTAGAATGATTAATAACTAAAACTTTAAAATTTTGTTGTCAGGATGACTAATGTCAGAGAATCTAGTTAGACTAGGGAGGAGGGACCTCAAATGCCTATAGAGGAGGAGCCTCGCGACATTCAGGTAGTTTGGGAACAACTACTGCCACGGGAGTCAACCCCGTTGGTCACAGTGGTTGAAGATGAGGATGATGATGTGGAGACGGATGAGGAGGATCCCGTGGAGTTGCCACAGGAGGATGAAGATAACGAGGACGAGGAAGAGGAGACTCCACTAACCTCGATGGCTGCTCGTATATATGATGAGGTCTACGACCGTAACGTGAAACTTCAGGACACAGTTGAGGAGTTGCAGGAGATAATAGCTGAACAACAGACTGCAATGACACAGAAGGACGACGACATCCGGGATCGAGATGAACGTCTAACTAATGCTGAAGAGAAGCTGATGCAGACTGAAGGAGAAAAGGAACAACTGATCGGGACGGTCGTGGAACTGAAGAAAAAGCTGAGTGAAGAAGCTACCAAGAGGGCGAGAGCTGAAGACACATACGAGGATGCTTATCAACGAACTGGAAGAGCAGTAAGGGACGCACAAGCAAAGAGGATGAAGATGGAAGAGATGGATAAAGTATTCAATACCGTGATCAATCGAGCTCAAGATCGGGTCATGGGTTATCCAATTTAGTTCGAGACTCTGCCATCATACATGTTAGATCGCCGAACCATGTTTCGTGTTATGGAAGAAGAGCGTCAAAAGGCGACTGATTATCTTAATAGATCATCGTAGGAAATTGTCTGTTTTGCAAGTAATAAGTGTTAAATAATGTGTAAATCCCGAGTGTTAAGTAACCATGGGATATGAGAATGATGATGTTGTCCTATAACTTTTGTAGTTCAGGAAAGGAATGTAAATGACAGTGATGCTATTATTGTTATGTTTTCGAAGTTATGATGAATAAATAAAAAGCTATTATTTTATTCAAAAGTATTATGTGGTTATTTTTTTTATGGAGACAAGTTAATTAGAAAATACTTAAAGAAGTTGGGTAATAGTCTAATAGATGTTTTTTTTCTTTTTCTAACAGAAAATGCCTCCCAGACGTGAACCACTCCGTCAGAGAACCAATGCGAGAACTAACAATAACGATGATGAGGATAATCCCGTTCAACAACTAGTGACATTACTAACAGGAGCATTGCATAATCAACCTCAAAACCAAGGCACAACGTTTAAGGAGTTTAAGGCGGTCGGACCACCTGAATTTCGTGGGTCAATGAATCCGGTCGAGGCACAGACCTGGATTATGGAGATTGAGAAGATATTTGAAGTCGCTAGGGTAGGGGATGAACAGAAGACTGCTTTTGCAACATTCATGTTGAAAGAAGAAGCTAGTTATTGGTGGTAGGCCAATAAAACCCGGGAAGGACCAGGAGTGATGACTTGGGATAGGTTTAAGGAGTTATTCTTCGAGACCTACTTCCCAGAGGGTTCTAAGAGTCAGTTAGAGGTTCAGTTTCTGGAACTAAAACAAGGAACGATGACGGTATCTGAGTATGCCGTAAAATTCAACGAATTGGCAAGATTTGCGCCATATCAAGTCAGCACAGACGAACGTAAGGCGAAGAGATTTGAACAGGGACCGAAGCCCTGGCTGTACAGTAGGGTTTCCCTATTCCAGTTGAAGACATTTGCAGCGGTGATGGAGAAAGCAGTACTCGCTGAAGGTGGAGGTGAGGTAGTGACAAAGTTCAATCAGGAACAGAAGAAGAAAAAGAATGAGAATGAGATTAAGAATGGAGGTGGTAGCAGTGGAAACAACAACAACAACATCAACAACAGCTTGAAGAGAAAGTGTAATGGTAACATGGGTGCTGGAAACCATCAGGGTAATCAGCAAAATAAAATATATATATATATATATATATATATATATTTATAAAGAGTTATTAAAATAAATTAAAGTAATTTTAATTTAGTTTTGCCAAACAAGGTGTAAGTATATTAACCCTTTATTTTTAAATGGTTTGCCAAACAAAGCCTTATGGCTTTTGGATTTTTTTTAAATTTAGTTTATTAAGAAAATAATATATATATATATATATATGGTAACCGATATATATTATTAGGATAATAAGTGTGGCGTCAGTTTTATACGTTTTAAAAGTAAGCGTTGGTTTTTAGTTAATATTACGTATATACTATTTTGGCTTAAGCCTAATCAAAATTTGGAGTTTGTCTGAGATAGATGAGAGAGAGAGACAGAGAGAGGAAAGCTCAGAGATTGTCAAGATTTTCTTCAGTGATTTACAAGGTTTTCTAAAATCAACAAAAAGGTAGGTGCTTATAACCTTAAATTATGTGTATGTAATCATATATGTTTCACGCTTTATACTTACTGTGAATTTGATAGTCTGTGTTCTTGAAAGTCATTCACTCTGTTAAGGTTTTTACCAAAAAAAAAATTATCTGTAAAACATGTTCTAGAATTGGTTATGATGTTTCATGTTTTTATTGTTATAATTGTTATAGTTAGCATATATATGTGTGTTGTATGCTAAATTACGTATTCAAGAAATTGATTTTTTTTACAGTGGAAGCATGTGAGTACGAACTTGAGTGTAGAATCTTTCAAAGGTTATATATATATATATAATTGTATGCTAACTGAGAAATTGGACTATACATGTTAATTGGGATATATATTGGTATACTTATATTTCAAAGAAATCAAAATTGGTTAATAACAGTGTAAATTACATTCACTACAAATTGATATTTCGTCAATGGAGTTTTTGTTTTAAAAGGAGTGTTTTCAAAGAATTAGTTATGATGATGTTGATTAGTGGTTGATAATTAGTATATAGTTGATTGTTAACTTTTATGTGTAATTTTTATGAAGTTATATATGTTGTTGGATGTCATTGACCGTTAAAAAATAAATTAGACAGTAGCTTTGCTTTGTCTTTCTGGGTTGGTTCTGTGAGTTGCGGCGCCCCAGCGTCAAAATTCACGCCCCAGCGTCAAATTTCACGCCCTGGCGCCAAGGTTCGCGCCCTAGAGCCAAAAATGGGCCAGTAGCTCGCGCCCAGTGTTGTAGCTCGTGCCCCAGTGCTGAAGCTCGCGCCCCAGTGCCGTAGCTCGCGCCCTAGCACGACTGTTCCGTGCCCCGGCTCCGGAAAAGTGTCCTAGTTGGGCACTTTTGACCTCCTGTAGTAAAATGGCCATAACTTTTTCATACGAAATCCGATTGAGGTAATTCAAGATGATTCGGAAAGAGAACGAGTAGACCTACAACTTTTATTCTTTAAGTTTTTAATTTGAGGTCTATAACAGTAGTCAAAATGGCCATCTTTAGGACTGTTGTGTATTTGGAGTCAGTCGGAGGGCGTCGGGATGCACGAATGCAAGTGCAACCCCTTAATGATAACATGTTGGACATATATTAGGATGTTGTATCAAGTTGTTAATGCACATGTGGTGCAATGGGATGATCATTTAAGTAGTTGTAATAAAGCTAAAAAAGTAATGTTCATGAAAGATGTGATGTTGTTTAAACTTAAACTTAGTTAGTAGCTATACTAAGAGTAATAAAGGAACTCATAAAGGTAATGTTAGTGTAACTAATGTGTATTGTCAATGCATATGATATGTGTAGGACTTGCGGTGAACGTGAATAGTAATTGTTTAACCTACACACGAGGCAAGTTCCCTAACCTTTGCTACTTTATTATTCAGCAAGGTTACTTTTCACTGTTATGTTACACTAATGCAAGTTCTCTAACTCTACTTTTATAATTGTGCAAGTTTTCTTAACTCTAAACTTGTTATATTAGCATGCAAGTACCTTTAGTTTATCGTTCAAGTTATTATTTGTTGTGCATGCTTGATATTAAATTCTAAGATGTAACCTTAGCTTAACGTTCTTCAAAGCAAGGTATGATAAGTTATTCAATTGTTATGCTATTAGATTATTCCTAAAGCATGAACTTAGAACGAAATGTTTATTCAGTATGATCATTCAATAACATAGTGTTATTATCTTGTATTCAACTAATCCTTAGTTAATGTCCGTTGAACTCCAAATTACCTTGAAAACTTATCCAAACCAAACTTACTTTGGTGCGGACTTGTATTCTAAATACTGAGATGAACAACTCTTTTAATAGAGGTTTACGCTTAGCGTTAAAATAGTTGTGCACAATGCATTGTACGAAGGGTTGATCTCCCTAAGTACGTGGAGTCCTTATAGTCTTATGACTGTTAAAGTTAAAGTTGAAAGAGTACTTATAACTGTGGACATGATTCGTGGTCATTAGACCCTCAGTGAATGTTATAATTTTCAGAATGTTAATAGAATATATTGTTCAGTTCTATTGAGCCTATATTGGCAATTGATGTGAAAGTTTAAAGATTTACTTATTGTTATTTCAAGTGGGCCTTGTTTGCTCACTCTTGCCTGTAAAATTTCTTACAGCTAAAGTTGAAACGAGTGACGTACCTAGCACCAGTAAGAGAAAAGGAAAGATGAATAAATACTGAAGACTTGTAATAGTTTTGATAGTTTACTTTCATAATTTGATTTAAAGATTGTAATGAAGTTATTTAATTTTTCGCATTTGAATGATTGTTGTTAAAGGTTGGATAACTTGGGAGATTTTTTTTATTTAAGTTTAATCTTGTATGGGCAGGTTTTCTTTTATTATTCAATTCTATTATGATTGGGTAGTTAGAAATGAATGTTTTGATTTCGTGAACACCAAATCTTGAGGTAATGAAGTACCGGGATTTAGGGGTGTCACAGGTGCAACCCATGGGTGAATTGGTGACCAAGAACTTTATGTGGTGGGCAAGGAATAAGTGTGGTGGCCAAGTTTACTTAGGCATTAAGGAAGGAATTGTAAGGAGGTTACTAAGGAGGTGGGCAGGCCTAATGACCCTTATGCCCTAACCTTAGCAAGCCTATAAATATCAAGCTTTGGTTTTCATTAATTGTTTATTAACTTTCATCCAACCTAAGACAACTTCTTGGTTAGAGAGAATAAACACTTTTAAGTTAACTTCCATTGTTAGATTTTCCAAGAAGAAGAAGAACTAGTTCATAAAGGGTAAGACTCTTGTCCTATATTCTTCCATCTCTACCATGATAGCTTGATAGAGAAGTGATGATCATGTATGCTAAGAAAACTTAAGACGGCATAAGCTAATGACTTAAGTATTAATAAGCCGAAAATAAGCACTTTGTTCATGAACAAGTTATGCACTTATGAAGAACCATGATGAATTTGTTCTATATTTACCTCAAGAAGTTAGTATGATAGGTAAGATGTAATAATGTTGTGTAATGGACTTAAATCAATAAAAAGTCATAAGGAGATGAAATCTTTTAATCTATAATTTGTTAAGTTATGAACTTATGAGGAATAGGCCATAATCTAATTTAAAGATAAGTTGTTGAGATGTCTAATTAATGGATTTAATCTATTTGGAATGATGAACAAATCACTAGTAACAAAGTTTTGCCGGAATTCACACGATTGGACGATAATCGTCGAATTCGTGAAATTCTAGGAATGGAAGTCGGATTTTGTGTTTGAACTCAAAAATGTTAGTTTTCGATGGAGATAAGCCTTATTTGGCATTATAGAGTTGCGCATTTGAAAATGACCGAATTCCGACTTAGAACGAAGAAACGAGCGTTGAACGTTCACGAACGTTTATCGTTTTCGTTAAAAATGGACTAATAGGTGAATTTTTAGTTAACGAAAATAAATAGATGAAATTCTTGCATGAACATATAGAGCATATAATTTTGTGAACCGTAGGCTCTTGAACGAGCTAATTCAGACTTATAACGAATAATTTACGAGCCCGGGAGTTTCACAAAATCTCAAAACTGTCCAAGTTATTTGGTGCACAGAGCTGGCGCCACGGCACCAGCCCAAGGCTTAAAGGTGGCGCTGCAGCACCAGTGCCATGCCCAGACATACTACAGAGTCACGTCGCGACAAGGCCAAGAGAGCTAAGTGTGGCGCCGCAGCGCTAAGGCCGGGATCTGGCTACTGCTAACCCACACCACAGTGTGAGTTGTATAAGGATGACTGGCACCGCAGTGCCAGCCTTAAGAAGTACATAGTGAAGAAGGTTTACACTTATAGAATGAATGGTAATCGTGTGGCAAAGAAGTAAAAGATTAATTGTAACATTGTTAAGACATGTTTAAACTTCAAGTGTGATCACTTAGGGTTGAAGTAACTCAATTGCATATAAACGTAAGAATGACGTAACGGAAAGACGGAACCAATAATAACAAATCTAAATACGTAATTAGATTGAGAAGAAGGGTAAGATTATTTAGGAACCATGCATGTTTATTCCTAACCTAATGTGCTATGTGATGTTATCATCTACTGTAGAGACCTTAAAGACTTAAAGTGCATGTGTTATAATTGTAGCAGACGCTAAAGGCAAGTATTCTCACCCTTGATCCAGTTCAATCTGGACAAGCTTTATGATTCATGTATTCTTACGCATGAACTAATGTTTGATGAAGTCAAAGCCAATTCTTTCGGCTAGACTTACGATATGTTGGATTTCTTATAATCTATCAAAGTATTGTCAATGATTTACTAAACTTATATTTCTGTGGTTGTTCAAAAGGAGACTAATTATGCTAAAATGTTTTGTCATCAAACGACAGGCACGTGAGGTTGCCACAACTTAAACGTATACACGTTTAATGAATTTAGTGATGATGAACATAGAGTACTATAGGCTGATCACCTAGATGTGCTCGTAAGCTATGCCAGACTTAAGGACTTCGTGTCGCGATGTCCTTTTCAAAGTACTTAGGAAATGCTCATGGTCTTGGACCGGAATTGATGTTTTACTTAATATTGTCATTGTAAAATATTTTGAAGGGAAAGAAGTGCTATTTTGAATTATCAATAGTACTTCGTAACTATTGTTCAGTTATCGAAGATATAAGATTTCTATGTTTCAAGCATGCTAGTTTTATTAGAATTGTTGTACTTGTTGAGCTAGTTAGGCTCACTCTTGCTTGAACCATATGAATACATCTAAGGTCGAACGGACCGATGGATCCGAAAATGATAAAGGGAAGGCTAAAGCAAACCCATAGATTACTTATGTAATAGTATAGGTTTGTTATGATAATATTTGATATTATGACAAGGACAAATTTAATGGTTATAATGAACCTAGGGGAATGTTAATATCATTTTGAAAATATATAAGACATATTCGTTCTTTTGAGGCATTTCAATTGAATGTTTTTGTGAACTGTAGCACCGTGTATCACTATCTGTTGGGTTGGAAGATACCCGAATTTGGGGGCGTCACAGGTTGGTATCAAAGCATTAGGTTATAAAACTTAAGGGGGGATTTAAACCTTAAGTCATAACCTCAAGAAAAGTCAAAGAAATAAAAGATGGAAATTAACCTTATAAAAATGCATTGTATATGTTATGTGTTTTTATTATTCTACTGACGTTTACTAATCAAACTTATTGTGTTGTTGTAGATGTCAAGAGAAAATAGAGAAGTACATGTAGTCATCGAAGGGTCAGTTAATCAGGTAGAGACCATATCGAACCCCATAGCAGCAGAGCCAGAAGTAGTGGTGGTTAAGTCTGGATACTTAGAGAGCCTAGACTATATGTCCTTGTTTGACTGCATATTGGAGGAAGAGGTGGAGGCAGTATCCTTCAACCAGTAGAAATAGCAGCGGAGATGACTCCGGGGGAGTCAATGATGTCATTTTTTATGCCAGGAGGTTAAGGAGCTGAAAGCAGAGCTCCATGCTATCTTAGAGGATAAGATAGACGTGGAGTCTATGTGGGAGCAGGATCACGATGAGAGAGTTTTGGCCAAGGACAAGGTCCATGAGCTGAAATAAGAGGTCTTTGAGCTCAAGGGGGAGCTAAAGACTAAAAAGTAGAAGATAGGGAGAATTTCCTATATTCATAGGAGTTCTCATGCGGACTTCCAGCAACAGGTAGCTGGCTATCCCGTTGAGGCAGGGCAGACACGGCATACTATCAGCCGTGATATTATTACCGGTCTTGCCAAGGCAGATTTTGATAATGACTTAAGACAAATATAATCTATTAGTAGATAGAGTAGTTAGATATGTAAATATTGTGTATCTAGTAGTGACGTAAAACCCTCATTTGTATAACAAAGGGTAGTCTTTTGTAAATCCCATTTTTTGGAAAGCAATTGCGGGAAAGTAATGTAATCAGCTTAGGCTGTGTAATGTAACCGATGTAGTATTATACTATAATGAATGAATCAATATAAGCCTTTTTCAGAACATATTGAGCAATGAATGTTTAAGTTATTGTTTAATTTTAATTATAACTAACTAACAGGAAAAGAGTAATAACGAAATGTGTTATTTGTTGTAACAGCAAAATGCCGCCAAGAAGAGTACAACGAAACCATGACGCTAATGCAAATTAATCGGAGGGAGTTCCGGTTAACCCCATGCAGGAATTTGTTAATTTGCTAACAGCAGCGTTTAATAGAACTGGGGCTAATATTCCCGTAAATCCTGGTGTAGTACGAGCTACTACGTTTAAGGATTTCAAGAGCGTGGGTCCGCCGAAGTTCAAAGGAACTACGGACCTTATCGAAGCCCAAACATGGGTGAAGGAAATTGAGAAGGCATTTGTTATCGCAAATGTCGACGAGGCCCAGAAGGTTGCCTTTGGGACCTACATGATGAAGGGAGATGCCAACTTTTGGTGTGAGGCCAATCAGGCTAGGGCCGGGATAGAGATGCTAACGTGGGTGAGGTTCAAGGAAATATTCTTCGAGAACTAATTTCCCACGAGCATGGAGGGAAGGATGGAGATGCGATTTTTGGACTTGAAACAAGGGGACATGACGGTTCCCCAGTATGCCTCCAAGTTTAATAAACTGGTGAGGTTCTCTCCACACCAAGTGGACACCGAGGTTAGGAAGGCACGATGGTTCGAGCAGGGCTTGAAACCCTGGCTCTATAACCGTATTTCTATGTTCCAAAGTACTTCGTTTGGGACCGTTTTAGAGAAGGCGATAATCGTTGAAGGTGGTAGTGAGGCGTTGAGCCAGCACCACAAGGACAAGAAGAATAAGGGAAAAGTGGATGGGGGAGTGAAGATCGAAGGAGCCAGCAGGAGTGGCGAGAAACGGAAAGGGTTTAACTCAGGGAATACCGGAGTGAAGCAAGGAGATCCAAAGAGGAGGATGGAGGCCTACAAGACTTGTGGGAAGACTCACTTTGGAGTCTGTCTCAAGGGGAAGGCTGTATGTTATAATTGTGGACAGGAGGGGCACATTGCACCTAACTGTCCAAGTCTGAAGAAAAACCATGGATGCTTTGTGTGTGGGTCAACTAACCACGAGGCAAAGAACTACCCGAAGAAGCGGACGGACGGGAATAAGGGCGCCAATAGTGGTAAGTTAGCTATTGGAGGTCCAGCGCAGCCGGGTAGGCCGATGGCCCGTACCTTTAATATGACCGTTCAAGATGCGATGGCCTCAGGGCACGTAGTCGCAGGTATTATTCCGATCAACGAGCTAAATGCATACATGTTGTTTGACTCGGGTGGTACTTGTTCATTTATCGCATGTGATTTTGCTAAATGATTAGGATTACTTCCCGAAAAGTTGCCAATACCTTTAAATATTAAGGTAGCAAATGAAGAGATAATTCTTGTGGAAGATATTCATAGGAGTTGTTGCGTAGACATACGGGATTACAAGTTATCGGTAGATTTGATACCGATAAAGTTATGAGAATTCAACGTAATTCTCTGAATGGATTGGTTATTTAACCATGGGGTAATTATAGATTGTCAAAAAAAGATCGTAAATATTAAAATGTTAAGACAACCTTATGTAATATTTTACGGTAATAAATCGCCGGGACGTTCGTGTTGTCTTACCATAACATAAACTAGGAAACTGTTGAGGAAGGGGTGTATAGGTTATCTGTGTCATGTTGTTGATACCCAGAGAGTGGGAGCGACCATGGAACAAATACCTATAGTGAGTGAATTCATGGATGTATTTCCAAGTGAGTTGTTGGGTCTTCCACCGGATAGGGAGACCGAGTTCGTAATAGACATTGTGCCAGGAGCGGCACCAGTTTCCAGGGCACCGTATCGTATGGTGCCAGTGGAGATGAAAGAATTAATGGTGCAGTTGCAAGAACTATTAGACAGGAAATACATTTAACTGAGTGTTTCACCGTGGGGAGCACCTGTACTGTTTGTCAAGAAGAAGGACGGATTGTTAAGACTTTGTATCAACTACCGAGAGTTGAACAAGTTAACGATAAAGAATAAGTACCCATTACCTAGGATCGATGATCTTTTTGATTAGTTGAAAGGGGAAAAGTATTTTTGTAAAATAGATTTAAGGACAGATTATCATCAGCTGAAGGTTAGGAATGAAGACGTACCAAAGACAACATTAAGGACTCGTTATGATCATTACAAGTTTCTGGTGATATCATTTGGGTTGACTAATGCACCAGCTGCATTTATGGATATGATGAACAGAGTGTTCAAACAATATTTGGACAAGTTCGTCGTGGTGTTTATCGATGATATTCTAGTCTATACTAATATGCTAGAAGATCATGTTGAACACCTAAGAATAGTGTTGGAAACACCATGGAAGGAGAAGTTGTATGCGAAATTCACAAAGTGTGAATTTTGGTTAGAGATGGTATAATTTTTAGGACATGTCATTGACCATGAAAGATTTCAGTAGATCTAGCGAAGGTGGAAGCTGTGATGAATTGGGAACAACCGAAAATGTCGACTGATGTGTGGAGTTTCCTAAGGTTAGCGGGATACTATCAGAGATTCATTCAGGATTTTTCAAAGATAGCTACTCCGTTGACTAATTTAACAAGAAAGACGGTAAAATATGCATGGACTGAGAAATGCGAGGACAGTTTTCAAGAACTGAAGAAGAGGTTAAGTGAAGCTCCTGTTTTGTCATTACCCGATGACACAGGAAATTTTGTAGTTTATAGGGATGATTCGCATAGAGGACTTGATTACTTGCTCATGCAGCATGTTAAGGTCATTGGGTATGCATCAAGGCAGTTGAAGGATTATGAGAAAGTTTACCCTACTCATGATCTGGAACTGGCCGTGATAATGTTTGCCTTAAAGATATGGCGACATTATCTTTACGGGGAAAAATATGAGATATACACGGACCACAGGAGTGTAAAATATATCTTCACACAGAATGAGTTGAATATGAGACAGAGGAGATGGCTAGACTTGATAAAGGATTACGACTATAAAATCTTGTATCACACTGGAAAAGCAAATGTAGTGGCCGATGCCTTAAGTAAGAAGGGTCGGGAGAAGTTGTCTATGTTAACGGCTCAAACAGAGTTAATAATAGAGATGACTAGGATGGAGTTAGAGGTGAAGTTTCCAAGTGAAGCTAGATAGAGACTATTTACGATGGAGATCCAATCTACCATTGTAGAGAGAGTCAAGGAGGTGCAGCTCAAAACTAATGAGTGTGACCAGATAAAGAAGCGGTTAACCAATGAAAAGGATATTAAATATAGTATTGATAATGTGGGATTATTAAAAGTTGAGGGAAGAATTTGGGTTCCAAATGAGATAGAATTAAAGGGGCAAGTTTTACAAGAGGCTCACTATTCAAGGTACTCGATTCATCCTGGTAGCATTAAGATGTATCAAGACCTTCGACAGTTATTGGAGTTAAGGCTGAACATCAAAGACTAAGTGGCTTATTACAATCATTAGAAATTCCGGAGTGAAACTGAGAGCATATCATGATGGGCTTTGTGGTGGGACTTCCGACTACTCATAAGGGGTATGATGCGATTTTGGTAATAGTGGACCGGTTGACGAAGTCGGCTCACTTTTTGCCAATTAGAATTAAGTATAACTTAGACCAGTTAGCTAAACTTTATGTTGGGGAAATTATTTCCAGGCATGGAGTACCGGTTTCGATTGTGTCAGATCGTGACCCACGATTTACGTTGAACTTTTGGAGAAGTCTGCAAGAACAGTTGGGAACACAGTTGAAGTTGAGTATGTTATATCATCCACAAACCGATGAACAGAGCGAGAGGACAATTCAAACGTTAGAACATATGATAAGATTGTAATGATCGTGAAATTTAAACTCCTTATTTAATTAAATATGTGATTTAATTTTTATGAGTTAGTTTTGTGAGTATATTTAAACCTTATGTAGTTATGTGAATTTATGAAATGATTAAAGGGAGTCACTAATAGTTTATTTAAATTAGTGGACAAACCCTAAGAGTTTGATATCAAAGAATTGATAGGATTATTAATAATTAAGTATTCAATTTATTTAAATATGGTGGCAAGAGTTGAACATATTGATTGATTTCAATTATGGGTAATTATTGATAATGTGTTGAATTATAATTATTACGAATAAATAATAATTAATGTGTAAGAGATTAATAAATGTAATATGATTATATATTTTCTTGATTTATTTGTGCAAACATGCAATATATTAAACCTTGTTACATGGTAGTTAATTATATATTTTGTATTGTACAATGTGACACATTAATATGTCTATATACTATAAATATAGACTATATAGTAAGAGTTAATTCATTCATGTGAGTACATAAATAATCCCCAACTTTTCTTTGTGTGTAGTAGCATTAACACATTTATATTACATTTTGGGAATTATAGTAACCAACCCAAGCTTGATTGCTGAGATTTAATCCTTGTCCCAAATTAGAAGTCTCACCTATTAGTTACGTATTAGGCCAATGGCCTATTCCCTACCATTTCGTGAAGTCCAGCAAGAACCAAAAGGTTATTATAGCCATGATCATGAGCTGAGAGATGGGAAGAGGGAGTTGGTGATCTCTTTCCACCAAACTCTCTCAATCCAATGAATTCTTCTTCCATCCCTTGGTTTGATTTTGTGGTGAATGGCTTAGCATGGACAATAAACTTTCTTTTGTTTCTCATTTCTTGTTGCTGAGATTGTCTATGGAGTGCATTAGGGAGTGTTACTTGCTGAACTATTAGGGACTATTATCAGAGGAGAGAGGGAAATCAATTTAGACTTCAAAGAGGAATAAAATCTAAGTTTTGTTCTTAATTCAAGTTTTGGCAAATTCGTGCAATTCTCTAGAATTCTCTTATAATTGATATAGATTAATATGTCTCTGTGTTGTTTAAGTTGGTTTGTATGTTATAAAGTACTACAGCTGGTCTAGGTATAAAATTAGCAATACATGTGCTAAGGCTCTGCAAAAGTAAAGCCATTTAATTTTGCCTCTGAACTAAGTGGCGCGGCTGCGCAACTTCTATAGCTTGTTGCCGCGCAACCGCGCGGGGGTGTTTTCTTGGATACTGCTGTAATGATTCAGTGAGAGGACGAGCATGCTACTTTGATTATTATATGCTTATAAACAACCTTAACACATGTGATGAGGATGTTATGTATATAGGAGTCATGCTAGCTAGTTTTGGTTGGTATATTAAAAAAAAACTTGAAGTGTTAGAAAATAGTTTTGTTAAACTTTTTACAAAACATATTCTAACCTTGGATGCAAGTGTGTTACGTTCTGATATGTCTTGACTTATGTCAATATGTTGGTTATATGTTTAAAGGTAATATAAGATATTCAAGCATGATTAAAAAGAGAAATTTCAAGAAAAAGGACTATATTGGCTATGTATAATCGAGCCATTTATACACTAAGTTTTGAACTTAAAAATATGTTCATGTGATCTATTATGTGATTATGAAAGCATGATTTAGACTATGCAAACCCATTTTTTGTATGCTTAAAGAAGCTTTACTAATAGAGACTTAAAGTTTCAAAAATGAACTTGATAAACTATAAGTTGAAAACTTGTAAGTATGCTTTTGATATCTAGCATATGAATGTATAGTTGAGGCCAAAGGACCATGTAGCATGTGTATAATGACTGGACATGATCGACCTTGTTAGCTTAACATGTGAAGTCTTGAGTAAATGAAAACCAATAATGATCTATGATATGTTTCGATAAAGGGTTAAATTTAGTTATTCACATCATAACATGTGTGTTGTGCGTGATTATTCATATTTGTGCAAGACGGGAGAACACAGACCTTCTACAGAATTAGTCATGTCTTAGTTTGCACTAGGAGCAGCGCAGCCTCGCCACTCCTTAGTACAAACTAAGCGTGACCACGCAGTCCTGTTGTGAGATCTGAGTTCTGTTATTAAATTGAGAACTGATGCATGCTTATATGGTTACTCTAATATGTAATACATGTCCAATATAGTAGTCATGTGTTAATAAGCATGTTATTGAAAGAATTCTATGATGAATTAGTGTTTACAACTTTAAAGTAAATGGTGATTTTAACTATGACATAGTTTGTTAGAAACTAATCGGGTAGTATAATGATATATGTATAGAAGCATGCTATGTGGTGATTTATCTCTTGTAAGTGTGGACTCATATTAGTTTACCTATACTAATTAGAAAGACCGACTTATTAATGTTAGGTAGTTTCAACGCAAGTTAATTAAAGCTAGAATTATATTGTAGCTGAGCAAACAGGCAAGTATCCTAAACCATTGCATTACTTTATTCAACGGATATTATAAGCATGTTCCCCTAACTTACTCCAATTATTGTTGAGCAAGTTCCCTAACCCTACTTTTATATTGAGCAAGTTTCCTTGAACTTCACTATGTGATTGTACAAGTTCCTTAATTCTTACTCTTTTACTTGAGCAAGACACCTAACTTACACAACTTTGAGTTTTGTGAAAGTTTCATATCTTTCTCATATAGCGTTGAGCAAGTTACTGTTGAATTCAAATTTATTCATTTAAGCTTGAAATTTATTTCCAAGCATGCTATTAAGTGGTTTAATTACCTTACAATTATTCCACATCGATATTATTGATATTCACACTTAGTGCACTTGAGTTCGTATAGTCTTGGACTTGTACATCTTTTAAAGTTCTATAATTATTGAACTGTGTTAGATGGAGTCTGAACCTTTGTTCGGTCAGACAAGTGTATGAAATTTTTATAAAAGCTATCCAAACCATTTGATGGTAAGGATTCTTAGACTGTCAGAGCACCCCTCTTATGTGAGACCCCGAATTTTATGAAATAAAAGTATTCAATTTTTCTATTTTGATAAATAGTTAAATTGATAAAAGTTTAAATTTAAGGGTAATATGTGAATTTTTTTTGCAAAGTAAGCAAGTTGATATAAAATATTCGTTTTATAAAAATAACGGCGGAAGTTTTACCGTTAACTGTTGAAACACCCGTTGTTAAAAGTACAATAATACGCATAGTTTCATAGTAGCAAACGGTATTGATTATTGATGCTTACGTGAGAAGTCACTCAGTTTTGTTTTATTAGTATTATTAATGTAATAAAACAGAAAAACTTTTTATATAAAATAAAATACTTTTATAAAGTTATTCATTTTATTAGGCTAATAGTAAAATATTTTTATATAAAACAAAATACTTTTTAAAGTTATCTGTTTTATTAGACAATAATTAGAATATATTATATTTTATTATGCATAGTATTTGCATAGTAAAATCTTTTATAAAGTTATTCGTTTTATTAGATTAAAAATAGAATATATTATATTTTATTTAAAAGATTTTACTTTAAATATGGACCGTCCGATTAAAAGTAAATCAATCTAGACCGTTCATGAATTAGTTACTATGCAGTCTATTCTTCTATAAATAGAAGCTCATTCCTTCACAATTTCTTACGAATTTACTGAAACTTTAAAGAGAGAAACTATAGAGAGAATTCTTCTTCTATAATCTTGAGCATATTTATTTAGAGTTTAAGAATGCTTTGAGCGTAGTACAAGTTTTCTTCGAGTATATCCTCGCCCTACCAGTCGGAATACTCTTCTTTCAAAGGTAAGGGATATTATTTGTTATACTCGTAAAGGGTATTCTTTCTTTCTTATTCATGAAGAGAACTTCTGTTATTCCATTCTTTATTAATCTGTTAGAATAACCTATTTACGCGGGCTACCCTATACTTGGTGAAATTCTTCTGTTATTATATTTTTATTATTCTGTTAGAACATCATGTCTGTGCTTTACGCCGGACCTGGTTCTATTAGTTATTATTCTGTCGGAATATCCTGTCAGTGCTTTACGCCGGACCTGGTTCCATTATTTATTATTCTGTCAAAATATCATGTCTGTGCTTTTATGCCGGACCTGATTCTATTATTTATTATTCTGTCGGAATATCCTGTCGGTGCATTTACGCATGACCTGGTTCCACTATTTATTTTTCTGTTGGAATAATATGTCTGTGCGGTCTATCGCATGGTTGGTGATTTCTTTTGTTATTCCATTGTTTAATATACTCAGTTAGTTAAAGTTTTGGCTTTTATAGTCCATGAAATTAGTGAAATATCTTTGAAATTTGCGCTTCATCCAGTATCTTTTCATGGAAGTATTCTTCTGAGCATTTTTGAATTTTACTCCATAAAACAGTATCATGTTGACAATTTGGACATTATTGGTTCTTGGATAAATTAATTTTTGAACTTGTTTTATTGAGTTATTATGTCATTGTCATCATCCTCATGTTTATATTATGTTGAAAGTCATCTGTGGCCTGTAGTGCATAGATGGACTTGGTATGATTATGACCAAGGATTATTCGGTACAATCATGACCATAATGTTACAAATGATGTGAAAAAAGTTCTCATTGGCCCGTAGTGCATTGATGGATAGTTTTTGGTATGATTATGGCTATGGATTCTCTTCGACCAAGGGTTCCAAGATGAATTATTTTATGGCATGATCAGGACCGTTGAGAAAAACACAATTGTTTTTGGCCGTAGTGCATGGATAATTCGTGGTCATGATACTAAAGAATATCTTTGGCCGTAGTGCAGGGGTGATTCGATGATGTGGATTTTTTTTAAGATGAGTCCTAGCGATAAAAGTCATGAAAACCTTTTAAATCATAAAAGATAATATATTTTATTCTCCACTTGATTCATTTAATGGATTGCTTGATCCGCTGCTGTTAAACTTGATGTCTATTGTATTTTATCAGTTTAACATTGCTGAAGACTAATGATAATTTATTTTGCATTATCTTAGTCATAAAATTTCTTACTGGGCTAGTTGAGCTCACCGTTTCTTTCACTGTTCTCTTCAGGAAATGAGAATATAGTTGGGACGAGTCGGGAAACGGATTGATGGACCAGATGATAGCATTGATAGTCCACACTATTCTATGTAATAGAGTGATAATAATTGTAATGAGGACTCCTTTTGAGTTTGTATACTCTCTATTAGACAATATTTGTATTCAAATTCACAGTTTATGTTATGTCGTATTGTACACGACAGTTGTATTATTAAGTTGTATTTGAATTCTGTACCATGTTTCTGGCGACTCAAGATGGGTGATGTATAGCTAATTTTGGGGGCGTCACAGTTGGTATCAGAGCTTAGGGATATGGTCGCTGGCAGAGATAAGGGTCTAGAACTAGGAGGGGAGAGACGATTTATATACTTCGCTAGTATGTGACTTACTTAAGCTGAAATTATTTACTTGATAAGTTGACAAATTATTATATGTCAATTAACCTTTGTTTTGAAGCTATATTCTAGAATGATATCTGAAATACAGAAGATGAAAAATGGGAAAATCATGATAGCGAGAAAATTACCGGGAAGGTACAATCTAAAAAGAAAGCAAGGTATTCTCATCTCTTCGAATATCAGCTACGTACGTAAATTTCGAGGGCGAAATTTCATAAGGAGGGGTGATTGTGACACCCTGAATTTTATGAAATAAAAGTATTCAATTTTTCTATTTTGGTAAATAGTTAAATTGATAAAAGTTTAAAGTTAAGGGTAATATGTGAATTTTTTTTTTTGCAAAGTAAGCAGGTTGATATAAAATATTCGTTGTGTCGGGGAATATTCGATTAGTCGGGGAATATTCTTTTTGTCGGGGAATATTCGTACGACAGTACAATCATTGGTGGACCCCACAATGGAATTATTGTCGGATTGAGAAAACGACAAAAATATTTTTATAAAAATAACGGCGGAAGTTTTACCGTTAACTGTTGAAACACCCGGTGTTAAAAGTACAGTAATACGAGTGGTTGCATAGTAGCACACGGTATTGATTATTGATGCTTACGTGAGAAGTCACTCAGTTTTGTTTTATTAGTATTATTAATGTAATAAAACAGAAAAACTTTTTATATAAAACAGAATACTTTTATAAAGTTATTCGTTTTATTAGGTTAATAGTAAAATCTTTATATATAAAACATAATACTTTTATAAACTTATCTATTTTATTAGACAATAATTAGAATATATATTTTATTATGCATAGTGTTTGCATAGTGCATGCACAGTGTTTGCATAGTAAAATCTTTTATAAAGTTATTCGTTTTATTAGTTTATAAATAGAATATATTATATTTTATTTAAAAGATTTTACTTTAAATATGGACCGTCTGATTAAAAGTAAATCAATCTGGACTGTTCATGAATTAGCTACTATGCAGTCTATTCTTCTATAAATAGAAGCTCATTCCTTCACTATTTTTACGAATTTACTGAAACTCTAGAGAGAGAAACTATAGAGAGAGTTCTTCTTCTATAATCTTGAGCGTATTTATTTAGAGTTTAAGAAAGCTTTGAGCGTAGTGCAAGTTTTCTTCGGGTACATCCTCGCCCTACCAGTCGGAGTACACTTCTGTCAAAGGTAAGGGATATTATTTGTTAAACTCGTAAAGGGTATTCTTTCTTTCTTATTCATGAAGAAAACTTTTGTTATTCCATTCTTTATTAATCTGTTAGAATAACATGTATACGCGGGCTACCCTATACTTTGTAAAATTCTTCTGTTATTACATTTTTATTATTCTGTTGGAATGTCATGCCTGTGCTTTACGCCGGACCTGGTTCCATTATTTATTATTCTGTCAGAATATCCTGTATGTGCTTTACGCCGGACCTGGTTCCATTATTTATTATTCTGTCGGAATATAATGTCTGTGCGTTTACGCTGGACCTGGTTCCATTATTTATTATTCTGTTAGAATATCCTGTCGGTGCATTTACGCATGACCTAGTTCCACTATTTATTTTTCTGTTGGAATAACCTGTCTGTGCGGTCTATCTCATGGTTGGTGGTTTCTTTTGTTATTCCATTCTTTATTATACTCAGTTGGTTAAAGTTTTGGCTTTTATACTCCATGAAATTAGTGGAATATCCGTGATATTTGCGCTTCATCCAATATCTTTTCATGGAAGTATTCTTTTGAGCATTTTTTAATTTTACTCCACAAAGCAGTATCATGTTGACAATTTGGACATTATTGGTTCCTGGATAAATTAATTTTTGAACTTGTTTTATTGAGTTATTATGTCATTGTCATCATCCTCATGTTTATATTATGTTGAAAGTCATCTGTGGCCTGTAGTGCATAGATGGACTTGGTATGATTTTGACCAGGGATTATTTGGTATAATCATGACCGTAATGTTACAAATGATGTGAAAAAAGTCCTCATTGGCCCGTAGTGCATTGATGGATTGTTTTTGGTATGATTATGGCTATGGATTCTCTTCGACCAAGGGTTCCAAGATGAATTATTTTATGGCATGATCAGGACCGTTGATGAAGGCACGATTATTTTTTGCCGTAGTGCATGGATAATTCGTGGTCGTGATATTAAAGAATATCCTTGGTCGTAGTGCATGGGTGATTCGATGATGTGGATTATTTTTTTAAGCTGAGTCCCAGCGATAAAAGTCATGAAAAACCTTTTAAATCATAAAAGATAGTAGATTTTATTCTCTACTTGACTCTTTTAATGGATTGCTTGATCCACTGCAGTTAAACTTGATGTCTACTGTATTTTATCAGTTTAACATTATTGAAGACTAATGATAATTTATTTTGCATTATATTAGTCATAAAATTTCTTACTGGGCTAGTTGAGCTCACCCTTTCTTTCACTGTTCTCTTTAGGAAATGAGAATATAGTTGGGACGAGTCGGAAAACGGAGTGATGGACCAGATGATAGCATTAGTAGTCCTTACTATTCTATGTAATAGTGTGATAATAATTGTAATGAGGACTCCTTTTGAGTTTGTATACTCTCTAGTATACAATATTTATATTCAAACTCACAGTTTATGTTTTGTCGTATTGTACACGACAGTTATATTATTAAGTTATATTTAAATTCTGTACCATGTTTCTGGCGACTCAAGATGGGTGATGTATACCTAATTTTGGGGGTGTCACATCTTATGATAGGGGAGTACCCCAAGTATCTAATATAAGATACAAAGAGCAGATTTAAATGTTATGCATATACATAGTGTACGTGAGGCTGATCCCCTCAAGTACTTATTCTGTTGCCAGTAACCAAAAGGTCAGTTAGCTATTGATTCCGTTGGAGTGTTAAAGTTCAAAGTCTATTTGACTAGTAGTTATTCTAAAAGCAATCAATATCTTTACTTTCGATATTCATATTGTTGAATCCTTCAGATATTTATATTGTTGAATTCATTGCCAGATATTTTTCCATTAATCATGATATATCCTTATTGTTGTATTTAAACTTGTTAGGCAAACTTGTTGCTCATCCTTGCTATATCATGAATTATATTGCAGCTAAGCCCGAGACCTCAGGGAAGGACAAGGGTAAAGGAAAGATGTAGATTAGTCCCCAAGAGCAGACTTTACTATATGCCTAGTTTAAATTACTGTTATGTAATAAGAACCCTAATTATTATTTTAGGGTATGTTTGTAAGATGATATTAAGGTTATCGAATCTTGGGACTGGTAACACCTTTTGAATAAATGACGTACGTTTATTATTTTCCGCATTTTAGTTAACGTATGTTGTTTATAGGTGGATGTTTGTATTTTATCATGATGACCGAACCGGGGTCAGAGGACCCGGATTCGGGGGCGTCACGGGTTGGTATCAAAGCCATAGGTTATAAACGTTAGGAATACGAAACCTAGGTTATAACCTTATTAGAAAACTCAAGAAGTGTATGTAAGTGATGGGATAAGGAAATCCATCGAGTTTTATTGTGATATTGAAGTGGTTTATTTAAATAAAAAATGATTGATAGACGTCTTAAACTTCTTAATGCTAACATGGATAGCATATCACATAAAGCCTAATTGTTTCTTCCTTTCCTGAGATCATGCCGCCTAGGAGACTTCAGTGGAATTAGAGGGAGGAAGGATCCGTTAATAATGTTGGAGGGGAAAATGTTGATCCAATGCAGAACTTCATTAACTTGTTAACTGAGGCAATTCAAAACAGACCCCCACCAGTAGCAGGGCAGCCAGGACAACACTTGGCTAGCTTTAAGGACTTTAAATTGGTTGGACCACCAGAGTTTCGGGGAACCTTGGACCCAATTGAAGCCCAGACATGGATAGAAGAAATGGAGAAGGTGTTTGGGGTCGCACGAGTAGCCGAAGCACAAAAGATGAGTTTTGCCACTTTCATGATGAAGGGCGAAGCTAATTATTGGTGCAAGGCCAACAAGGGACGAGCAGACGAAGGAGTTATTCCTTGGGACAGATTTTATGAGCTATTCCTTGAGAATTACTTCTCAGAGAATACGCAACAAGATATGGAAGTTAAGTTTCTGGAACTGAAGCAAGGTAGTATGTCTGTCGCTGAGTACGCAGCAAAATTTAACGAGTTGGCCTGATTCGCCTCACATCAGGTTGGCACGGAGGCCTGGAAGGCAAAGAAGTTTGAATTAGGACTGAAACCATGGGTGCAAAAAGCAGTGGTTGTATTAAAGATTAAGACTTACTCTGATCTATTGGAAAGGGCTATCATTGCCGAAGGAGGCAATGAAGCCATCGCTCAATTCAAACAAGAAAAGAAGACCGGTCAGGATGGACAGAAAGGGGAAAGTAGCAGAGGCAGCAACCCCAAAAAATGTAAATGGACGGAGAGCTAAGCCTTTGGAGGAAATAAGTCTGGAGGGGAGGCTAAGAAAAGTATGAAGTGCAACAGATATGGGAGGAATCACTCAGGGGAGTGCATGAAGGGAAAGAGTGTTTGTTATCGTTGCGGACAACCGGGGCACATGGCTCCTCAGTGTCTGAATAAGCTGAAAGGAGGATGTTCCTCGTGTGGAGCCACAGACCATCAAATCAAGGACTGCCCAAAGAAAAAGGGCGATGGAGCTAGCGGCAACTGTAACAACAACAACAATGGGCTGAACATTGGAGGGCCAACCACTCAAGCCAATAGACCAACGACACGAACGTTCAACATGACTGTACACGATGTGATGGAATCTAAAGACGTGGTGTCAGGTATCATTCCGATCAATGATATATATGCATACGTGTTATTTGATTCGGGTGCTACCTGTTCTTTTGTTTCCGAACAATTTGCTAAACAGTTAGACTTACCCCGTGAGAGATTAGAACACCCTATGAACGTAGAAATAGAGAACAAGGAAATTATTCCCATAGAATACATTCATAGGAATTGTTATACCAAATTGCGAGGATTTAAGCTCAAAGTGGATTTGATACCAATTCGTTTGGGGGAGTTCGATGTAATCCTTGGAATGGATTGGTTATCAGTTCACGGAGCAGTTATAGATTGTAAGAAGAAGTGCGTACACTTTAAGACTCCGAATAAGTTGAAGGTGGTATTTTATGGTAGTAAATCGCCTAGACAATCTCATTGTCAGACGATGGTGCAAGCGCAGAGATTGCTTAAGAAGGGTTGTACAGGTTATTTGGCTCACGTGATTGATACTCCACGAGTTGAGGGCAAACTAAGTAAGATACCTATTTTAAGGGATTTCGTTGATGTATTCCCAGACGAGATTTCGGGATTGCCACCAGATAGAGAGATTGAGTTTGTCATTGATTTAGCACTGGGGACAACACCGGTATACAAAGTGACATATCGTATGGCACCAGTAGAGATGAAAGAACTGATGGCTCAATTACAAGAGTTGTTAGATAAGGGATACATTCGATCGAGCGTATCACCGTGGGGAGCACCAGCCTTATTCTTGAAGAAGAAAGATGGGTCGCTAAGGCTTTGTATCGACTATCGAGAGTTGAACAATGTCACCACTAAGAACAAGTACCCATTGCCCAGGATAGACGATTTATTTGATCAGTTGAAGGGGGCAAAGTACTTTTCAAAGATTAACTTGAGGACTGGTTATCACCAACTGAAAGTGAGGCCGGAGGACATTCCAAAGACGACATTAAAAACTCGGTATGGACACTTTGAGTTTCTGGTATTGTCATTTGGATTGACAAATGCGCCATTAGTATTTATGGGTTTGATGAACAAAGTATTCAAACAGTATTTGGATAAGTATGTTGTCGTATTCGTAGATGACATCCTAGTGTATTGAGAGACAGAGGAAGAACACGCCGAGCATCTTCGGATAGTCTTGGAGACATTAAGGAGGGAAAAGCTATATGCAAAATTCTCCAAGTGTGAGTTTTGGTTGCGGAGGGTGCAATTTTTAGGGCACGTTATCGACAAAAATGGTGTTTCAGTGGATCCAGCGAAGGTAGAAGCGGTTATCAATTGGTAGCAGCCAAAGACGTCGACAGAAATCCAGAGTTTCTTAGGATTGGCGGGATACTATCGAAGGTTTATTTAGGATTTTTCGAAATTAGCATCACCGTTGACCAATCTTACCAGAAAAATAGTTAAGTTCGTTTGGACGGAGAAGTGTGAAGAAAGTTTCCTAGAATTGAAGAAGAGGCTTGATCAAGCACCTGTGTTGGCTTTATCAGATAACACGGGAGGGTTTATAGTGTATAGTGATGCGTCACACAAGTGTCTTGGATGTGTACTGATGCAACACGACATGGTCATTGCATACGTTTCACGTCAGTTGAAAGATTATGAGAAGGGATATCCAACTCATGACCTGGAGTTTGCAGCAGTAGTTTTCGCCTTGAAGATTTGGAGGCATTGTTTGTATGGTGAGAAGTGTGAGATATATACGGATCACAAGAGTCTGAAGTATATCTTCACGCAGAGAGAGTTAAACATGAGGAGCGCCGATGGGTAGAATTGATCAAAGATTATGATTGTGAGATTCTGTACCACCCACGCAAAGCAAATGTAGTGGCCGATGCCTTGAGTAGAAAAGGCATAGAGAAGTTATTGAAGTTAACTATTTAAAAAGAATTAGTGAAAGATTTCGAACAACTATACTTGGAAATTAGGTATCCGATGGAGACTGACGAACAATTATTTACAATGACAGTGAGCACGACTTTATTGGATAAAGTTATAAAGGCGCAAGAGAATGACGAAGATTGCAATAACATCAAGAAGCGATTGATTGAAGGTGATGAATTGAAATTTAAGATTGATAGCACTAGACTGCTAAGATTTAAAGGAAGAATTTGGGTACCATTAGTACCAGAATTGAGAGAAGATATTTTTGCAAGAAGCGCATAGTGCGAGATATTTGATACACCCAAGAAGCACAAAAATGTACCAAGATTTGCGTCATCACTTCTGGTGGCCAAACATGAAGAGAGAGGATAAGAAATGCGTAAGTAGATGTCTAACTTGTCAGAGAGTCAAGCCAGAGCATCAACGACCAAGCGGGTTATTACAACCATTATAAATTCCAGAATGGAAATGGGAGCACATCACAATGGACTTTTTGGTGGGACTTCGGGCAACGCAGAAAGGGCACGATGCCATATGGGTGATTGTAGATCGTCTTACTAAGTTTGCTCACTTTTTGTCGATTATGATTAAGTATAGTTTGGACCAGTTAGCCAAATTGTATGTCAAAGAAATTATCTCGAGGCATGGGGTGTCGGTATCTATTGTATCAGATAGAGATCCGCGATTCACCTCAAACTTCTGGAAGAGTCTTCAAGAAAGAATGGGGATACAACTACCAATGAGTACCGCGTATCATCCAAAGACCGATGGGCAAAGCGAGAGGACAATTCAAACACTTGAAGACATGCTCTGAGCTTGTACGATGGACTTCAAGGGTAGTTAGGAGGATCACCTTCCATTAGTAGAGTTCGCGTATAACAATAGTTATCACGCCAGTATTGGTATGCCACCGTACGAAGCACTGTATGGGAGAAAATGTAGAATGCCCTTATGTTGGGATAAAGTTGGAGAGTGCCGACTATTGGGACCAGAGTTGGTACAACAGACGGTAGAAATCAACAGGGTGATAAGAGCTCGTCTAGTAGCAGCTCAAGATCGCCAGAAGAAGTATCCGGACTTACATCGCAAGAAGAGAGATTTTGAATTAGGAAGCTATGCATTTCTAAAAGTATCTCCCTGGAAAGGGAAGATTAAATTTGGGAAGAAGGGCAAGTTAAGCCCTAGGTTCATAGGACCGTTCGAGATTATGAGGCGAGTCGGTGAAGTGGCGTACGAGGTAGCATTACCTCCTAAACTTGAGCACATTCACAATGTGTTTCACGTGTCTGTATTACGGCCATATAAACCAGACTACAAGCACGTTATCTCCTATGAACCGATATAAGTCGAGAAAGACTTATCATATGAGGAAGTTCCTGTCCAGATACTAGATAGAAAGGAACAGAAGCCGAGGAATAAAATCATTCATTCCGTTAAGATTTTCTAGAGGAATCACGCAGTCGAAGAAGATACCTGGGAGTTAGAAGAGAAAATGAGAGTGAATTATCAATTTTTATTTGAGTAACCTTATTTTTACAATTTTGAAAACCGAATTTTTATAAGGGGGGAGGGATGTAATGACCGTGAAATTTAAACTCCTTATTTAATTAAATATGTGATTTAATTTTTAGGAGTTAGTTTTGTGAGTCTATTTAAACCTTATTTGGTTATGTGAATTTATGAAATGATTAAAGGGAGTCACTAATAGTTTATTTAAATTAGTGGACTAACCCTAAGAGTTTGATATCAAAGAATTGATAGGATTATTAATAATTAAATATTTAATTTATTTGAATATGGTGGCAAGAGTTGAACATAGTGATTGATTTGAATTATGGGTATTTATTGATAATGTGTTGAATTATAATTATTATGAATAAATAATAATTAATGTGTAAGAGATTAATAAATATAGTATGATTATATATTTTCTTGATTTATTTGTACAAACATGCAATATATTAAACCTTATTACATGGTACTTAATTATATATTTTATATTGTACAAGGTGACACATTAATATATCTATATACTATAAATATAGACTATATAGTAAGAGTTAATTCATTAATATGAGTACATAAAGAATCCCTAACTTTCCTTTGTGTGTAGTAGTATTAACACATTTATATTACATTTTGGGAATTATAGTAACCAACCCAAGCTTGATTGCTGAGATTTAATCCTTGTCCCAAATTAGAAGTCTCACCTATTAGTTACGTATTAGGCCAATGACCTATTCCCAACCATTGCGTGAAGTCCAGCAAGAACCAAAAGGATATTATATCCATGATCATGAGCTGAGAGATGGGAAGAGGGAGTTGGTGATCTCTTTCCACCACACTCTCTCAATCCAATGAATTCTTCTTCCATCCCTTGGTTTGATTTCGTGGTGAATGGCTTAGCATGGACAATAAACTTTCTATAAATTGAACACTTCTCTTTCTCATTCCTTATTGCTGAGATTTTCTAAGGAGTGCATTAGGGAGTGTTACTTGCTGAGCTATTATGGAGTATTATCATAGGAGAGAGGGAAATCAATTCAGACTTCAAAGAGGTATAAAATCTAAGTTTTGTTCTTAACTCAAGTTTTGGCAAATTCTTACAATTCTCTAGAATTTTCTGATAATTGATATAGATTATCATGTCTCTATGTTGTTTGACTTGGTTTGTATGCTATAAAGTACTGCAGCTGGTCTGGGTATAAAATTAGCAATACATGTGTTAACGCTCTGCAAAAGTAGAGCCATTTATTTTTGCTATGAATGAAGTGGCGCGGCAGCACCACTTCAATAGCTTGTTACCGCGCGGCCGCGCGAGGGTGTTCTCTTGGATACTGCTTTAATGACTCAGTGAGAGGACGGGCATACTACATTGATTATTATATGCTTATAAACAACCTTAACACATGTGACGAGGATGTTATGTATATAGGAGTCATGCTAGCTTGTTTTGGTTGGTATATTAAAAGAAAACTTGAAGTGTTAGAAAATAGTTTTGTAAAACTTTTTGCAAAACATATTCTAACCTTGGATGCGAGTGTGTTACGTTCTAATTTGTCTTGACTTATGTCAATATGTTGGTTATATGGTTAAAGGTAATATAAGATATTCAAGCATGATTAAAAAGAGAAATTTCAAGAAAAAGGACTATATTGGCTATTTATAAGCGAACCATGTATACGCTAAGTTTTGAACTTAAAAATATGTTCATGGGATCTATTATGTGATTATGAAAGCATGATTTAGACTATGCAAACCCATATTTTGTATGCTTGAAGAAGTTTTACTAATAGAGACTTAAAGTTTCGAAAATGAACTTGATAAACTATAAGTTGAGAACTTGTAAGTATGCTTTTGATATCTAGCATATGAATGTATAGTTAAGGCCAAAAGACCATGTACCATGTGTTTAATAACTGGACATGATCGACCTTGTTAGCTTAACATGTGAACTCTTGAGTAAATGAAAACAAATACTGATCTATGATATGTTTTGATAAAGGGTTAAATTTAGTTACTCACATCATAACATGTGTGTTGTGCATGATGATTCTTATTTGTGCAAGATGGGAGAACACTGACCTTCTGCAGAATTAGCCATGTCTTGGTTTGCACCATGAGCAGTGCGGCCGCGCCACTCCTTAGTACAAACCAAGCGCGACCGCACAGTCCTGTAGTGAGATTTGAGTTCTATTATTAAATTGAGAACTGATGCATGCTTATATGGTTACTCTAATCTGTAATACATGTCCAATATAGTAGTCATGTGTTAATAAGCATGTTATTGAAAGAATTCTATGATGAATTAATGTTTACAACTTTAAATAAATTGTGATTTCAACTATGACATAGTGTGTTAGAAATTAATCGGGTAGTGTAATGATACATGTATAGAAGCATGCTATGTGGTGATTTGTTTCTTATAAGTTTGGACTCATATTAGTTTATACATACTAATTGGAAAGACCGACTTGTTAATGTTAGGTCATTTCAACGCAAGTTAATTAAAGCTAGAATTATATTGTAGCTGAGCAAACAGGCAAGTATCCTAAACCCTTGCATTACTTTATTTGACGTATATCGTAAGCAAGTTCCACAAACTTACTCCAATTATTGTTGAGCAAGTTCCCTAACCCTGCATTTATATTGAGCAAGTTTCCTTGAACTTCACTATGTGATTGTGTAAGTTCCTTAATTCTTACTCTTTTACTTAAGCAAGACTCCTAACTTACACAACTTTGAGTTTTGTGAAACTTTCCTATCCATCTCATATTGCATTGAGTAGGTTATTGTTGAATTGAAAGTTATTCATTTAAGCTTGAAATTTATTTCCAAGCATGTTGTTAAGTGGTTTAATTACCTTACAATTATTCCACATCGATATTATTGATATTTGCACTTAGTGCCTTGAGTTTGTACAGTCTTGGATATAACACCCCTCTTATGATAGGGGAGTACCCCAAGTATCTAATATAAGATACAAAGAGCAGATTTAAATGTTATGCATATACATAGTGTACGTGAGGCTGACCCCCTCAAGTACTTATTTTGTAGCTAGTAACCAAAGGGTCAATTAGCTATTGATTCCATTGAAGTGTTAAATTTCAAAGTCTATTTGACTAATAGTTGTTCTAAAAGCAATCATTATCTATGCTTTCGATATTCATATTGTTGAATCCTTCATATATTCATATTGTTGAATTCATTGCCAGATATTTTTCCATTTATCATGATATATTGTGATGACCCGAGTAAGGGTGTGGTTTTAAGAAATTCCGAGGACGGAATTTTTATAAGGAGGAAAGAATGTGACGACTCAGAAATTCGGATTGCCCAGAATTTAGGTTTAAAGAATTAGTTATTAATAAAATTAATTTTTATTAATACTATTATGTGATATGTGTTTATTAATCTTTCTATAACCTAGGATGATTGTAAGTCGGCAGGATTCTAGCTACGAGCAAGATTGAACGAATAGGAATTTTCAAGACGAAAATGAAATTTTTTCGGGAACAAAAATATTTCCAGGAAAAAAGACGAAATATGCACTATTCATCCGTTTCTGCTCGGAGATTTATTTTGAAATTCTGAGAAGTTATTGATTACGTAAAATGTTTAGACGTGATGGAATATTCAATAATATTTCAGTTATAGCAAAAAATTAAGTTTTCGTCTGCGGACTCAAAACCTAAGGGTTAGGAAAAGTGAGTTCCGAGAATTTTATAAGTACGTATAGTAATTAGGGTTATTATGCGTGAAAGATACGAGTATAATACTAGTTATTATACGAGTATAGTACGAAGATTATTACGACGTATAATACGAATATCGTACGAATATATTCGAAGAGAATACAAGAATACGAGAATAAAATACGTAGAATACGATGAGTCTAAATGGACTTTGAGTGCATGGACTTTGTAGAATCCAATTGAACTTGGATTATGTCAAGACCAATATTTTGTGAAATCAAGCCCAAGCTAGGCCCAAGAAGAATTAGGGTTAAGGCACAAACCAAGAAAAGAAACCGCTGATTGAACCGATGGGTAAGCGGATGGGTAATAACCAATGGGGCAACCCATGGGATGACCCATGGGCATATGGACCGGCCACTTGGCCACCAAGTAAGGGTGGTGGCCAAGTAAACTTGGTGGCTAAGTTGTTGGAGGAGGTGGGAATAGTAAGGAGGTGGGGGCGAAATGACTAAAATGCCTTTAGCCATGAAAATCTATAAATAGGAAGCTTGAGCTCATTGTTTTGGATTTTGAAAATCCTATATCTTAGAGAGAGAGAGAGAGCACAGATGATGAGGGAAAAGGAAGAGCATGAGCATGAATGATCGGATCAAAAGTGATAGTGAAATAGAAAAGCTTGCAAATCGCCGGCTTTGTATAGCGGAAGAGAAATAAAGAGGTAATGTATTAAAACCTAATTCCTAGGTTAGTTTTCTTTAAGTTTCTATGTTCAAAAACATAACTAAATGAGAATAATAAGTAATCGATTATAAGAATGATTTCATATGGTTGAAATCATGAGAAAATGAAGAAATAAAAATTAGAAGTTTAGTAAATAAATTTCTTAAGGAGGTATAAGATTTGTAATGAATTAGAACGATCCGAGTGGATTATATGAATAAGTAGGAGAAATACGTAAGGAATGGTGTTTTATAACATCAAATTCCAATAAAAAGTGAAATCGTAATCCAAAATATCGATTAAAATGAAGAACGGACGAAGAACACACGAAGAACGCGAAGAACGTTGTTGATGGACAAATTTAAAACCATCATAGGATAATTGTTGTTGATGGACAAGTTTAAAACCATCGTGTATAAGTTAGATGCTTATTTTTTGGTTAAGAATGGTAGACACGTTCATGAAGAACAGATTAAAACGTAGCTATAACGAAGTTATGGCAAAATTTTCGTAAAAGACGAATGAGAATTAGAAAGTTTGTAAATGAACTCGAACATGTAGGGTTTCATAAGGAAGTAAGAGAACATAGAAAACGTGAGTTATAGACTCAATATCAAACAAGTTCCGAGTTCGGGTGACCGAATTACGGACGAACGAGCGAAGAACACTAAAAGGGTAAAAATGAACGAAGGGTGAAGATCAAGCCAATTGAATGGCACGTTAATGGATTTAGAATGAAGTTTTGTCTAAGGAGGGTTAAAGTATGTAAGATAAGGAAGAGAATGGATTTGGAATGACCTCGTTCCGAGTTATAATGAAGAAGTTATGAGATCGAGAAGTAAGCGTCTCGAATCGGATTTAACACTTAGAAAATTTTCTAGGGTTTAGACTCGGCGCCGCAGTGCTGGCTAAGCTTTGGGAAGTGGCACCGCAGCGCGAGCTCGGCCATAAACTTCTGGAGAGTGGCGCCGCAGCGCGAGAGATAACAAAGGGTTTGGCGCCGCAGCACCAGACCAAAGGAAGAAGGTGAAGTAGGGGGCGCCGCAGCGCGAGGTAAAGGAAGGGGCATGGCGCCGCAGAACCAGTGACGAGCAAGGCCCAGTGAGGAGAGTTTAACTACTCAACTCCTGGGGGAAGTGTACGGATAGATAATGAACATGTAGTTCACGTAACATAACACTTAATCAAGTGATTTAAACCTTTAGTAAATGTTGAACGGAAAGATTAAATGAGATTAAAAGACAATGATTGTAAGTGCGAGTTACGGTACCGATATCCGGGGACCGTTGTCATGATAAATGAACGTGAAGGATCTCTATGGTTATGATTCCTTAGACGTTGAGTGACGAGGGTAATGAATAACATTTCAATGTTATGTCATGATAATGAGAGCTAAGTGTGAAGCGTATAGACGCTGTGAACGCAACGTTGTTGTGACAAACGATTGGCCTTAGCATACAATTATCGGTATGGCTTCAACACTAAGAACGAGTAATGAACATGGGGTTCATGTAATGGATAACGAAAGTATTAAATAAGATATGAATTATCGAGAAAGTCGTAATGAACGTTAATAAGATTAATGAAAGCCGAATATGAGTCAGATAAGAATGCAAATCATCAAAGATGATGAGCGTTCTGTGTAAGAAATTTCCGTATGTCATGAAGTCGTAAACTGGTACAGGAAGTTAGACGCGTAAGCTTAAATTTCAAGAACGCAAACCTTAGGAAGTAAAGTGAAGTTTAAACCAATGCGTAAATCAAATATATGACTAATTGGTGCTTATGTTTTCCTTATGTGTTACTTAGGAGTTGGAATGAGCAGTTCAGTGTAAGTTGTGCCTGGGCGTAAGGCAAGTTTCCTAACTTTATTCACACTCTAAATGAATGCTAGTTTCTTAAACTTCTCAGATATTGAACTTGAGAAGTCTTGTCTATGTGCATATGTGCGATGTATGTATAAGGTGGTAGTATGTATGAGGCCTTTCGCCACAATTTGAACACTTCGCTGTTTCTAAGCTGTGAAATGTTCTATGATTAACTGTTCAATACAAGTATTCTCTGTTTATACATGAACAGTTATTGATTAAGTCTATGCTAATAATTCTAGCCAGACATGATGTGTATGAAAAAGGTAGAGGAAAGAAAGTATTTCAAAGTGAAAATGTCAGATGTTTTAAGATGATAGGAATCGGGACTATTCCTATTATTCAAGTTGCTTCATAACCTTTGTTCGGTTATCGAAGTTCTGAAGAAATGTTTTAATTCTGAAGTTGTTTGTTCAACTGTTATGACTTGTTGGGCAATTAAATGCTCACTCTTGCTTTAAATGAAAAACAATTTTTAGCGAACAAAGTTAGAAGAACTGAAGGATCCCGTAAAGATCAAGTTGACGGTATCCAGATGAAGTGTCATGCAGAATGTGAATGAGCGAGAAGATCTAGTGAAGACTTGTAATGTAGAAAGATGGAACTGAACGATAGACTAGTTTAATGAACTGTTATGTATCCTTGGTGGCGGATAAAAGTCACTCTTGTAAGATGAAATGAATAATGTAATTATTATTATTTGTAATGAAAGAGGTTATAAGGTATCCAGAACCTGGGATTTGAGAGTGTACGTTGTTATATTTCAGTGTATAATGATGTATGCTGGATGAATGATGTACTCGTGACGTACGGAATTCGGGTGTGAAGATAGACCGGATTTCGGGGCGTTACATATATCCTTATTGTTGTATTTAAACTTATTGGGCAAACTTGTTGCTCATCCTTGTTATATTATGAATTATATTACAGCTAAGCTCGAGACCTCAGGGAAGGACAAGAGTAAAGGAAAGATGTAGATTAGTCGACAAAAGCATACTTTACTATATGCCTAGTTTAAATTACTGTTATGTAATAAGAACCCTAATTATTATTTTTGGGTATGTTTGTAAGATGATATTAAGGTTATCGAATCTTGGAACTAGTAACACCTTTTGTATGAACGACGTACGTTTATTATTTTCTGCATTTCAGTTATCGTTTATTGTTTAGAGGTGGATGTTCGTATTTTATCGTGATGACCAAACCGGGGTCAGAGGACCCGGATTCGGGGGCGTCACAAAGATCTTGCATAATGGATTTCAAGTGTAGTTGGGATGATCATCTACCATTAGTAAAGTTTGCGTATAACAACAGTTATCATGCAAGCATAGGTATGCCGCCTTACGAAGCCTTGTACGGAAGAAAATGCAGAACACCATTGTACTGGGATGAAGTGGGAGAACGCCGAAAGCTAGGATCAGAATTGGTACAGCAAACAGTGGATATAGTGAAGCTAATACGGATGCAATTGGTAGCAGCTCTGTGACGACCCGTAAATTCGGATTGTCCATAATTTAGGTTTAAAGAATTAGTTATTAATAAAATGAATTTTTAATAATACTATTACGTGATATGTGTTTATTAATCGTTCTATAACCTAGGATGATTATAAGTCGGGGGATTCTGGCTACGAGCAAGATTGAACGAATAGGAATTTTCAAGACGAAAATGAAATTTTTTCGGGAACAAAAATATTTCCGGGGAAAGAGACGAAATAGGAACTATTTATCCGTTTCTGCTCGGAGATTTATTTTGAAATTCCGAGAAGTTATTGATTACGTAAAATGTTTAGACGTGATAGAATATTCAATAATATTTCAGTTATGGCAAAAATTAAGTTTTCGCATGCGGACTCAAAACCTAAGGGTTAGGAAAAGTGAGTTCCGAGAATTTTATGAGTACGTATAATAATTAGGATTATTATGCATGAGAGATACGAGTATAATACTAGTTATTATACGAGTATAGTACGAAGATTATTACGACGTATAATACGAATATCGTATGAATATATACGAAGAGAATACGAGAATACAAGAATACGAGAATGAAATGAGTAGAATATGATGAGTCTTAATGGACTTTAAGTGCATGGACTTTGTAGAATCCAATTGGACTTGGATTATGTCAAGCCCAATATTTTGTGAAATCTAGCCCAAGCTAGGCCCAAGAAGAATTAGGGTTAAGGCACAAACCAAGAAAAGAAACCGCGGATTGAACCGATGGGTAAGCAGATGGGTAATAACCAATGGGGCAACCCATGGGATGACCCATGGGCATGTGGACTTGCCACTTGGCCACCAAGTAAGGGTGGTGGCCAAGTAAACTTGGTGTCTAAGTTGTTGGAGGAGATGGGAATAGCAAGGAGGTGGGGACGAAATGACTATAATGCCCTTAGCCTTGAAAATCTATAAATAGGAAGCTTGAGCTCATTGTTTTGGATTTTGAAAATCCTACATCTTAGAGAGAGAGAGAGAGAGAGAGAGAGCTCAGAGGATGAGGGAGAAGGAAGAGCATGAGCATGAATGATCGGATCGAAAGTGATCGTGAAATAGAAAAGCTTGCAAATCGCCGACTTTGTATAGCGGAAGAGAAATAAAGAGGAAAGGTATTAAAACCTAATTCCTAGGTTAGTTTTCTTTAAGTTTCTATGTTCAAAAACATAACTTAATGAGAATAATAAGTAATCGATGATAAGAATGATTTCACATGGTTGAAATCATGAGAAAATGAAGAAATAAGAATTAGAAGTTTAGTAAATAAATTTCTTAAGGCGGTATAAGATTCGTAATGAATTAGAACGATCCGAGTGGATTATATAAATAAGTTGGTGAAATAAGTAAGGAATGGTATTTTATAACATCAAATTCCAATAAAAAGTGAAATCGTAATTCAAAATATCGATTAAAATGAAGAACGAACGAAGAACACACGAAGAACGTTGTTGATGGACAAATTTAAAACCATCATAGGATAATTGTTTTTGATGGACAAGTTTAAAACCATCGCGTATAAGTTAGATGCTTATTGTTTGGTTAGGAAAGGTAGAAACGTTCATGAAGAACGGATTAAAACATAGCTAGAACAAAGTTATGGCGAAATTTTCGTAAAAGACGAATGAGAATTAGAAAGTTAGTAAATGAACCCGAACGTGTAGGGTTTCATAAGGAAGTTAGAGAACATATAAAATGTGAGTCGTAGACTTAAGATAGAACGAGTTCCGAGTTCGGATGACCGAATTACGGATGAACGAGCGAAGTACACTAAAAGCGTAAAAATGAACGAAGGGTGAAGATCAAGCCAATTGAATGGCAGGTTAACAGATTTAGAATGAAGTTTTGTCTGAGAGGTACTGAAGTACGTAAGATAAGGAAGAGAATGGCTTTGGAATGACCTCTTTCTGAGTTATAACAAAGAAGTTATGAGATCGGGAAGTAAGCGTCTCGAATCGGATTTAACACTTAGAAAATTTTCTAGGGTTTAGACTCGGCGCCGCAGCGCCGGCTAAGCTTTGGGAAGTGGCACCGCAACGCGAGCTCGGCCATAAACTTCTGGTGAGTGGTGCCGCAGCGCGAGAGATAACAAAGGGTTTGGCGCCGCAGCACCAAACCAAAGGAAGAAGGTGAAGTAGGAGGCGCCGCAGCGCGAGTTAAAGGAAGGGGCATGGCGCCGCATAACAAGTGCAGGGCAAGGCCCAGTGAGGAGAGTTTAACTACTCAACTCCTGGGGGAAGTGTACGGATAGATAATGAACATGTAGTTCACGTAATATAACACTTAATCAAGTGATTTAAACCTTTAGTAAATGTTGAACGGAAAGATTAAATGAGATTAAAAGATAACGATTATATATGCGAGTTACGGAATCGATATCCGGGGACCATAGTCGTAATAAACGAACGTGAGGGATTCCTATGGTTGTGATTCCTTAGACGTTGAGTGATGAGGGTAATCAATAACATTTCAATGTTATGTCATGATAATGAGAGCTAAGTGTGAAGCGTATATACGCTGTGAACGTAACGTTGTTGCGACCAACAATCGGCCTTAGCATACAATGATCGGTATGGCTTCGACACTTACAATGAGTAATGAACATGGGGTTCATGTAATGGATAACGAAAGTATTAAATAAGATATGAATTATCGAGAAAGCCGTAATGAACAGTAATAAGATTAATGAAAGACGAATATGAGTCAGATAAGAATGGAAATCATCAAAGATGATGAACGTTCTGAGTAAGACATCTCCATATGTCATGAAGCCGTAAACTGGTAAAGGAAGTTAGATGCATAAGCTTAAATTTCAAGAACGCAAACCTTAAGAAGTAAAGTGAAGTTTAAACCAATGCGTAAATCAAATATATGACTAATTAGTGCTTATGTTTTCCTTATGTGTTACTTAAGAGTTGGAATGAGCAGTTCAGCGTAAGCAGTGGCTGGGCGTAAGGCAAGTTTCCTAATTTCATTCATACTCTAAATGAATGATAGTTTCTTAAACTTCTCAAATGTTGAACTTGAGAAGTCTTGTCTATGTGCATATGTGTGATGTATGTACAAGGTGGTAGTATGTATGAGGCCTTGTGCCACAATTTGAACACTTCGGTGTTTCTAAGATATGAACTGTTCTATGATTGACTGTTCAATACAAGTATGCTCTGTTTATACATGAACCGCTATTGATTAAGTCTATACTAATAATTTTAGCCATACATGATGTGTATGAAAAAGGTAGAGGAATGAAAGTATTTCAAAGTGAAAATGTCAGATGTTTTAAGATAATAGTAATAGGGACTATTCTTATTATTCAAGCTGCTTCATAACCTTTGTTCGGTTATCGAAGTTCTAAAGAAATATTTTAATTTTGAAGTTGTTTGTTCAACTGTTATGACTTGCTTGGCAATTAAATGCTCACTCTTTCTTTAAATGAAAAACAATTTTCAGCGAACAAAGTTAGAAGAACTGAAGGATCCCGTAAAGATCAAGCTGACGATATCCAAATGAAGTGTCATGCAGAATGTGAATGAGCGAGAAGATCTAGTGAAGACTTGTAATGTAGAAAGATGGAACTAGACGATAGACTAGTTTAATGAACTGCTATGTATCCTGTAGACACTCGAAATTTTTTGAACACCTGTCACTAACATTGCAGGAGAGCAGATTCGCCTTTTAAGAGGGAACCCTAAAAAATGATCCATATCCTTGTCGGATACTACCGGAAGTTCAGTATCAACCCCGGATCACAATCTGGAAGTAACAATTCCAATCTCGGAGATAACCCCAAGGCATGCAGATACAATATCGAAACACACACCGGAGAAGATCGATTAATATCGGAGATAACCCCGAGGTATCCAGTCTCAGTCCCAACCATAGGAATAGCCACTAACATTGGTGATAACCCCAAGGAATGCAATTTCGGCGATAACCCCCGAAAATGCTTATTATAAATGCAACCAGCTTCAATCTCGGTGCTCACAACGAGATACACTGTACCAGCCCGGCGATAACATCGGGAAGACGGACACACCTCAAAGATGACAATGAGGACCTTCAACAAATTGCAGCAGTCCAATCTCAGCGAAGCTGAGCAACGTCTGCTTTATCAGCCCAATCCGGCGATAACACCTGTGACCCCCCCAAAATTAGGTATACATCACCCATCTTGGGTCGTCAGATACATAGTACAGAATACAAATACAACTTACTAATACAACTGTCGTGTACAATACGACAAAACATAAACTGTGAGTTTGAATACAAATATTATCTTCTAGAGAGTATTCATACTCAAAAGGAGTCCTCGTTACATTTATTAACACACCATTACATAGAATAGTGAGGACTACTAACTAATACTATCATTCGGACCATCACTCCGTTCCCCGACTTGCCCCAGCTACGTTCTCATTTCCTGAAGAGAACAGTGAAAGAAAGGGTGAGCTCAACTAGCCCAGTAAGAAATATTATGACTAAGATAATGCAGAATAAATTATCATTAGCCTTCAACAATATTAAACTGATAAAATACAATAGACATCTAGTTTAACTGCAGCGGAACAAGCAATCCATTAAAAGAGTCAAGTAGAAGATAAACTCTACTATCTTTTATGATTTAAAAGATTTTCCAACACTGTGATCGCTAAGACTCAGCTTAATAAAATAATCCACATCATCGAATCACCCCTGCACTACGACCAAGGATATTCGTATATTCATTAATGGTCATGATCATGCCAACAACTGTCCATCAATGCACTACGGGCCAATGAGGACTTTTACCACATCATTTGTAACATTACGGTCATGATTATACCGAATAATCCCTGGTCATAATCATACCAAGTCCATCTATGCACTACAGGCCACAGATGACTTTCAATATTTTATAAACATGAGGATGATGACAATGATATAAAAATTCAATAAAACAAGTTCAAGAATTAATTTATCCAAGAATTAACAACGTCCAAATTGTCAACATGATACTACTTTGTGGAGTAAAATTCAAGAATGATCAGGAGAATATTTTCATGAATAGATACTAGATGAAACGCAATTATCAAGGATATTCCACAAATTTCATAGAGTATAGAAGTCAAAACTTAACCAACTGAGTACAATAAAGAATGAAATAACAAAAGAAATCACCATGCATGCGATAGATCACACAGACAGGTTATTCTTAACAGAATAATAAATAATGGAACCAGGTCCGGCGTAAACGCACAGACAGGATATTCCGACAGAATAATAAATAATGGAACCAGGTCCGGTGTAAAACACACAGACAGGATGTTCCAACAGAATAATAACAAAAACGGAACCAGGTCCGGTGTAAAACACACAGACAGGATGTTCCAACAGAATAATAGCAGAATGTCACCAAGTATAGGGTAGACCACGTATACAGGTTATTCCAACAGAATAATAAGAAATGGAATAACAACAGTTCTCTTCATGAATAAGAAAGAATAACACCCCTTACCGTTTTAAAGAAGAGCTGAAGTAAGGAAGTAGTTAAGTAGCAGAATACTCTTCTTCTCTCTCTCTATAGTTTCTCTCTATAGTTTCTCTCTCTAGAGTTCAGTGAATTCGTAAGAAATAATGAAGGAATGAGCTGCTATTTATAGAAAAATAGAATGCATAGTAACTAATCCATGAACGGTCCAGATTGATTACTTTAATCTGACGGTCCATATTTAAAGAAAAATCTTTTAAATAAAATATAATATATTCTATTTATAGAATAACTTTAATAAAGTATTTTGTTTTATATAAAAAGATGTTTCTGTTTTATTACGTTAATAATACGAATAAAACAAAACGTCATTATCGCTAAATAATTCATATTATTAACTGACAATAATGGAATCAAACTGAGTGACTTCTCACATAAGCATTAATAATCAATACCGTGTGCTACTATGCAACCACACGTATTACTGTACTTTTACTACCGAGTAGTTCAACAGTAACAATGGTAAAACTTCCGCCGTTATTTTTAATAAACTATCTTTGTCATTTTCTCAATCTGACAATAATTCTGTTGTGGGGTCCACCAATGATTGTGTCGTTGTACGAATATTCCCTGTTAAAACGAATATTCCCCGACCAATCAAATATTATATAACAACTTGCGTACTTTGCAAAATTTATAAATATTACCCACAACTATAACATTATATCAAATTAACTCCATAATATTCAAAAATGATATTTATAGAAAATTTATCTTTATTTATAAAAGTTGGGGTCTTACAACCTCCCATTCTTATGAAATTTCGCCCTCGAAATTAGGGTACGTACCTGGTATGTCGAAGAGATAAGGATACCTTGATTTCATTTCAGATTCTAACTCCCAAGTCATTTCCTCAACATCGTGGTTTCTCCACAAAACTTTGACTTGAGGTATAACCTTGGAGCGTAGAATATGTTCCTTCTTATCCAAGATTTGAACAGGAACTTCTTCATACGTCAAATCTTCTGCTATTTCGTCTGGTTCTAACTCAATAATGTGGTTCGGGTCTTCCACATATTTGTGTAACATGGATATGTGAAAAACGTTATGAACACGAGACATACTTGGCGGTAAAGCGAGTCTATAAGCCACAGTTCCTACTCGATCGAGGATTAAAAATGGACCGATGAATCGAGGATTGAGCTTTCCTCTCTTTCCAAATCTCGTAACTCCTTTCCATGGAGCAACACGTAAGAACACATGATCTCCTACATCAAATTCCACGTCCTTTCGATGAAGATCAGCATAACTCTTTTGTCGATCTTGTGAGGTTTTTATACGTTGTCGGATCGTTTGAATCTTTTCTGTAGTCATACGTACCAACTCCGGTCCCAACAACGTTGCTTCACCCACCTCATCCCAGCATACTGGAGAACGACATTTTCTTCCATACAATGCTTCGAATGGAGCCATGCCAATACTTGCTTGATAACTGTTGTTGTAGGAAAACTCCACCAATGGTAAGAACTTGTCCCAACTTCCTTTGAAGTCAAAGACACAGAGTCTTAATAGATCTTCAAGAGTTTGAATAGTCCTCTCTGATTGTCCGTCCGTCTGAGGATGATATGCTGAACTAAATCGTAACTCCGTGCCCATAGCTTTTTGTAAACTAACCCAAAATCGTGAAGTGAATCTTGGGTCTCGGTCAGAAACTATGGATACTGGCATACCATGCAGTCTTACAATCTCGTTTATGTACATACGAGCAAGACGTTCAAGTGTATAAGTTTCTCGTATCGGTAAGAAATGAGCAGACTTGGTCAATCTATCAACAATGACCCAAATCGCATCAATACCTTGAGAAACCCTAGGAAGACCGGTAACGAAATCCATGGTAATGTGCTCCCACTTCCATTCTGGAATTTCAAGTGGTTGCAATGGACCTTTTGGTACTTGATGCTCCGCTTTGACTCGTTGACAAGTTAGACACCTTGAGATAAACAACGCTATCTCTCTCTTCATATTGCTCCACCAAAATGTATGACGAAGATCATGATACATTTTGGTACTTCCAGGATGGATTGCAAACGGTGTGTTGTGCGCCTCCATCATGATTTCATACTTTAAATCAGGGTTGTTAGGAACACAAAGTCTGGAGTTGACTCGAAGTATTCCTTCTTCATCGATTCTTGCTTCCGGCATAGCACCTTCTTGCACTTTCTTCTTCATACGCATCAGCTCCAGGTCTGTAGCTTGAGCAGCTTTAACTTTATCGATTAAAGTCGGTTCTACTCGTATATTCGCCATCATCACATGGGTCTCTGGAGTCTTTAACTCTATCTCCATCCTTTGCAAATCACACAAAATGGGCCTTTGTGTTGACAATATCGCACTTGTACCCGCATATGATCTTCTACTCAATGCGTCAGCTACCACGTTCGCTTTTCCAGGATGGTATTGAATGGTATGATCATAATCTTTCAACAGTTCAAGCCAACGTCGTTGTCGCATGTTGAGTTCCTTTTGAGTGAAGAAATATTTGAGGCTTTTATGATCCGTAAAGATCTCCACCTTCTCCCCATACAAGTAATGCCTCCAAATTTTAAGTGCAAAGACAACAGCTGCCAACTCTAGATCATGAGTAGGATAATTCCTCTCATATTCCTTGAGTTGTCTTGATGCATAGGCTATGACTTTTCCATGTTGCATGAGAACGCATCCCAACCCTTTGCTCGAAGCATCACTGTAGATGACAAATCCCTCCGAGCCAGATGGTATTGTTAGAACAGGTGCTGAAATGAGTCTCCTCTTGAGTTCTTGAAAACTCTGCTCACATTCTTCGCTCCAACCGAACTTTGTATCTTTTTGAGTCAGCTGAGTTAATGGAGTAGCGATTCGAGAAAATCCTTCCACGAATCTCCGATAATAACCAGCTAAACCAAGAAAGCTACGTACTTCGGTCACTGATTTAGGTTGCTCCCAGCTTTGAATAGCTTCAATCTTTGTCGGGTCAACCGATATTCCACGACTTGATACTACGTGCCCAAGGAATGCTACCTCCTCCAGCCAGAACTCGCATTTCTTCAACTTGGCATAAAGTTTGTATTCACGAAGCTTTTGGAGTACCAGCCTCAAGTGTTGCTCATGATCTTCACGGCTTTTGGAATAAACAAGGATGTCATCGATAAAGACGACCACAAAGTGATCCAAATATTCCTTGAATACCCGGTTCATCATATCCATGAAGGCAGCAGGAGCATTAGTCAATCCAAAAGACATAACTAAGAATTCATAATGCCCATACCGAGTTCTGAAGGCAGTCTTTGGAATATCCTCAGTTCTAACCTTCAGCTGATGATATCCAGAACGAAGATCGATCTTTGAAAAGAATTGTGCTCCTTGCAACTGGTCAAACAGGTCATCAATACGTGGCAATGGGTACCTATTTTTGATGGTGACATGATTCAACTCCCGATAATCAATACAAAGTCGCATACTCCCATCTTTCTTCTTCACGAACATAACAGGAGCACCCCAAGGAGAAGTACTAGGACGAATAAAACCAATGTCTAACAATTCCTGCAGTTGAGTCTTTAACTCCTGAAGTTCAATAGGAGCCATTCGATATGGGGCTTTGGAAATGGGTTTTGTACCGGGTTCAAGGTCGATACAAAATTCAATTTCACGCTCTGGGGGTAGGCCAGGAAGTTCTTCAGGAAATACGTCAGGAAATTTATTAACAACAGAAATATCATTCAAAGCTGACGTATTTTTGTTTAGATCTGTGACATGAGCTAAGAAAGCTTGACATCCGTTTTTCAATAAACGAATAGCTTTATGGCTTGAGATGACAGCGATTGATTTTAATGGTTTGGTTGCTTGAATTCGCATAATAGGTCGATTAGGAATATGAAAGCTAACAACCTTACGAAAACAATCAATTTTTGCATGATGAGTAGTTAACCAATCAATCCCTAGAATCACGTCAAATGCAAGTATTTTTAATGAAATCAGATCGACAGGTAATGTGTGGGTACCAACTTGAACCAAACAAGACTTATAAACCGTGGATGTAATGAAGGTTTCTCCCAATGGAGTTTCAACTGCTAAGTCAAAGTCTAATTTCTCCGGAATCAAATTTAATCGATGAGCGCAAGTAGGAGAAATAAAAGAATGGGTAGAACCGGTATCAAATAAAGTATAGACTTCGTTAGAGTTTATGATAAGCTTACCCGTGATGACCTCATTCGGGTTCCCTGCTCTCTGGGAGTTCACAACAAACGCTCTCCCTTGCACAACCGGTTTTGACTTTTCTGGGACGGCCTTTGGTGCCTCCATCCTAGCTGAATTTGTCTTCGGTAAACGACAAAATCGAGCTAAATGACCTTCTCTTCCACAATTATAACATGCTTTGGACGGCATCGCGCAGTTTGGACTGATGTGCCCCTCCCCTCCGCATTTGAAACATATGATAGGTGGTCGTTCTCCTTCCTTAACGACAGGTGCTGGTGCTGACGTCTTTCCATCATTGTTGAATCTCCTCTTCTTGAAATGCCCATTTTTATTGTTTTGGCCCTGATTACCACCGAAGTGGTTACCATTTCGGCCTGTTGATTCCCTCCACGCTTGTTGTCACCGCTTCGATGACTGCTTTCACTGATATTATCATTTTGTCGGCTGCTCTCTTTTGGTTGCGTTGTCTCGTTATCGCGCTCCACCAACTGAGCCCTATTTACAACATCTGAATACAAACACAGTTTATGAGAAACAAGATGTTGACGTATCTCCGGCTTCAAACCTCTTAAAAACATCCGCGTCATTCTTTCTTCATTATCCACCAGGTGGGACGCAAACCGGGATAACTCCGCAAATTTTGCCTTGTACTGCGACACGGTCATATTATTCTGCTCCAATTTGATGAACTCCACCTCCTTCATGTGACGAATACTCTCGGGAAAGTATTTGTCGTTAAACAGCTCTTGGAACTTCTCCCAGGACATCTTCAGTGCGGCAGGTTGAGTACGCTTTATCGATTCCCACCAGTAATCTGCCTCTCCTCGCAACATAAAGGCGGCAAAGGGAACCTTTTGCTCCTCGGAGCAACCCAAGACATCAAATATCTTGGTGATCTGCTTTATCCATGTTTCAGCTACAAGTGGTTTGGGTTCTCCCTTAAACTCCGGTGGTCCCAGCTCCTTAAACTGTTTAGCGGTGACCGCAAGAGAGTTTCCAGTATTTCCACCTACGTTGTGGACAGGAGCCGCTTTCACCTGTTGTTGCATGAATTGCATAAAGCCTCTGAACATTTGATCATTCATCATTTGGTCAGTGTTGTTGTTTGCATGAGGATTGTCACCTTCCTGATGCACATTATCCTGATTATTGATATGTGGTGAATCAACAGTCGCCTGTGCTCCATTGCTATTCTCAACATTCTCAGATGCCATTTTCAGATACTGCCACAAAATAAAAATTAATTGATATGTCATATTTTATCCTTATATTATGACCGACCAATTAAATACCATGCAAATAAACTTAGGTAGGTCATACTAGCGAAGAAATTCCCCGTCTCTCCCCTCCTAGTTCTATTCTCACATCTTAGCCAGGGATCATATCCCTAAGCTCTGATACCAACTGTGACGCCCCCAAAATTAGGTATACATCACCCATCTTGGGTCGTCAGATACATAGTACAGAATACAAATACAACTTACTAATACAACTGTCGTGTACAATACGACAAAACATAAACTGTGAGTTTGAATACAAATATTATCTTCTAGAGAGTATTCATACTCAAAAGGAGTCCTCATTACATTTATTAACACACCATTACATAGAATAGTGAGGACTACTAACTAATACTATCATTCGGACCATCACTCCGTTCCCCGACTTGCCCCAGCTACGTTCTCATTTCCTGAAGAGAACAGTGAAAGAAAGGGTGAGCTCAACTAGCCCAGTAAGAAATATTATGACTAAGATAATGCAGAATAAATTATCATTAGCCTTCAACAATGTTAAACTGATAAAATATAATAGACATCAAGTTTAACTGCAGCGGAACAAGCAATCCATTAAAAGAGTCAAGTAGAAAATAAACTCTACTATCTTTTATGATTTAAAAGATTTTCCAACACTGTGATCGCTGAGACTCAGCTTAATAAAATAATCCACATCATCGAATCACCCCTGCACTACGGCCAAGGATATTCGTATATTCATTAATGGTCATGATCATGCCAACAACTGTCCATCAATGCACTACGGGCCAATGAGGACTTTTACCACATCATTTGTAACATTACGGTCATGATTATACCGAATAATCCCTGGTCATAATCATACCAAGTCCATCTATGCACTACAGGCCACAGATGACTTTCAACATTTTATAAACATGAGGATGATGACAATGATATAAGAATTCAATAAAACAAGTTCAAGAATTAATTTATCCAAGAATTAACAACGTCCAAATTGTCAACATGATACTACTTTGTGGAGTAAAATTCAAGAATGATCAGGAGAATATTTTCATGAATAGATACTAGATGAAACGCAATTATCAAGGATATTCCACAAATTTCATGGAGTATAGAAGTCAAAACTTAACCAACTGAGTACAATAAAGAATGAAATAACAAAAGAAATCACCATGCATGCGATAGACCGCACAGACAGGTTATTCTTAACAGAATAATAAATAATGGAACCAGGTCCGGCGTAAACGCACAGACAGGATATTCCGACAGAATAATAAATAATGGAACCAGGTCCGGTGTAAAACGCACAGACATGATGTTCCAACAGAATAATAACAAAAACGGAACCAGGTCCGGTGTAAAACACACAGACAGGATGTTCCAACAGAATAATAGCAGAATGTCACCAAGTATAGGGTAGACCACGTATACAGGTTATTCCAACAGAATAATAAGAAATGGAATAACAACAGTTCTCTTCATGAATAAGAAAGAATAACACCCCTTACCGTTTTAAAGAAGAGCTGAAGTAAGGAAGTAGTTAAGTAGCAGAATACTCTTCTTCTCTCTCTCTATAGTTTCTCTCTATAGTTTCTCTCTCTAGAGTTCAGTGAATTCGTAAGAAATAATGAAGGAATGAGCTGTTATTTATAGAAAAATAGAATGCATAGTAACTAATCCATGAACGGTCCAGATTGATTACTTTAATCTGACGGTCCATATTTAAAGAAAAATCTTTTAAATAAAATATAATATATTCTATTTATAGAATAACTTTAATAAAGTATTTTGTTTTATATAAAAAGATGTTTCTGTTTTATTACGTTAATAATACGAATAAAACAAAACGTCATTATCGCTAAATAATTCATATTATTAACTGACAATAATGGAATCAAACTGAGTGACTTCTCACATAAGCATTAATAATCAATACCGTGTGCTACTATGCAACCACATGTATTACTGTACTTTTACTACCGAGTAGTTCAACAGTAACAATGGTAAAACTTCCGCCGTTATTTTTAATAAACTATCTTTGTCGTTTTCTCAATCCGACAATAATTCTGTTGTGGGGTCCACCAATGATTGTGTCGTTGTACGAATATTCTCTGTTAAAACGAATATTCCCCGACCAATCAAATATTATATAACAACTTGCGTACTTTGCAAAATTTATAAATATTACCCACAACTATAACATTATATCAAATTAACTCCATAATATTCAAAAATGATATTTATAGAAAATTTATCTTTATTTATAAAAGTTGGGGTCTTACAACACCGGTGAGGGGTAACATCGTCATCTGACCAACACGATGTCACGCCACGTCGCCTCAACATAGCTACGCAACAATGTCCCACAAGACTAACCAATCCCAAGTGACTATTGTGCGGGGTAACGGATAAAAGTTGAAGCTTGAAGACCGGAGGGTACCGTCCCATCTTCAATGACTTCGCACAAACTCTAATCCCATGCCATCGTACAACTCTCGATGACGGCGGTCCGAAATAGGTCCTGTATACCTTAAACGGATGCCCGGATTGCACTTCTGAAAGTTCGAGTGGACATTATAGTGCCTGAGTGCACGTACTTCGAGACGACCCGAGCCAAAAAACTCGAGCCCACCTGGGTTGCCTCTAGTACACCTGCGGCTCAGCCGCAGGTACACCTGCTGCTCCACCCTCTATAAATAGAGGGCTTGGGGTGGCCATTTTCGAAGAGAAAACGGTGAGGAAGCCTTGCCTAATTTGCTCTGTACTCACCCAGATTGAGTGATTTCTCATTTTAAACACTTGTGAGCTCACATATAGCTTATTTTGTACCTACAAAAGCCAGTGTTTACCCACTTTAAAGATATTGAAGTCTTCTTTGGCAGCCCACTGTAAGCCTTCGTTCACACTTTAAAGTTTTTCTCTTCATCTTTGCACGCACCCTTCTACACGTTGAGAGTCGTGTTGCATATTTTGCCCGGACTTCGGTCCGTGGTTTATTTTTAGTTTGTATATACATATATATATATATATATATACATATATATATATATATATATATATATATGGACTAACTTTATCGAGTTATGCCTCGATTGAGCCTAGACTTCGGTCTGGAGCGTTTAATTGCTTTTGTATATATATACACTTATATATATGAACTGCGTGTCGAACTCTGTTCGATGAGCGTAGACTTATGTCTGGTGCGTTTAATGGCTTTCTTATATATATAATTATATATGAACTGCTATCGAACTTTGTTTGGTAAGCCTGGATTTCACATCCGGTGCGTTTACTATTTTAATATATATATACTTATATATATTAATTGTTGTTGGACTTTGTCCGATGAGCCTGGATTTTATATCCGGTGCGTTTACATGCTTATATATATATATATATATATATATATATATATATATATATATTTACATTTCGTCCCACCTGGAGTTTACTTCGTGGTGGTTGACCGTTTTTATAGGTTTTTGTACATTTCGTCCCTCCTGGAGTTTCCTCCGTGGCGGTTGATAGCTTTTACAGCTTTATTTACATTTTTGATCCCCCATGGAGGTACTTCGTGATTGGTGATCATGTCCGTATATATATATTAATAGCTTTTATATATATATCTGCTTACTACTTTCATATAAATTGCAGTATTCTGTGCGCCTAAGAATCATGTGATCACAGATTCATCACATTGGATCTAGATTCGATTCCCGTGATGGACATTTTTCAGCTGTAAGCAGCTTGTAAATTATTCTGCGGTGTCTGAATTTTCTCAGATGGTTTCCATACCCACGAGGAATTCAGCACCTTTTGTACATTATTTTCATACAGATGCCTGGCATATGTCAAAAAAAAATCAATCCAGTCGAATACGGAATAAAATGGGAGTGTAAAAGGTCTCAATTACTATTGAGCATCAGGGTTTGAAAAACCTCTTTTATAAAACATCACTGCCATATCTTGCTAAAATTGAATTTTTACATAAATTCAAACCCTGTGTATATAGGTGCGAACGAGACCTCGCACTACTTCCAAATAACAGCACATTGACCCATACACACACATTCAGATAACAGTTTCTTAAAAAGAGGCGGTCACCGTGATAACACGGATGTCGGGGGGTGCCTAACACCTTCCCTCCGCATAACCAAGTCCCCGGACCCTAATGAATCTCGGTTTCACCGACCCTTTTAGTAGTGTCACATCATTGGGTCAATGTGCAAACCTTTTCTCGGTTGTGTTGGTACAACTATTTAAAAAAATTACCTTTTTCACATGTTTTTTCAAACAAATATCACCTAAAATGAGAACACCAGAGAACAAGTTACGAAAAGGGACAATTAAAAAATCCCGACGTCGACATATCCTTGGTGGCGGATAAAAGACACTCTTGTAAGACGAAATGAATAATGTAATTATTATTATTTGTAATGAAAGAGGTTATAAGGTTTCCAGAACCTAGGATTTGAGAGTGTACGTTGTTATATTTCAGTATATAATAATGTATGTTGGATGAATGATGTACTCGTGATGTACGGAATTCGGGTGTGAAGATAGACCAGATTTAGGGGCGTTATAAGCTCAAGACAGACAAAGGAAGTTTACAGATTTGCATCGAGTAAATAGAGAGTTCGAGGTAGGCTCATATGTATTTCTAAAGGTATCTCCCTTGAAAGGAAAGATACGCTTTGGAAAGAAGGGAAAGTTAAGTCCCAAGTTTATAGGACCTTTTGAAATATTAGAAAAAGTGGGGGGGGGTAGCTTACATGGTCGCGTTACCTCCAGACCTAGAACGAATACATAACGTGTTTCACGTATCTGTATTACGTCCTTATAAGCATGATTATAAACACGTAATAGAATATGAACTTATTCATATCGAGAAGGACTTAACATATGAGGAAATGCCGATTCAAATCATCGATCGAAAAGAGCAAGTTCTACGGAACAAAGTTATACCGTCTATAAAGGTGTTATGGAAGAACCACGATGTCGAAGAAGCGACGTGGGAATTGGAAGAAAAGATGAAAAAGAACTACCCTAATCTGTTTGTGTAATTTTTTTTATGTTAGCGAGATTCTGGGGACAGAATCCTTATAAGGGGGAGAGAGTGTAACGCCCCAGAAAATTAAACTTTTTGTGAATACTTTAATAATGAATAAAATAATATTATTTGTTATTATTATGTGTTGATAAGATGAGTGTCGTTCTATATCCTAGAAGTGTCGGAAAGTCGTAGTATTTTAACTACGTGAAAGAATTAAATTGTTTGAATTTCCAAGACGAAAAGAAAAGCTTTCCGAGAAATTTTTCAAAAAATACTATTCACCATTTTCTGCTTGGGAATTATTTTTGAACTTCCGAGAAATACGTAACATTATAATATCGAGGTGAGATGGATTATGTAATAATAATTCAAGTATGGAAAACGTAATATTTCGCCTGTGGACTTAATTCGAGAACGTTAAGTATTAATTTCTAATGAAATGGAATTGTGGGTATTGTAGGAAGTGCAAGTCTAATAAACTTTAAGGGGAAAGCCCAAGTGGTAGTAATGTTTAGCCAAGTGTTGGTTTATATGAAGCCCAAATTGAATTACTGCAAGCCCAAAGATAAGTTAATTAATTTAAGACCAAAGCCCAATAAATGATCCATTGGGTAAAGTTAGATCCATGGTGCAGCCCATGGGTGAATTGGTGACCAAGAACTTTATGTGGCGGGCAAGGAATAAGTGTGATGGCCAATTTTACTTAGGCATTAAGGAAGGAATAGTAAGGAGGTGGGAAGGCCTAATGACCCTTATGTCCTAATCTTAGCAAGCCTATAAATACCAAGCTTTGGTTTTCATTAATTGTTTGTTAACTTTCATCCAACCTAAGACAACTTATTGGTTAGATAGAATAAGCACTTTTAAGCTAACTTCCATTGATAGATTTTCCAAGAAGAATAAAAACTAGTTCATCAAGGGTAAGACTCTTGTCCTATATTCTTCCATCTCTACCATGATAGCTTGATAGAGAAGTGATGATCATGTATGCTAAGAAAACTCGAGAAGGGATAAGCTAATGACTTAAGTATTAATAAGCCGAAAATAAGCACTTTGTTCATGAACAAGTTATGCACTTATGAAGAACCATGATGAATTTGTTCTATATTTACCTTAAGAAGTTAGTATGATTGGTAAGATGTAATAATGTTGTGTAAAGGACTTAAATCAATAAAAAGTCATAAGGAGATGAAATCTTTTAATCTATAATTTGTTAAGTTATGAACTTATGTGGAATAAGCCATAACCTAATTTGAAGATAAGTTGTTGCGATGTCTAGTTAATGGATTGAATATATTTGGAATGGTGAACAAATCACTAGTAACAACTTTTTGTCGGAATTCACACGATTGGACGATAATCGTCGAATTCATGAAATTCTCGGAATGGAAGTCGGATTTTTTGTTTGAACTCAGAAATGTTAATTTTCGATGGAGATAAGTCTTATTTGGCATTATAGAGTTGCGGACTCAAAAATGACCGAATTTTGACTTAGAACAAAGAAATGAGCGTTAAACGTTCACAAACGTCTACCGTTTTTGTTAAAAATGGACTAATAGGTGAATTTTTAGTTAACGAAGACAAATAGATGAAATTATTGCATGAACATATAGATCATGTAATTTTTGAACCGTAGGCTCTTGAACGAGCCAATTCAGACTTATAATGAAAAAGTTACGAGCCCGGGAGTTTCACAATATCTCAAAACTGTCCAAGTTATCTAGTGCACAAAGTTGGAGCTGCGGCGCCAGCCCAAGGCTTAAAGGTGGCACTGCAGTGCCAGTGCCATGCCAAGACATACTGCAGAGTCACGTCGCGGCGCGGCTAAGGGAGCTAAGTGTGGCACCGCAGCGCCAAGGCCGGGCTCTAGCTACTACTAACCCGTGCCGCATCACGAGTTGTATAAGGATGACTGGCATCGCAGCGCCAGCCTTAAGAAGTACACAGTGAAGAAGGTTTACAAGTATAGAATGAATGGTAATCGTATGGCAAAGAAGTAAAAGATTAATTGTAACATTGTTAAGACACGTTTAAACCTCAAGAATGACCACTTCGGGTTGAAGTAACTCAATTGCATATGAACGTAAGAATGATGTAACGGAAAGACAAAACCAATAATAACAAATCTAAATACGTAATTAGATTGAGAAGAAGGGTAAGATTATTTAGAAACCATGTATGTTTATTAAAGAATTAAAGTGCACGTGCTATAATTGCAGTAGATGCTAAATGCAAGTATTCTCACCCTTGTTCCAGTTCAATCTGGACAAGCTTTGAGATTCATGTATTATTACGCATGAACTAATATCTGATGAAGTCAAAGCCAAATCTTTCGGCTAGACTTATGATATGTTGGATTTCTTATAATCTATCAAAGTATTGTCAATGATTTACCAAACTAATATTTGTGTGGTTGTTCAAAAGGAGACTGATTATGCTAAAAAGTTTTGTCATCAAACGACAGGCACGTGAGGTTGCCACAACTTAAACGTATACACGTTTAATGAATGTAGTGTTGATCAACACAGAGTACTATAGAATGATCACCTAGATGTGCTCGTAAGCTATACCGGACTTACGGACTTCGTATCGGGATGTCCTTTTCAAAGTACTTATGAAATTCTAATGGTCTTGGACCGGAATTGATGCTTTACTGAATATTGTCAATGTAAAACGTTTTGAAGGGAAAGAAGTGCTATTTTGAATTATCAATAGTACTTCGTAACTATTGTTCAGTTATCTAAGATATAAGATTCCTATGTTTCAAGCATGCTAGTTTTATTAGAATTGTTGTACTTGCTGAGCTAGTTAGGCTCACTCTTGCTTGAACCATATGAATGCAGCTAAGGTCGAAGGGACCGATGGATCCGGCAAGGATAAAGGGAAGGCTAAAGCGAACCCGTAGATTACTTATGTAATAGTATAGGTTTGTAATGATAGTTTTTGATATTATGACAAGGATAAATGTAATGGTTATAATGAACCTGGGGGAATGTTAATATCATTTTGAATATATATAAGGCATATTCGTTCTTTTGAGGCATTTCAATTGAATGTTTATGTGAACTGTAGCACCGTGTAGCACCATCTGTTGGGTTGGAAGATACCCGAATTTGGGGGCATCACAGTGCCAACCCAGATTACTCTGGTGCTGATTCAGGTGTTGAAAAGCTGAGGTGAACAACCCTATAAGGGGACATGTTTTCGGGGACAATGGTTCTGAGCGTAATGCATGTAGTCATTACAAAACACTACATTGCGGCCTAACGTAGTGGTACAATAGGTTGGCCACCTAGTGTACGTGTGGAAGGTGTTTTCCGTCTTTGTGATTGATAAATACTCTGGTTTGCAGTGTGAAGGATTATGTTGAAGCACTAATAAACCTGGAAAAGAGTTCACGATCTTGTGTGACCCCTCAGCATGAAGTGGAATCTGAGTTATTCACACTACTTCCCGATTATTGAAAAATCGTGGAAGATTTTTATTCTTCTAAATGATGAAAGTAGTAAGTAGAATGTTCCTTAGAAAGGAGAATGTGGTAGAATGCAAGTGATCGAGTTATAATAAAACTTCCGAAAAGAGAATGGATAAAATTATTCAAAAAGAATATGTACTATTCAGAATAGCACCGAATAGAGGAGGTTTAGGTGATTCCGAGGACGGAATCCTTATAAGGGGTGATAGGATGTAAGAACCCGAATTTTTAAAAAATATTAAAATAAGAATTTAGTAAATAAAATTCTTAAAGCATGAGATGGGTTCGAACAAGAATGTATATATATATATATATATATATATATATATATATATATATATATATATGTGTGTGTGTGTGTGTGTGTGTGTGTGTGTGTATGTGTGTGTGTGTGTGTGTGTTATGAGGTATGTTGTATTGTGTTACATAGGGTAATATGAGCTATATAATAAGTGATGTTGTGTTTAATGAATATATATCAATATTATATATTTGTTATACATTGTAGAGATGAATTAGTAAGAAGATGAATAAGATTTATCTATCGGCATTAAATAATTTATTGAATTATTTTATAATAGTAAGTTGGTAACATTAAATATCTTTGATAATCACCAATTTCTTGAGTATATGTACGAGTAAGTATCAAGTCTAAGGTAGTGTAATTGTACTCTTTAAATATAGATGTATAGGAGTTGGGCTAAATAATTCCTTTAGAGAGCAGAGGTATATACGAATTAGTAACCGGTCTAACTTACTGTGGAGGCAGTGTAGACGAGACGGAAACCAATTTGTTGGTTGTTTGTGAAAAACTACTCAGTGTACTATATTGAATACTATTAAAGACTCGATGCGTGCTAGGTTTAGACTTGTATATATGTACGTAGTTGACGAGAGAGGAAAATCGATATACCATTAAAGTGGTTAGAGAATTATTGAGTAAATTGATACACGGCGAGAAGTGAGGATTAAAGGAATGTATGTATGTGTTATATTCGAGTTTTGTGTTATTGGTGGTAAGAAACCGTAAAGGAGATGTATAGTTGGTTAAACTAATAAGGAAAATAGAGTTTTAAAACTCAAAACTGCGATCCTTAAATTGTTAAGGAAAATAGTAACCGATGATGTGGAATCAAAGAGGGGATTGATGCTAGACGAGTTAACACTTAAGGAGGATGTGAAAAGTATTTGGAAGCGTAGGTTTCATTTCTGCTAAGGCAGAACTTGTCTACCTCTGAATTTGGTACGGCACAACTGCGTCATTTCCAAGCCTATGACCAGCGCAGCTGCACCAGTCTGTAGAAAGTTCTGAGTAAGTTTATGAAAATTTGATTTCAAGACATGTATACTAATAACTCTTATAAGGGTCATAAAATGGTGACTAAGTGTTCATGAGGGAATTTAGTAAATTGAGTAAATTGATACACGGCGAGAAGTGAGGATTAAAGGAATGTATGTATGTGTTATATTCGAGTTTTGTGTTATTGGTGGTAAGAAACCGTAAAGGAGATGTATAGTTGGTTAAACTAATAAGGAAAATAGAGTTTTAAAACTCAAAACTGCGATCCTTAAATTGTTAAGGAAAATAGTAACCGATGATGTGGAATCAAAGAGGGGATTGATGTTAGACGAGTTAACACTTAAGGAGGATGTGAAAAGTATTTGGAAGCGTAGGTTTCATTTTTGCTAAGGCAGAACTTGTCTACCTCTGAATTTGGTACGGCACAACTGCGTCATTTCCAAGCCTATGACCAGCGCAGCTGCACCAGTCTGTAGAAAGTTCTGAGTAAGTTTATGAAAATTTGATTTCAAGACATGTATAGTAATAACTCTTATAAGGGTCATAAAATGGTGACTAAGTGTTCATGAGGGAATTTAGTTAACAAAACATGACTTGAATAAGAATTAATTAATTAACCCGTAATAAATATTGGTTAATTAAGTGATTTTATGGAAGAATTATATTAATTAGTGTAGTACATACTAATTATAGTAAGAAAATAAATGATTAATATTAATTAATCGTTGTGATATTAAAATGTGATAATGGGTTGAAACTACCCAACTGAATGATATTTAGCCCAATTAAGATATTCATGTGGACATTATCATTAAATAGTATTTCATGTTACTATGTGTAATATGAAAAATGTGGGTAATAATAATATAATATCTATGGCTTAAGACTACATGAAGTGTGACATTTAATTAGGATTAATGATATACAAAAATCATATGGTGAAAGTAATTAAATCATAAAGTTGATTTAAACAAGTTTTCTTATATCATCCTTTGTGATGAGACAATTATATGTGCACTCCAAACGATGGGAGTAAATAAATATTTGGTATTAAAAATATTTATTTCCATACTAGTGTGTAAGTAAATAGTAAAATGAGATATTAAGTTATTAATTAGTGAGCAATTAAATTAAGTTCACACATGTTATAAATATTAAAATATTAGGTGGACTAATGTACATGGACTATATGATGTGAGTACATAAATAATCCCTAACTTTACTTGGTGTAGTAACAATAACACATTAAAATTTCATTTTGAGAATTAAAGGAACCAAACTAAGCTCTATTGCTGAGATTTTAACCATGTCCCAAAATCAATTTCACCTACTAATATATCAGACGTGATTTAGGCCAATGGCCTACTCCTCTGTTACTTAAGCTTGGTAAAGGCTAGATAGCAGTGATGATGGAGGTTGATGGAGCAAGTCACCAACTCTCCAACATTTATTGGCTTCTTCTTCCTCCCTTGAATTAATTCGGTGTGCAAGAATAATAAATGAGTATTAGATTGGCTATAAATAGAGCTTTCTTATTCTCCTTCACGCTGTTTTGAAATGTCTGAGTCTTGCTATTGGAAGTCAGTAGAATTGGAGAGTCAGTAGAATGGGAGGATTAAGGAGCTATAGTTAACCAATTCCAAGCATTCAAGAGGTAATCTTGCTAACATATATGTTCTTGAATCCAAGTTCTTCAATTTCTAGAAAAGTATAATGAAATACTTGCTTTTAAGTTCAAAAATTTATGGCTAAGGCTTGTTGCAATCTGTTAATTGTTGCAAGATGTTGTTAATACAGTTAGAAACGAAAACAACGAGAGTTAAACGGATCAATTTGGTTGAAAAACGAATTCGTAGTGAACGAATTCGCTAAATTTGTCAAAATGTGAAAATATAGAGGGAACATTGAATTGGAACCCTTAAAATGAATTGTTAATATGTTTGAAGTGTTATAATTAGTCTGTAGATGAGTTGCTAAGAGTTTAACGACTTCAGCGAATAGAAAACCAACTGATTCAGACTTAAAATGAGAAAGTTATGTCAAAAACTGGAATCTGGGCGAGGCCAAGCGCTGCCGCACTGCCCAAGAGCACGGGTGCGCAGTTGGGCGCTGCCAAATGGTGTGGGCATGCTGGCATGGTGAAAAAATTGGGCGCGGCCGCACCCAATGTGTGTCAAGTGTGACTACTCTAACCTATTTTGGTAAAACGGCTATAACGTTTTCATACGAACTCCAATTGAGGTGATTCAAGATGATCCAGAACGAGGACGAATAGAGCTACAACTTTTGTTCTTTAAGTGTTTCAATTTGAGATTATTAGAAAGGGTCAAAATAGTCACCTTTGTGACTATTACGTATTCAGAGGTGATCGGAGGGCGTCGAACGAGCACATACGCAAGTATAGTGCTTCCGACGATGGAATATATTATTCCAAGTGATATAACATGAAAATGCATGATATTATACATTACATATAAGATTATCATACTCATAATGAAATTTTTTAGCATGTCTTAGTATGTGTTTTAAAAAGAAACTTGAAGATTTCGAAAACAAACCTTGGCAAACTTTAAGTCATTTGAGTTCTGACTTTGTAGTGAGCATATGGTGGAGTCATACGAGCATAAAATGCAATCTTAAGTTACCTCGTATAAGATAACTTGTATAGCTTGGATAATATGTGTTTTCAAAGAGAAATTCAAGTTTTGAAAACTAATAATCATGAGCATGGTGTAGCCTACATTTCGACCTTGTAAGTATGTGTAGAAATATGCACAAATGAATATGACATATGATTCGAAGATGTCTTGCATGATTAGGTTGGCATGACATGGATTTGAAGAAAAAAAAACTTAGACGTTTTAAAACCAATATTCATGAGCATTGTGTTGTCTAACCTCTGAACTTGTAGTATGGCATGCTAGTACTGTTTATGTCTTTAAACATGACCTATAAGTACAGTTATCTAGTTTGACAATAGAAGTTATTAAAGCATGTTTTTAAAGTAAAGTTTTCAAGTGATAAACTATGTTAGTCATAGGTAGATAAGATATATACATATTAGCATGCTACTAGAGGCTTGTTAGTACCAGTATAAGGTTTAAAAGCTTATAAACCTTGAATCTTGTTAAAGAAAGTTGTTCAGCCTTATTAATTGAAATAATTCAACATAGAGCTATGTAATTCAAAACTAAATGATTTGAAATGAGAACTTGAAGAAATATCAGAACCTACTTGATGTATGTTATAGTACGTATCAGAATGCATAGTAGGTTGGGACTAAACTGAGCAATGAAAAGCTCAAGTCTGGTTTTGGCAGGGAGTAGCGCGGCCGCGCCACTCCCAAACTTAAATGCAGCGCGGAAGCGCCGTTCTGCAGAGTGACCAAGAGCAGTTTATTAACTGCATGGTTATATGTTGTCCTTAAGGACTACAAGACATGAAACAAGATTGTTTAGATAAATATAATAGTAGAATGAGTTAGTCTCATGGTTATCCTAAGTTCAAGAAAAAATGAAACCAAGTTAGGAAAAAATATTTCTTCTTATATTAAGAGCGTATGCAATGTATAACTGATGGGTATGCATCCATGATTATATAACTGTGTAGGAATACACGCAGTGCAGATAAGCTTTAAGCAGTTAAGTCGTAGTTAATAAACTACGAATCAGGCAAGTCTTTCAGTTCCTATTTGATATATGAATTCGATAACTGTTAGTTGAGCTATATTATGCTATGCAAATGTGATGTATATATATGAAATGCATATGAGATATGTATGAAAGTTGAAAGTTGATCTTCGATGATATACTTGTGAAGTAAATCTCTATGCTTCTTATGTGAAAAGTAATATGCGTAGTAAATATTAATTGATTATGAATGGATGAACTGAATATGTTATTATATGCTATATCCTGCATGAAAACTGCTAGAATTGTTGGGCTGTCAAGCTCACCCTTGCAAATAATCACTTTTGCAGGTTAAGGACACACAATAAAGATTACATGCTACTTGATTGATAAAGATCAATAATATCAAAGGAGATTGATTCATTTGTTTAAATATATACTCTTGAACCATGTTAAGGTTCTAGGAAATGTACATGATAGTAGTTTATGATATGTAATACATGTTAAGTTGTACTATGAGATACATAGAGAAATTCAAATCGAGATGTAAAAATTTATACAGTAATTCGAATAGAATGAATCATAACATAATTTGATTCAAGGATATGTAATTGATTTAAGTTAAGAAATCAATAAAAGATTTTCTTTTCAAATGAGATTGAAAAAGTTTAAATTATTCCGCATATTTTTATAACACTGAATATGATGTAAGACATGGATGGTAAATGACCAAAATTTGAAACTTATAAAAGTTTGGGGTCATTACATAGATCCTGGAAAATGAAAGAATTTATATTCTAAATTGTAATAAGTAAAGTTTATTCATTAAGTTGTGAATGAAAAATATAAATAGTTTGACGATAGTAGTATCGTGACGGATCGGATTCGTGGTTCGAAGGGACCTAGATTTGGGGGGGGGGGGCGTCACATTTACTTCCAGATATGTAAATTGAGTTCGTCATTGATCTTGCACCAGGAACGACACCAGTTTCTAAGGCACCGTACAGAATGGCACCTATAGAACTGAAAGAGTTACTTATACAATTATAGGAACTATTAGATAAAAAGTACATACAACCTAGTGTTTCACCCTGGGGAGCACCAGTATTGTTTGTAAAGAAGAAGGATGGAACTATGAGACTATGTATAGACTATAGAGAGCTAAATAAATTAACTATTAAGAATAAATATCCTTTACCAAGGATTGATGATTTGTTTGACCAATTAATGGGGGCCGAACATTTTTCAAAGATTGACCTTAGAACAGGTTATCGTCAATTGAAGGTAAGGAAGGAGGATGTGCTGAAAACAGTGTTTAGGACATGCTATTGACATTATGAGTTTCTTGTACTCTCTTTTGGATTGACAAATGCACCGACCGCATTTATGGATTTAATGAATCGAGTGTTTAAACCATGCTTGGACAAATTTTTTGTAGTGTTTATCGACGATATTCTGGTATACTCAAAAACACGGGAAGAGCATACTGAACACTTGAGAGTCATTTTGGAGATATTACAAAAGGAACAACTTTATGTAAAGTTTTCCAACTGTGAATTCTGGTTAAAAAGAGTTCAATTTTTAGGTCATGTATTTGACATGAATGGAATATTTGTAGATCCAACTAAGATCGAAACGGTTGTGAATTGGGAACAACCAACAACTTCAACAGAAGTATGAAGTTTTCTCGGTTTAGCGGGTTATTATCGATGGTTTATAAAAGATTTTTCAAAAATAGCAACCCCATTAACCAATTTAACTCGAAAGACGGTAAAATACGTCTGGACAGATAAATGTGAAGAGAGCTTCCAAGAGTTGAAGAAGCGACTGAGCATGGCTCCAGTGTTGTCCTTACCAGATGATACAGGAGGCCTTGTGGTATTTAGTGATGCATCACATAGAGGTTTAGGGTGTGTGTTGATACAACATGGGAAAGTGATTGCTTATGCATCACGACAACTCAAAGATTATGAGAAGAGGTATCTTAGTCATGACCTAGAGTTAGCTGCGGTAGTTTTTGCTCTAAAAATTTGGAGACATTACTTGTACGGGGAGAAGTGCTATATACAGATCATAAAAGTCTGAAATATATTTTTACACAAAAGGAATTAAATTTAAGACAGAGAAGATGGTTAGAAGTGATAAAGGTTTTTGACTGTAAAATCTTATATCATCCCAGTAAAGCCAATATCGTAGCTGATGCGTTAAGTAGAAAGAATCAGGAAAAATTGAATGTATTAACCACCAATGATAGGTTAATAAATGATTTTGAAAATTTAGAAATTGAGGTGGAATGTCCAACTACCTCTACCCACAAATTTTATATTTTAGAGGGAGTTTCATCTCTGCTTAACAAAGTCAAAGAAATACAGGAAAAGGATGAAGAATGTCTGAAGTATAAGTCTAATCTAACTTATGACAAGTATAACAAATTGAGAATAGATAAGGATGGAATAATAAGATATGGAGATAGAATTTAGGTTCCGTTAAACCAAGCTTTAAAAGACAAAATCTTAAACGAAGCTCATAATTCTAAACTTGCCATACATCCTGGCAGTACTAAAATGTTTACAGATTTAAGTCGACACTTTTGGTGCTTGAACATGAAAAGAGAAATAGTTGAATGGTTAAACAAATGTCTCACGTGTCAAAGGGTTAAGGCTGAGCATCAAAAGTCGAGTGGTTTACTTCAACCCTTACCAATTCATGAAAACATAAAACCATGGACTTTGTTGTTGGCCTTTCAGCTACACAAAAGGGCCATAATGCCATTTGGGTAATAGTTGACCGTTTAACTAAGTCAACTCACTTTTTACCTATTAAAATTACTCATAACTTGGATCACCATGCCAAATTGTACATTAATGAAATCATCTTTAGGCATGGAGTGCCTGTTTCCATAGTATCAGATCGAGATCCACGTTTTACTCCAAATTTTTGGAAAAGCCTTCAGAAATATTTAGGAACACAATTAAGATTGAGTACAACTTATCATCCTCAGACTGATGGACAGAGTGAGAGAACCATACAAACATTAGAGGATATGTTTAGAACATGTATCATAAACTTCAAAGGAAGTTGGGAAGATCAGTTATCTCTAGTAGAATTTGCCTATAACAATAGTTATCATGCTAGCATAGGTATGCCACCCTATGAAGCCTTATATGGGAGAAAGTGTAGAACACCTTTCTGTTGGGATGAAGTCGGGGAAAGACAAATGTTAGGACCTGAAATAATTCAACAAACAACTGAAACCATCAGAATTATAAGTGAATGATTACAAACATCTCAAGATCGACAAAGGAAACACGTTGATCCACATCGTCAACAACGAAACTTTAACGTAGGAAGCCACATATTCTTGAAGGTAACTCCTTGGAAGGGCAAGATACATTTTGGCAAGAAAGGAAAACTAAGTCCGAGATTTATCGAACCTTTTAAAATTTTGAGAAGGATTGGTGAAGTTACTTATGAATAGCACTACCTCCGAAGTTGATTCATATTCATAATGTGTTTCATGTGTCCGTATTTCGACCATACAAACCTTATTATAAACACGTTATAAATTATGAGCCAATCCAAATCGAAGAAGATCTTTCTTATGTAGAAGAACTTGTGTAGATCGTCGACCGTAAAGAACAAGTCTTGAGAAATAAAGTGATAGCATCGGTCAAATTGATTTGGAGGAATCAGAAGGTTGAAGAGGCTACATGGGAACTCAAACATAAAATGCGAGAGAATTATCCTCAATTGTTTACTTAACTTCTACTATAAATTTCGAGGACGAAATTCTTATTAGTGGGAGTAAATGTAAAAACCCAAAACCCTAATAAGATTTGGTTATGTAAAATTCGGTTATATCAATAAAATTTCTCTGTTCTGAAAGTGTTATGTGTTAATATATTCTTTGTTTAACAAATTTAACTAAATAAAATTTTGTCCGAAAAAAGTCGTGCTTAAAAATTTTCTTTTGAAAACGGACCTTTCGGTATATTTGTTGGGACAAGTTGCTTTGTCGTGCTTACACCGACAAAACACTTTGTTATGCTTGTTAGGATTAGTGAGAAATCTAGGTTAGTAACCCTAGATTAACAAATCCTAATCAGCAAAACCTTAACCCTAATTTGGAAACCTAATCGTAATTAGCTAATTTAACCCTAATTAGATTATCTTAACACCTAATCATGGTTAGTAAACTTCAATTAGGTACTAATAAACATCATTTAACAATCCTAATCATTAAAAACAAAACCCCAATCAACATTAGTGAAGATTAGGCCATAATTAAGCTACTAACTAACCTAACTAGCTCACAAGTAGGTTAAGAGTCACCATTGAAAGTTCCTAGGCTGCACATGACATGCTTGTAAATCCCAAGCATGATAATACTCATCAGATCAGATATTTTTGGAGGCAAGTTGCTTGAAAATGTCCAAAAAGACAAGTTAGAGAATTATATAAATAAGAACCCTAGGGCTGAGCAAACTCACGAAATTTCTAAGCCAAGATACACTTATATACTTACCAAATCAAGCCTGGGTGATAACAACAAAAAAATCAGAAGCTAAAATCGAAAATCAATCAAGAAAAGGTGCAAACCCTAATTCATAATTAGCTCTTTGATCCTTTGTTAATTTTGTTGTTTAGATGTTTAGAAATATGTATTAGTATGTTAGAAAGTATGTTAGATTGGTTGAACACGTTTTCATAACATCAAGATGTCTTAATTAAGTGTTTTTAGAAATCTTGAAATTTTGAAAATCTAGTCTGACAGCTGAATGTCAGGCCTTGTCGATTCATATGTGTTTATGTTTAGGTCTGTTAATTGTGTGATACTTGTAGCATGTTAGTAGGTCTTTAATCTAGAAAAGAAAGCAGGTTCATTAGAACTATAGATTGAAAGATTTAAGTGGTCAAAGTGCGTTGACCGTTCACGGATTGCAATTTTTTGGGTTACCAGAAAACTCAAGAACAGTTTGACCAGCTACTTTGACCAACTTTTTAATCGCCTTCTGTTTGTTGTTTTTGTAATATTTTGTTTTAGATTAACACCCTGATATATGTACTACATATCTATGATCTTAAATTGCTTAAACAACTTATAGGATTACTATAATTAATTGTCAAAAGTCGTTGACCGAGCTTGACCAAGTTTTCTGGGTTACCCAGAAAACTTAAGAACACGAAGAACTGCGTTTGGCTGTACTTTGACCAGCATAATTAGAGACCTTAGAATTATGCGTTGTTCAAGTTAGTGTTATATTTATGTACCCTGACATATATACTACTTGTTCCAACAAACACAACACACATCTATTACACATAATCGGAGATATTAAAGCCACAAAACCGTTGACCGGCCATGACCACTGTTCTGGGTTGCCCAGAAACTCAAGAACAGCTCTGACAACAACTTTGAGCCTCTATAACTTCTTGTTATATGTAGGTTAAAGTATGAAGTTTGCTTGATGTTGTACTACTGTAAGAATACTATAACATCAATACTTGATCGAACCTAAAATCATAAACAGTAACTAAATAATTCATGGTCAAACTGATCACTCAACCATGACCAAACTGTTGCCCAGAAACTCAAGAACACCTACATCGACACTTTTTGTCACTGAAGGGCTTTAGCGACAGACAAAAATTAATTTTTCTAAAAATTAAATTATAAAAATTAGAAATAATTAATAAATAAATATAAATAAATACAAAAATAGTTTTAAAAATTATATTAAATAAATATAATTAATTTCTGATATTTTTACATAAATTTAATAAATATTTTGTTTTATTTGGATATTATTAATAATTAACTTAATAATAAAGTAATTAGAATAATTATTTATAAATACTAAATAATTATTAAAAATAATATTAATGATATAAAAATTATAATAAATGATTATAAATTATTTAAAAATAATAAGTAATGTTTTTGTAAAATTTTAAGTAAATATTAATTACCTGGAATTAGAAATAAATGATTTAAAAATCATTTAAAGGATAAATAAATATTTTAAAACTTCTAAAAATTATTATAATGGATATATAAAATATCTAAAAATATAATAAATTTTATAAATAAAAGTTAGTCCATTTATCAACTTATTTAATATTCGGTAGAGATATTGAACACCGAAACCCTATTTACTCTAACCCGATCATATGTAAATGTTATAATTAAGTATTATTATTAATACTAACTTGTTTGATTTATATATATGAACATCGTAAGTATTTATTAACGATTTAAATAGCATAACTTGACTGATCTACGCTTAGGCAAGTATTTGAACCTTATTTATTTATTGCATATTTCTTAAACCCTGTTTATTCGTTGAACAAGATTTTTATTTTGATATGCTGTTGATATAATATATTACACCTACAGTTGAATTGCCTCTTATTGTAAGGTTATTGCTATAGCTTCAGCATAACTAAGAAATGAATTGTTCATTCACATTGATTGTTATGCTTAAATTGTTGTGTCAAACCAAATTCTTTGGTAAGTGTAGACACTCAAAATTTTTAGCACAACTATTACTAACATTGCAGGAGGGCAGATTCGTCTTTCAGATATAACCTTGGAAAAGAGATCACATCCAGTCCGGATACTACCGGAAGCTCAGTTTCAACCTCGGAACACACACTAGGAGTAACAGCCTCAACCCCAGAACACACACCGATAGTAACAGTTCTAACCTCGGCTATAACACCGAGGCCTGCAGTTCCAATACCAGAACACACACCGGAGAAGATCTATTCATCCCGGAGAAAACCCCGAGATGTTCCGTCTCAGTTCCAACACTGGGAATAGCAGATCCCAAACTTGGAGATAACCTCAAGGAAGGCAGTTGCAGTTCCGGAGATAACCCCGAAAATGCTTATTTCAAATGCAATCAACTTCAGAACACTTGGTGCTTACACCGATGCACTCAATACGAGACCTGGCAATAACACATCAGGAAGACAAGCAAACCTTAGAGATGACACTGAGGACCTTTAACCATTACAGCAGTCCAATCTCAGCGATAACCCTGAGCAACGTCTGTTGTATCAGCTCAAATTAGATATAACCCCAGTGAGGGGAAAAGTCGTCATCTTGCCACCTTGATGCCACATCACGCCGTCTCAACATTTCAGATATACATTTCTATACAGCAATGTCCAACAAAAATTAAGGAAGACCAATCCCGAGTGACTATTACGCAGGGTAACAGATAGAATTTTAAGCTAAAGACCAGAGGTATCGTCCCATCTTCATGACTTCGTACAATCTCTAATCACATGTCATTACGTAACTCTCGACAACGGCGATCCGAAATAGGTCCTATATACCTCAGTTGGATGCCCGAATTGTAATTCTAAAAGTTTGAGCAGACATCACGTTACATGCATGCACGTACTTCTAGACGGCGGGACCCGCAAAGTCCAGGGCACCCCGGGCATCCTGTGGTACACCTGCGGCCCTCCACCCTCTATTAATAGAGGGCTTGGGGTGGCTATTTTGTAAGAGAAAAAGGCGAGAAAGTCCTGTCTAATTTGCTCTGTACATACCCCAAACTGAATTTTTTCTCATTTTAAACATTTGTAAGCTCATATATAGCTACTTTTTATCGGCGGGAGCCGATTGGTCATCCATTTCAAGTTATTGAAGTCTTCTTTGGCAGCCCACTATAAGTCTTCTTACATATTTTCAAGCCTTTCTCTTCATCTTTGCACACACTGTTCTTCACATTGAGAGTCATGTTGTGTGTGTATGCCCGGACTTCGGTCCGTAGTTTCATTTCATTTTAGTATATATATATATATATATATATATATATATATATATATATATATATATATATATATATCGTCCCACCTGGAGTTTACTTTGTGGTGGTTGACTGTTTTTTACATCTTTTTGTACATTTCGTCCCGCCTGGAGTGTCCTCCGTGGCGGTTGATCGCTTTTATAGCTTTATTTACATTTCTGATCCCCCGTAGAGGTGCTTCGTGGTGGTTGATCCTGTCTGTATATATATATTTACAGCTTTTTATATATATATATATATATATATATATATATATATATATATATATATATACTGCTTATTGCGTTCATATTAATTGCGGCATCATGCGAGCCTAGGAATCGTGTGATCACAGATTCAGTCTACTGAATATAGATTCGGTTCCCGTGATGGACATTTTCAGCTGTAAGTAGCTTGTAAATTATTCACGGTGTTCGGATTTCCTCCGATAGTTTCCATGCCCATGAGGAGTTCGGCCCCACTTTGTACATTATTTTCTCGAAGATACTTCACATCTCGAAAATAAAAGTAATTAAGCCGAACATTTAATAAAATGGAAGTATCAAAGGCCTCAATTACTATTGAGCACAGGGTTTAAAAACCCACTTTTTCAAAAAAACATCACTGCTATATCTTGTTAAAAAATGAATTTTTATACAAATTCAAACCCTATGTATATATGTGCAAACGAGGCATGACACTACTTCTAAATAATAGCACATTGACCCATACACACACACATTCATATAACAGTTTATTAAAAAGTGGTGGTTACCGTGGTAACACGGATGTCGGGGGGTGCCTAATACCTTTCCTCCGCATAAGCAAGTCCCCGGACCCTAAATGAATCTCAGTTTCACAGACCCGGTTTGGCAGTGTCACATCACTAGGTCAATGTGCTAACCTTTTCTCAGTTGTGTTGGTACAACCAGTTAAAAAACTAACTGGCAACTCTAATAGTCCAATCGTCGACATTACACATGTCGGACCTTTTTCAGTTGTTTTTAAAACAAATCTCACATAAAATGAGAACACAAAAAAATAGGTAACGAAAAGGGACAAATAAAAATCCCGACGTCGATAGGTGGCGACTCCGCTGGGAATCCGGTAAGAGGACTTAAGCCGCTATTACAAGCTTTTCAAAACTGTTATATGCTTGTGTGTGGATGTTGCATTTACATTTATGATGAATGTGTACGAATGCATATCTTTACTGCGATTATTACATTACACTATATCTGCCTGTGATATTAGTGCTTCGCACATGTCATCATTTTCATAAACAGTGAGACACGTTGTATGTGAATGTATGTTGTGCGGTCCCTCTACCAGGAGGCTATCATGTCGGTGTTTGTTTACTAGACTAGTAGGAAGACTAATTCCAACGAGGCTCAGGAAAGGCACCACCCAAATTCGCTCCAGTTGAAAGACTGGATTAACTTCCCGTTGAGTAAATTGCGATGATTTGGGAACCTTCATGCCGAAAAGCTGCGAGAGTAACCTATGATAGGTCAACCTCTGATAAAACAAACGCGGAGGAAAGCCTCTTCATGCATTCTCATTTCAAATTACTTGTAAAGTCAATTACTTGTAATCTATATTCCATATTGATTTCCATGCAATGAGAAATATGAAGAAATATGTGTTAAATTAACATGTTATCCTGTATTACGATCAGCTAACATCCGTTTTGCAGGGCAAAATTCATAAAACGGACACATCACTTAGCATGTTAACATTTACACCCTCCCTAAAACTAAACTATGCCAGTTTTGTCGTAAGGAAGCATTCAGACCTGTTACCCGGTCGAAGTCCAAAAAGGCCGCAGGCCTACAGCCAATCATGTTGGCATCTGACAAGTCTAATCCAGTTTCTCGCGAGGAATTTGAAGGATTAAGTACACAAATTATAGATTTGGCTGTTCTGCTTACAGAACTACATTAATCTTGTAACGCCCGAGAAAAATGGGATTTTTAGGAGAATTAAAATTTTATTTAATTATGAGGATTAAATGAATTTAATTGATTATTTAAGGGAGTAAGCTATTTGAAGGTCGTTATATGACCTAAACATGTCGGAACGACGTAATATTTTGACTAGGAGGTAGAATTAAAGTGTTTAAATTTTTAAGACGAAAATAAAAGATTTCTTAGAAATTTTCTGAAAAACACTATTTACGCATTTCTACTCGGGAATTATTTTTGAACTTCTGAGAAATATGTAATGATAGAATATCAAGGTGAGATGGAATATCCAATAATATTTCAGTTATAAAAAACACAGTTTTTCTCATGCGGACATAAAACCTAACGATTAGGGAAAATGATTTACAAGAAGGAAATGTAATGCGATTAATGAAGTAATCAATGCTCGTATAATACGTAGGTATTATATGAAGTAATGAATACGAGTACGATACGAGGTATTATACAAGTATGTATGAATGATGGTATATTGTATATCATGAATTAGTATACGAGTTAGAATACGATAATAATACGTATCGGATACGTTATGAGGCTTTAATCCAAATGTATTGTATTTGTTGAAATGTGTAGGAAATTGTATTGTCCAACAAAAATTATAATAAGGCCCAAATATAAGAAGGGTTAAGTCCAATAGAATTAATGTAAGCCCATGTGTGTTTTAGTACATGCCCAATGAATAAGTTAATCCAATTATGCTAGAAGCCCAAAGTAAGCAACCAATGGGTTATTGGATGGTTTAAACCCATGAGGCAAACCATGGATGATCCAAAGTAGGGAGAAAGTAAACTTAATGGTTAACTTAAGTAATAACCAAGTAAATAATGTGGGGAACAAGTGTTGTGGTGCCCAAGTATTGGATAGATGTTGTGATGGCCAAGTAATTAAGGTGAAGAGCAAGTATACTTAGGGATTAAGTAATGATTAGTAAGGAGGTTACTAAGGAGGTGGAATATCTTATTGACTATTATGCCCTCGTTTAGGATTTTCTATAAATAAAGGGAGAGCTAGCTCATATGTTGGTTGTTGTATTTCATCCAACATTTTAAGTGCTTATTTGCTTGAGAAAATAAGCTACAAAAGTTAGGAAAGCTAGAGTTTATATTTCAAGAAGCAAGAAGAAGATTAAAGAGTTATCAAGTGATCATCAAGGGTAAGTAATCCTAAATCATAATTCTCTTTCTCTTCCATTGATAGAGAAGTGGGTAGTGGTAGAACTTGAATGCTAAGGAATGACAAGAATGAGTAATAAAAAGGGCTTATGTATTAATAAGTCGTAATTAAGTCATGTTGTAAGATAAGCAATGAATGAAGTTGTGAACTTAAGAAGAATTTGTAAGAATTTGTAACATGTTTACATTAATGAAATTGGTATGATAAGATGAAGAAAGGATGATGGTTAAAGGTCTTGAACCATAATAAGTCATATGAAAAGAAGACATAAGTCATGAGAAATGGAAAATAAGTATTTCATACTTTAATAAGGTTATAAGATCACAAAGAACAAGTAATAACTTAACGTGTTTATAAGTTAATGAAGTATGTATGTCAAGATGTTAGTATGACGAAATGAATCCATTTGAAATGGTTTAAAAATCTCAAGTAATGAAGTTAAGCCGTAATTTACACAATTAGACGATAATCGCCGAATTCGTGAAAATCTCGAAATGAAAGTCGAATTTTGATATTGAGTTTGGAAACATTGGTTTTCAATGGAGACAAGTCTTATTTGACATTATAGAGGTGCGGACTTGAAAATGACCAAATTCTGACTTAAAACGAAGAAACGAGCGTTGAACGTTCACGAACGTTTATATTTTTCGTTAAAAATGGACTAATAGGTGAATTTTTAGCAAACAAAGTTTAATAGATAAAATTCTTGCATGAACACGTAGGGTATGAAATTTGTGAACCATAGGCTCTTGAACGAGCCAATTCGGACTTATAACGAAGAAGTTACGAGTCCGGAATCTCACAAATGAAAAAGTCTGTAAAATTGTCTGGTGCACAGAGCTGGCGCCGCAGCGCCAGCTCAAGGCCAAAGAAGACACGCCGCAGTGGCAGAAAGGACTGTGAGCTACTGAAGTTTGGCGCCGCAGTGTGACAAATAGTGAAGGGTATGGCGCCGTAGCGCCGTGACCGAGTTTTAGGTATAGAACACCCACGCCGCAGTGCCAGTTATAGAGCAATAGCTTGCGTCGCAGCGCCAGCACTAGAATGTAGATGGAGAAGAAAGGTTTTGATTGTAAAGGGGAGTAGAAACGAATAAAGATTGAATTAAATTCTTAAACAACTTAATGTAACATCATTTAGGATGTATAACCTTAAGCAATGCACTAGAGGTTGAAAGAAAGAATAATTTAAAAGAAGTACGTGAAGGGTAATTAAGTAAACCATGAATGGTATTCAACGTTGGTACTTCAACAATGGCGATCAAGTTTCGATTAATAATGTATGGACATTAGTAAGCCGTAAGTAAGGATGATTAACTCGAAACGAGTTGTATTATTGAAATAATTGTAATTAAGGGAAAGAAGTTGGTAAGAACGATGTAAAAGAATAACGGCAAGCCGAAAGCAATAATAACAAATCTATTACGTATTAGATTGAGAAGAAGGGTAAGATTCATTAGGAACCATGTATGTTCATTCATGACCTAATGTGGCATGTTATCTGATTATGTGTTGTAGAGACCGTAAAGACTCAAAGGACAAGTTATTATACTGTAGCAAACGCTGAATGCAAGTTTTTCTTAAACGCTTGTCTAACCTTCGTGTTAGACAGGTTTTCAAATGATTTAAGTTATGAGATGCATGCATGGTTTTAAAGAAAGAGTCGATGCTAGTTTTAACTCGGCTAGACTAATCGTGATAGATTGATTGATTTACAAGTTTTTCAATATAGAATTGTTAACGCTATCCTATGCCAAATATTTCGTATGGATTCAAAGATAAGTTTGTCTATGAAAAAACAAATGTATTTTCATCGATTATTCGATGGGCACGTGAGGTTGCCAAAACTTAAACGTACATATGTTTAAGGGATGTAGTGTTGATCAACATAGGGTACTATAGGCTGATCACCTAGAAGTGCTCGTAAGCTATGCCAAACTTACGGACTTAGTGACGAGTTATCCTTTTCAATTAAACTATGAAACGCTCATGGTCTTGGACCAGAATTGATGATTACTGAATACTGTCATTGTAAAACATTTTGAAGGAAGAGGAATGCTATTTTGAATTATTGATAGTAATTCGTAACTATTATCCAGTTACTGAAGATATATGATTCTTATGTTTCAAGCATGCTTTTTAAATAAAATTGTTGTTGTACTTGTTGAGCTTGTTATGCTCACACTTGCTTAAACCATATGAATGCAGCTTAGACCGAACGGACCGGAGGATTCGACAAGGATAAAGGAAAGGCTAAAACAAACTTGTAGATTACCTATGTAATAGTATAGGTTTGTAATGATAATATTGGATATTATGATAAGAATAAATGTAACGGTTATAAAGAACCTGAGGAATTATAGTGTTATTTTGGAATATATAAGACATTTACATTCTTTTGAGGCATTTCAATTGAATGTTTTGTGTGAACTGTAGCACGTGTTTGCACCATATGTTGGGTTGGAAGAGACCCGGATTTTGGGGCGTCATAGGTTGGTATAAGAGCATTAGGTTATAAAACTTAAGGGGGGGAGAACCTTAGGCTAATAACCTCGTGATGGAAGTAAACTCGAGTTTTACTTGAGTCGAATGCGTCAATAAGGTATTGAGGAAACTCAATATCAAAAGATTTAAAAGATGGAAAGTAACCCTAAATAAATTAAATATGATTGGTGCTTATACTATTGTGTGTTATGTACTAATCAACATGTTATGTGTTATTGTAGGATGTCGATCGATAGCTTGATGTATAGAGATTACACGTGGGTAGCGAAGAGCTTGTGATTAGAGTAGAGCCTGTACCTATGCCAGTGGCGGAGGTACCAATTGTGATTCTAGAGGAGTCGGAGACAGTGGAGTATTTTTCTGAGGATGACTACTCGAGGGAGATGTAGCTGGACATCATACTTGGATATAATAAGTGATGTGGAGGAAGGAATGGAGGTAACATCGGTTACTACGGTGGTACCTTCACTATAGTCATCACCTCCAGATGCAATGAGATCATTGTATCTAGCAGAGCTTGACAAGAATGTGCAACTGAGTGCAGTTGTGCAGAATCAGAATGAAGAGATTAGTGCTCTTTATGTAGCGAAGGAGTCTGCAGAAGCAGATTTTGAATCAGAGCATGATGAGATGGTGCTCATGATAAATAAGGCTAGGGACTATAAGAACGAGGCCAATAAGCTTCGTACAGAACTTAGGGAGAAGGACCAGAAGATAGCACAGATGTCTTACATCCATGAGAGTGCTCATAAGGATTTTAAGCTGAAAGTTGGTTGTTATTCCAATGAGTTAGGACAAACCCGTCATACTATTAGTCGGGATACTGTAGCGGCAATTGCGAATGAGAAACACGAGGATGCTGTTATGCATTATTAGAAGTCTAGGTTTAAAACAGGTGTATAGGTGTAAAACCCTCTTTAATTTAAAAGGGTAGTCTTTTTTTGTAAATCCCAACTTTTGTGAAGTTCGAAATTCGGGATAGAATGTAATAGCTTTTGGCTATGCAGA
>CM029016.1:150719801-150921547 GCA_016801055.1 Panax notoginseng | reverse complement strand
GAATGCTATTGATAATTTAATTATCTTTATTCATGATATTCTTTACTGAGCTAGTTGTGCTCACACCTTTTGCTTCATAATTCCTTTCAGGTAATAAGAGTGTAAGCTGGGTCGAGCGGGGGTAACAAGGAATAGAACGGTGTCATCATTTAGTAGTTTATATTTAGTGAAGAAAATAGGGTGAGGCGAACCCAATGTTGGAAGGGTTTTTGTCACTATCATACAAGATGTCTAATGACATACAACCTTGTGTCATCATAAGACAGGTGTGCTCATCCACTTGCTGAGTATATCTATGGGCACTACCTATATAATCTTGTGTTTTTGTTTGAATATAATTCACGATTAAAGACAGTGAGATAATGATAAGTCAAGAGAAGACTCACATTGGGAAGAATATGATAGTAATCTTCTCGTTTTTTTTTGGATCTATTGGTCAACCAAGGATAATTCTGTGGCCATATGTAATATCATCATAACCTAGACGCGTGGCCTCCCATGTACGAAGGTTTCCTTGAGCACTTTCCAAAGATTCTAATTTCTAAAACAGTTTTTGACTATACCTTTAATGTAAGGTGTCATTGTGAGGAGGTCCACGGTTGGAACATGAGTCACATTTGGTATATATTTGTTATCCAAACTCACAGCATATGTGTTGTTGTATTTTGCACACGACAATTGTTGTAATAAAATTGTAGTTGTTTTCTGTATCATGTATTTCGCGACTCAGAATAGGTTGGATGGAATGGACCTATTTGGTGGGTGTCACAGTTAGTATCAAGCTATAAGTAAAGAGCCCCGAGCCTCTCGCTGGTGACTTCCTGTTGATGGGGGATGCACCGAAGCCAGACTCTCCGTAGGGGACGCCGTTCTGCGTGGCAAATTGATAGGTATCAATGTAAGGTGCTGACACAAGTTGGTGTCCAGAGTTATAGTTGTATCAGAGCTTAGGGATATGATATTTGGCGGAGATCGGGAAATAGAACTAGAAGGGAGAGATGAGTAAATCCTTCGCTATGTGTCCTACCTAAGCTTATTTGTTGGTCAGTCATAATATCGGGATATTATGTGACATGTTAATTTGTTAAATTAACCTTGTTTTGAAGCTGTATTCTAGAATGATATTTGAAATACAGGAGATGAGCAATAGAAATTATGATGACAGGGAAGATGGAATCTGAAATGAAAGGAAGGTATTCTCAACTCTTTGAAATACTAGTAGGAAAATTTCGGGGACGAAATTTCTAAGGAGGGGAGATTGTAAGACCCCGAATTTTATGAAATAAAAGTATTCAATTTTTTTTATAATTACAATTCAGTAAATAGTTAAATTGATAAAAAGTTAAAGTTATGGGTGATATGTGAAAACTTTTCAAAATACGCAAGTGGTTATAAAATATTCATTGTTGTCGGGAATATTAATCGTTTGGTCGTGGAATATTCTTTCTGTCGGGGAATATTCGTACGACGTCACATACATTTGTGGGCCCCATAACAGAATAACTGTCGGATGAAGAAAACGACAAATCTGAACTTTTATATATAACGGCGTAGTTGTTACCGTTAACACTATTGGAATACCCGGTGATTAAAATACAGTAATACGCGTTATTGCACAGTAGCACACGGTATTGCACAATATTTTTGAAATTATTGATTCTTACGTAAGAAGGCACTACTCAATAATTGTTACAGTAATTACTGTTCAATATTTTATTTTATTGATTCAATAATTGCTACGTTAAAATTTTATATATGATTGTTGTTCAATAATTTCACTGCACAGTATTTCCATTATCAGATCAATAATTCATATTATTTGAATAATATTATTAGATAACATTATTGGCAATGTCTAGAAAGTTCTGTCTAAGGAGAGGTTTGGTCACCTAATTGCGCGCCAGTAAGGAGAAATTCTTATTGGAAAGCCCCTCTTTTCTTGGAACGGCCTGGTTGTCATAAATGTGATTCTGTAATATTATTTGTGAATAATTAATTATATTGATTCATATGATAAGGAAATATTTATTTTATGTGGATATAAATGAGGGATATATTTTTGTGGTTAAAAATGAAGGAGTTAATGTTGAGGTTTTTATCAGTATTTTTGTCAGAATGGAGGTATTAAAAATCAGAGTTTTTGAGATATTTTGCGGGGGTTATAATTTTTAATCCGACCGTTGGATCGTGGTAATTTTTTAATATGTTATACATATATAAGTTGAGTATATGTCCACAAATTTTGAACCATTAAAAATAAACGTATGATTTATTATGGATTTTACGAGATGACTGGTTCAGAAATTGTTGAATTTTCAGAGTTTATCATTTTGATGGAAAATTCTAGAATTGGTGGGCCCCACTCTTGGTCGGTAAAGAAATGTGCTGAGATTTTTATTCAAATGTGGTGGGTGGGAATAGTAGCAGGTAAAGCCATCAGGTTACAGGTTAAGTCTGCTTCGGCGTGCTAACATTTTCCTATAAATAGAGGGCTAAGTTAGAATTGAAAATCACACCAGAAACATAAGCTTTCTCTCTTTCTCTCTCTATATTATGAAGCATATTTTGTGAGTATTTAGCTACTTTGAGAGTTGCTATTCAGTGCAAGTTTCCTTCGGCTTTGCATTCCAGTCAGAAATACTGCACTTTTGAGGTAAGGGATACTATGGGATTTTAAGGTATATTATGTTTTTCAGTTTCGTAATTTTTCTGACCTTCAGAAAATTCTGGAAAAATTTGAAATGATATTTTGATGAGTTTTATTGATTGTGTCCAAAAATGGTGATTTTTGGATGTATAGATTAAGAGTTATGAATTTTATGAGAAAAGACTATTTTAAAAGTAACCGCTTATAACTCCTTGTGGTTAACTCCAAAATTGATGAAATTTTTATTGGGAGTACATCTATATAATATTAGTATACTCTGTGAATTTCAAAATATTTAGATAAAAGTACAATTTTTGATAAATGTCTAAATATTCGGCTGTTTTGGCCATGTGAAAAATAGTAAATGACTTTTAAAAATTCTGAGAAAAATATATGTTCACTATGAGACTATATTATGCTAAATCCCATAAAAGAAATATTTTTGTAACTGATTTGGTATTTTTCATGAAAATGGTCTAGTTATGCGTAAATGAATTAAATATGTTATGTGAAGTAAGAAAATTGGAAAATAGGATTTTATGGCTTGAGAATCCTATATGAGGTATATGCAGATTTTTGATGAGGGTTTTGGTTATTGTGATGAAATCTTATGAGTTTTGACATTTTAGAATGATTAAATACATTATTTTAGTAAAGTGTAAACAATTAAAACAAATTGTTTATAAATTTAAGAAATGTTATTCTTTCAATATCATTATACCGAAATATTGGTATGGATTTTATTGTAAAATTTCTATCTTTTATGTCGGGTTACTATTCATGAGTTACTATCACGATTTACTATTCATGAGTTACGAATATTACTCTTGAGATTAAAAATTATAATGTTGATCATATTATTTTTATTATCATATATAACATTTTTATAACCCTGATGTTGAAATTCCTCTTTCACTGAGTGTAAAGATGGGTAGATTATTGGTATGATCATGACTAGGGTTCTCTTTGGCCTGTAGTGCAAAGTTGAATTGTGACTGGTATGATCATGACCATTGAATTTATAATTGAATATCTTAAGCTTAAGTGCAAAAGTGAATTGATCAACATGGTTATAATTATTATTTTTATAAATTCTGAAATGATTATATATTTCTTTGAGATATGAATATATTTGGCCTGTAGTGCAAATATGAATTGTTGATGAATATCTTTGGCCCGTAGTGCAAAGATGAACTGTTGTGAATATCTTTGGCCTGTAGTGCAAAGATGGTCTGTTGATGAATATCTTTGGCCTGTAGTGCAAAGATGAACTGTTGTTGAATATCTTTGGCCGTAGTGCAAAGGGATTTATTAGTATGATTATGAACAGGAACTGTGATTTGGTATAACCATGATCTTTGATGTTTCAGGTAAAGACAGTGATGAAAATATTCTTCGTCGTGGTGCGAAGAAAAATTTAGAATCATAATTATGATTATAAGTTATTCATATGATTGTGGACCAAACATTGATTGATGTTACATGGATAAAACATTGTTGGTGTTTTTAACATGGAGAAGATAATAGACTTTATAGTCTATTTGACTCTTCTAATGGATTGCTCGTTCCGCTGCAACTATGGTTGAAATTTTTATCATTTACCATATGTTCTAAATCTCTGATTTATTATTGATGAAGGCTATTGATAATTTAATTATCTTTAGTCATGATATTCTTTACTGAGCTAGTTGTGCTCACCCTTTTGCTTCACAATTCCTTTCAGGTAATAAGAGTGTAGCTGGGTCGAGCGGGGTAACAAGGGAATAGAACGGTGGTCATCATTTAGTAGTTTATATTTGGTGAAGAAAATAGGAAGGCGAACCCAACGTTGGAAGGGTGTTTTGTCACTATCATACAAGATGTCTAATGACATACAACCTCGTGTCATCATAAGACAGGGTTGTGCTCATCCACTTGCTGAGTATATCTATGGGCACTACCTATATAATCTTGGTGTTTGTTTGAAGTATAATTCACGATTAAAGACAGTGGAGATAATGATAAGTCAAGAGAAGACTCAGCATTGGGAAGAATATGATAGTAATCTTCTCGTTTTTTTTTTGGATCTATTGGGTCAACCAAGGATAATTCTGTGGCCATATGATATCTATCATAACCTAGACGCGTGGCCTCCCATGTACGAAGGTTTCCTTGAGCACTTTCCAAAGATTCTAATTTCTAAAACAGTTTTTGACTATACCTTTATGTAAGGTGTCATTGTGAGGTGATGTCCACGGTTGGAACATGAGTCACATTTGGTATATATTTGTATCCAAACTCACAGCATATGTGTTGTTGTATTTTGCACGACAATTGTTGTAATAAAGTTGTAGTTGTTTTCTGTATCATGTATTTCGCGACTCAGAATAGGTTGGATGGAATGGACCTATTTTGGGGTTGTCACAGTTAGTATCAAGCTATAAGTAAAGAGCCCCGAGCCTCTCGCTGGTGACTTCCTGTTGATGGGGATGCACCGAAGCCAGACTCTCCGTAGGGGACGCCGTTCTGCGGTGGCAAATTGATAGGTATCAATGTAAGGTGCTGACACAAGTTGGTGTCCAGAGTTATAGTTGGTATCAGAGCTTAGGGATATGATATTTGGCGGAGATCGGGAAATAGAACTAGAAGGGGAGAGATGAGTAAATCCTTCGCTAGTGTGTCCTACCTAAGCTTATTTGTTGGTCAGTCATAATATCGGGATATTATGTGACATGTTAATTTGTTAAATTAACCCTTGTTTTGAAGCTGTATTCTAGAATGATATTTGAAATACAGGAGATGAGCAATGGAGAAATTATGATGACAAGGAAGATGGAATCTGAAATGAAAGGAAGGTATTCTCAACTCTTTGAAATACCAGGTACGTAAATTTCGGGGACGAAATTTCATAAGGAGGGGAGATTGTAAGACCCCGAATTTTATGAAATAAAAGTATTCAATTTTTTTTATAATTACAATTCAGTAAATAGTTAAATTGATAAAAAGTTAAAGTTATGGGTGAATATGAAAATTTTTCAAAATACGCAAGTGGTTATAAAATATTCATTGTTGTCGGGGAATATTAATCGTTTGGTCGTGGAATATTTCTTTTGTCGGAATATTCGTACGACGGCGCATACATTTGTGGGCCCCATAACAAATAACTGTCGGGTGAAGAAAACGACAAATTTGAGTTTTTATAAATAACGGCGTAGTTGTTACCGTTAACACTGTTGGAATACCCGGTGGTTAAAATACAGTAATACGCGTTATTGCACAGTAGCACACGGTATTGCACAATTTTTTGAAATTATTGATTCTTACGTAAGAAGGCACTACTCAATAATTGTTACAGTAATTACTGTTCAATATTTTATTTTATTGATTCAATAATTGCTACGTTGAAAATTTTATATTATTGTTGTTCAATAATTGTCACTGCACAGTATTTTCATTATCAGATCAATAATTCATATTATTTGAATAATATTATTAGATAACATTATTGGCAATGTCTAGAAAGTTCTGTCTAAGGAGAGGTTTGGTCATCTAATTGCGCGCCAGTAAGGAGAAATTCTTATTGGAAAGCCCCCTCTTTCCTGGGAACGGCCTGGTTGTCATAAATGTGATTCTGTAATATTATTTGTGAATAATTAATTATTGATTCATATGATAAGGAAATATTTATTTTATGTGGATATAAATGAGGGATATATTTTTGTGGTTAAAAATGAAGGAGTTAATGTTGAGGTTTTTATCAGTATTTTTGTCGGAATGGAGGTATTAAAAATCAGGGTTTTTGAGATATTTTGCGGGGTTATAATTTTTAATCCGACCGTTGGATCGTGGTAATTTTTGGATATGTTATACATATATAAGTTGAGTATATGTCCACAAATTTTGAACCGTTAAAAATGAACGTATGATTTATTATGAATTTTACGAGATGACTGGTTCAGAAATTGTTGAATTTTCAGAGTTTATCATTTTGGTGGAAAATTCTAGAATTGGTGGGCCCCACTCTTGGTTGGTGAAGAAATGTGCTGAATTATATTTCAAATGTGGTGGGTGGGAATAGTAGCAGGTAAAGCCATCAGGTACAGGTCAAACCTACCAAAATTTTCCTATAAATAGAGGGCTAAGTTAGAATTGAAAATCACACCAGAAACATAAGCTTTCTCTCTTTCTCTCTCTATATTATGAAGCATATTTGTGAGTATTTAGATACTTTGAGAGTTGCTATTCAGTGCAAGTTTCCTTCGGCTTTGCATACCATCAGAAGTACTGCTCTTTTGAGGTAAGGGATAGTATGGGATTTTAAGGTATGTTATGTTTTTCAGTTTCGTAAATTTTCTGACCTTCAAAAATTCTGGAAAAATTTGAAATGATATTTTGATGAGTTTTATTGATTGTGTCCAAAAATGGTGATTTTTGGATGTATAGATTAAGAGTTATGAATTTTATGAGAAAAGACTATTTTAAAAGTAACCGCTTATAATTCCTTGTGGTTAACTCCAAAATTGATGAAATTTTTATTGGGAGTACATGTATATAATAGAAGTATACTCTGTAATTTCAGAATTTTTAGACAAAAGTACAATTTTTGATAAATGTCTAAATATTCGGCTGTTTTGGCCATATGAAAAATAGTAAATGACTTTTAAAAATTCTGAGAAAAATATATGTTCACTATGAGACTATATTATGCTAAATCCCAGAAAAGAAATATTTTTGGAACTGATTTGGTATTTTTCATGAAAATGGTCTAGTTATGAGTAAATGAATTAAATATGTTATGTGAAGTAAGAAAATTGGAAAATAGGATTTTATGGCTTGAGAATCCTATATGAGGTATATGCAGATTTTTGATGAGGGTTTTGGTTATTGATGATGAAATCTTATGAGTTTGACATTTTTAGAATGATTAAATACATTATTTAGTAAAGTGTAAACAATTAAAATAAATTGTTTATAAATTTAAGAAATGTTATTCTTTCAATATCATTATACCGAAATATTGGTATGGATTTTATTGTAAAATTTCTATCTTTTATTGTCGGGGTTACTATTCATGATTACTATTCACGATTTACTATTCATGAGTTACGAATATTACTCTTGAGATTAAAAATTTAAGTTGATCATATTATTTTTATTATCATATATAACATTTTTATAACCCTGATGTTGAAATTCTCTTTCACTGGAGTGTAAAGATGGTAGATTATTGGTATGATCATGACTAGGGTTCTCTTTGGCCTGTAGTGCAAAGTTGAATTGTGACTGGTATGATCATGACCATTGAATTTATAATTGAATATCTTAAGCTTAAGTACAAAAGTGAATTGATCAACATGGTTATAATTATTATTTATATAAATTCTGAAATGATTATATATTTCTTTGAGATATGAATATATTTGGCCTGTAGTGCAAATATGAATTGTTGATGAATATCTTTGGCCCGTAGTGCAAATGAACTGTTGTTGAATATCTTTGGCCTGTATTCAAAGATGGCTGTTGATGAATATCTTTGGCCTGTAGTGCAAAGATGAACTGTTGTTGAATATCTTTGGCCGTAGTGCAAAGATGGATTTATTAGTATGATTATGAACAGGAACTGTGATTTGGTATAACCATGATCTTTGATGTTTCAGGTAAAGACAGGTGATGAAAATATTCTTCGTCCTGGGTGCGAAGAAAAATTTAGAATCATAATTATGATTATAAGTTATTCATATACATTGTGGACCAGAACTATTGATTGATGTTACAGGGATAAAACATTGTTGGTGGATTTTTAACATGGAGAAGATAATAGACTTTATAGTCTATTTGACTCTTCTAATGGATTGCTCGTTCCGCTGCAACTATGGTTGAAATTTTTATCATTTACCATATGTTCTAAATCTCTGATTTATTATTGATGAAGGCTATTGATAATTTAATTATCTTTAGTCATGATATTCTTTACTGAGCTAGTTGTTCTCACCCTTTTGCTTCACAATTCCTTTCAGGTAATAAGAGTGTAGCTGGGTCGAGCGGGGGTAACAAGGGAATAGAACGGTGGTCATCATTTAGTAGTTATATTTGGTGAAGAAAATAGGGTAAGGCGAACCCAACGTTGGAAGGGTGTTTTGTCACTATCATACAAGATGTCTAATGACATACAACCTCGTGTCATCATAAGACAGGGTTGTGCTCATCCACTTGCTGAGTATATCTATGGGCACTACCTATATAATCTTAGTATTTGTTTGAAGTATAATTCACGATTAAAGACAGTGGAGATAATGATAAGTCAAGAGAAGACTCAGCATTGGGAAGAATATGATAGTAATCTTCTCGTTTTTCTTTGGGGTCTATTGGGTCAACCAAGGATAATTCTGCGGCCATATGATATCTATCATAACCTAGACGTGTGGCCTCCCATGTACGAAGGTTTCCTTGAGCACTTCTCAAAGATTCTAATTTCTAAAACAGTTTTTGACTATACCTTTATGTAAGGTGTCATTGTGAGGTGATGTCCACGGTTGGAACATGAGTCACATTTGGTATATATTTGTATCCAAACTCACAGCATATGTGTTGTTGTATTTTGCACGACAATTGTTGTAATAAAGTTGTAGTTGTTTTCTGTACCATGTATTTGGCGACTTAGAATAGGTTGGATGGAATGGACCTATTTTGGGTTTGTCATAGTAAACGCACCGGATATAAAATGCAGGCTCACCGAACAAAGTTCGATAGCAGTTCATATATATAAGAAAGCCATTAAATACACCAGACATAAGTCTAGGCTCATCGAACAGAGTTTGACACGCAATTCATATATAAAGTGTACATAATACAGAAGCAATTAAACACTTAAGACCGAAGTCTAGGCTCAATCGAGGCATAACTCGATAATGTTAGTCCATAATATATAAATATATATAAATATAAATATAAAATATATATGTATATACAAACTAAAAATAAACCACGTACCGAAGTCCGGGCAAAATATGCAACACGATTCTCAACGTGTATAAGGGTGTGTGCAAAGATGAAGAGAAAAACTTTAAAGTGTGAAGAAGGCTTACAGTGGACTGCCAAAAAAGACTTCAATATCTTTAAAGTGGGCAAACACTGGCTTTTTTAGGTACAAAAAAAGCTATATGTGAGCTCATAAGTGTTTAAAATGAGAAAGCACTCAGTCTAGGGTGAGTACAGAGCAAATTGGGCAGGGCTTCCTCGCCGTTTTCTCTTACAAAATGGCCACCCCAAGCCCTCTATTTATAGAGGGTGGAGCCGCAGGTGTACCAGAGGCAACCTGGGTGGGTCCGGGTTTTTTGGCTCGGGTCGTCTCGAAGTGCGTACACTCAGGCACTGTAATGTCCACTCGGACTTTCAGAAGTGCAATCTGGGCATCCATTTGAGGTATACATGACATATTTCGGACCCCCGTTGTCGAGAGTTGTACGATGGCATGTGATTAGAGTTTGTGCAAAGTCATTGAAGATGGGACGGTGCCCTCCGGTCTTCAAGCTTCAACTTTCATCCGTTACCCCGCACAATAGTCACTCGGGATTGGTTAGTCTTGTGGGACATTATTGCGTAGCTATGTTGAGGCGACGTGGCGTGACATCGTGTTGGTCAGATGACGATGTTTCCCCTCACCGGTGTTATCGTCCGGATTGGGCTGATAAAGCAGACGTCGCTCAGCTTCTCTTAGATTGGACTGCTGCAATTTGTTAAAGGTCCTCATTGTCATCTTTGAGGTGTGTCTGTCTTCCCGATGTTATCACCGGGCTGGTACAATAAATTTCGTTATGAGCGCCGAGATTGAAGCTGGTTGCATTTGTAACAAGCATTTCTGGGGTTATCGCCGAAATTGCATTCCTTGGGTTTATCACCAAGGTTGGTGGCTATTCCCATGTTTGGGACTGAGACTGGATGCCTCGGGGTTATCTCAAAGATTAATCGGTCTTCTCCGGTGTGTGTTCCGATATTGTATCTGCATGCCTCGGGGTTATCTCCGAGATTAGAATTGTTACTCCCAGATTGCGATCCGGGGTTGATACTGAACTTCCGGTAGTATCCGGCATGGATATGGATCATCTTTCAGGGTTCCCTCTTAAAAGACGAATCTGTCCTCCTGCAATGTTAGTGACAGGTGTACAAAAAATTTCGAGTGTCTACACCCCCTTGTTTAAGTTCTAGGAACTTAATCTCCATTCTCCCTTGCATGCTAGTAGGGAAGTAGTTCTCGAAGAATACCTTCTTGAACTGTTCCCATGTAATAACATTAGCTCTAGCCCTACCCTGGGGAGCCTCCCACCAGTAGTTGGCTTCCGCATGCATCATGTAGGTGGGAAAAGAAGTCTTTTGCACCTCGGCTATGTTTGTAATAACAAACGCCTTTTCTATTTCCTTGACCCATGTCTGGGCCTCCATTGGGTCCGTCGTTCCTTTGAACTCAGGTGGACCTATATATTTAAATTCCTTAAAGGTAGTCATTCGAGCTACCCTAGGTCATGCGGGAGCTCTACCCCCGGCTTAGTTAAATGCAGCCGTTAATAAATTAACGAACTCTTGCATAGGGTTATTAAGACCCCCTGGTTATCGTTATGCAATTCTACCTATTGGTTACGTTGTCTTCTTCTTGGCGGCATTTCTGGTTAAATAAATAAAGTTCCGTTATTACTTATTTGCTTACTTAGTTATTAGTCGTCGAACAATTGAACAATAACTCAGACACAACAAGCACACTAAATAAAAACTTCCTTATATTAAGATGTTTCTTTATAGTTCAAGACTATTTACAACTTTCTTTTCATAGCCAAAAGCATTTACATATATATCCCGCGATTGACTTTCACAAAAATTGGGATTTACAAAAAGACTACCCTTTAATTATACAAAAGAGGGTTTTACATCACTACACAAAATATTTACCATTCTAACTTCTAAAACTGCCTAACAGCATTCTCATGCTTCTCGTTTGCTAGAATCGACACAATATCTTGACTTATAGTATGTCGAGTCTGTCCCGACTCAATAGAATAACAAGCTATTTTAAACTTGAAATCCTCGTGCGCATTGTCATTTATATATGACATTCGTGCTATCTTCTGGTCTTTTTCAGCCAGTTTCTTACGAAGTTCTATGACCTCGTTCTTATAGTCCCTAGCCTTGTCAGTCATGAGCACTTTCTCATCATGCTCTATCTCATGGTCTAACTCTGCAGACTCCTTAGCCCCATAGAGATCATTAATCTCCTCTTTCTGGTGCTGCACCATATTGTGCAGTTGCACATTACAGTCAAGCACTGAGAGGTACATTGCCCTCATTGTCTCTGTCGGTGTTAACTCTAAAGCAGGCATCACCATATTAAGCGATGTTACCTCTATATCATCCTCCACATCTATCATCATATTCAAATATGATGCTAATCCCATGGTCTCCTCGGAATAGTTATCCTCTGAAAAATATTCCTCGGGCTCTGATTCTTCTAAAATCACTAGAGGTATCTCTGTTACAGGCATAGGTACTGGCTCTACTCTGTTCACGGGCTCCTCGCTTACCACATGTATATCCATATACATCATGCTATCGATTGACATCTACAATAACACATAACAAATTGATTAGTACATAATACACAATAATATAAGCACAAATCACATTTAATCCATTTAGGGTTACTTTCCATCTTTTAAATCTTTTGGTACCGAGTTTCCTCAATACCTTATTAACTCATTTGACTCGAGTTAACTTTCTTCAGAACTTTCCTTTCCTAACGAGGTTATTAGCCTAACGTTCTTCCCCCCCATAAGTTTTATAACCTAATGCTTTGATACCAACCTGTGACGCCCCCAAATCTGGGTATCTTCTAACCCGACATATGGTGCTCCACGATACTATAATTCATACATTCATTCCATTGAGACAACAACAAAATGATTGTATTAACTATCTTTGTATTACAATAATAACAAATCCTTTCCCAAGTTCATAACCGAATACATTCTTTGTTCTTCATAAGTATATTACATACAAATACACTATTCTATTACAGGACGATTAACTGTCCATCTTAGCCTTGCCTTTATCTCTCTTAGAACTCTCAGTTCGTTTAGCTTTAGCTACAAACATATGGTTCAAGCAAGAGTAAGCATTTCTAGCTCAACAAGTCTTAACACAGAATCATATGAATATCACATTGGAAATTACATGTTTCACTTCCATAATTGAACAATTAACTACGAAGCACTATGAAACATTTGGCTAGTGCTTCTCATTTCATAACAACAATTCCAAAGTATATATAATAGCTTAGGAATTCTAAACAGGTCAATAGACCATTAACATACTCTTTTCATTTTCATACTTGAAAAGGACATCCGGCACTAAGGCCATCCATCCGTCTTTACTTACGAGCACTTTTAGATGATCAACCTATCGTACTCTATGTTGATCAACACTCTTCTGTTAAACATATTTACGCTTAACATTTGGCAACCTCGCGTGCCCATCGAATAATCGATGAAAATACTTTTGTTTGTACACAGACAAACTTACCTACTCAACCGTACTAAATAATTGGCATAGGATAGTGTTAATAGTTCTATATCGAAAGACTTGGAAATAAATCAATCAATTCTTCAATACTTGTCTAGTCGAGTTAAAACATGCATTGACTCATTCTTTAAAACCATTCATGCATCTCAAAACATGCATCGCAGAAAACTTGGCTAACACGGAGGTTAGACAAGCGTTAAGAAAGACTTGCCTTCAAGCGTCTTCGAATATATAATTCAATCAATTCTCAGTCCTTACAGGATCTACATGATATATTCACCTAGCACACTGTAATTAGTTATCAAATAAACTAACTTTATGGTTTTAACCAACTTATTTCTCTTCAAAGTCTTACTTGAATTTATTTTGTTTAATAAAGTCAATCCGTCTTTCTATTCTTCGTTACGGCTTATCAACGTTCTTACGTTATTAACCGACATTCGATCATCATTGGTGAACTACCAACGTTGAACATCATTCACAGTGCGTTTATTACGTTCTCGCGTTCTTCTTTTAATTCTTATTAAACCATACTAAATCTTCTAACGTTATCACTTCATTAGTGATTCAAGGTCAGCTTAATTATGTACCTTAAGTACCTTCAATGTCTTACCTTAGGTCTACATTCAAATGGAACAAAAACCTAACTTGGTCAACATTTTTCTACTGCCGACGCTGCGGTGCGGCATCCCTAGTACAAACTCGGCGCTGCGGCACCAACTAACAGAAGATACGGTCAGATCTGGCACTGCAGTGTGACCCTTTTGTGCTGGTTTTGGCGCTACAACACCACACGTGTGCACCAGTTGGCCAAAATAGTTTGTTTCCTTAATGAAACTCCCGGATTCCTAATTTGTTCGTTTTACATCCGAATTGACCCATTCGAAAGCCCACAACTCAAAAATTACATCTTCTAAGTGTTCATAAAAGAATTTCACACTTTTGAATCCGTTAACTCAGAATTCACCTATAAGTTCATTTTTAGCGTTCGCTTAACGTTTTCGACCGTTCAATATTCGTTTTCTTCATTATAAGTCGGAATTCGACGATTCTTGCATCCACAACTCTTAATTACCGTATCTCAAGTGTTGACATTGGAAACCAACGTTTTCAAGTCACACGACAACTTTTGACTCCTAAATCGAGATTTCTACGATTTTGACGTTTAAGTCTATTTTCGCAAAATTCGCCATAACTTCGTTACTCGTGTTCTATAAGCCAAATCAAATGGAACACTCCATTGATTGATCATCTAAAACCTAACCAAATAATATGAACATACTTTAACTATAACGGTTTTCAAATCGTTCATTCATAATTACTATCACGTTCATAGCTTTCTACAGTTTTTACTTACGTAACCACTTACGATTTTCATTTGGTCATGACCTGACAATGTTTTCATTATTACTAGACATCCTTATTCCTCCTCACTAAACATGCTCCACCAATTCGACAATTCTTCTACGAGAAAGAAATCGAAAAAGATGAAAACTACGGTATATAAGAATTTACCTTTGTAGTTCTTCGCGTTTCTTAATAAACGTCTTATGGTTTGCTTGGAAGTATATTGATTAGGTATTTCTAGCTCTTTTTCTATCTCAATATTAGTTGGACAATGTTTGTAAAAAACTAAATGTCCAACTCTAGTTTTGTATTTATAAGCAACCAACATGAGGGAAAAATAGTCCAATTTCCACCTCCTAACTATTCACTCCTTTATCACCAAGTAAAGTACTTGGTGATCAAGTAATCCACTTTACTTGGCCATCAAGTGGCCGCCCACCCTTCATGGATCATCCCATGGGTTGCCCCATGGGTTTTACCCATCCCATGACCCGCGGTTTAAATTATTGGATTGGAATTGTATTTAATTAACATTGGGCCTTGAATTGGGCTTAGCTCACTTAATTCATTGGGCTTGCTATTAATCCAAGTCCAGTTGTATTATAAAAAATCCTTAACTCTTAATCCATTAGCACTTCTCGTATTCTATACGTATACTCGCGTATTCTCTTCGTCTAGTACCTATACGATATTCGTATTATATGTCGTATTATTCTTTATACTATACTCGTATTCATACTAGTATAATACTCGTACGTATAATAATCGAAATGACTATACGCCTTGCATTTCCCTTTCAAAAATCTTTTTCACAAACCCTTAGGTTTTAAGTCCGCAGACGAAAATTTCGTTTGCCATAACAGAAATATTATTGAATATTCCATAATATCTTCATATTCTATCCTTACACGTTTCTCGAAATTTCAAAACTAAGCTCCGAACGAAATTGGATGAATATTGTTTTCACGGGAAACTCTCGGAAAACCTTCGTTTTTTGTCTTGATAATTCACAACAATTAATCCCAGCACAAAGCCAAAATACTAACCACATCCACATATTCTAGGTCATAGAATGACCTTCGAACATCTTACTCACATAATAAATCAATTAAATTCATTTAATCCACATAATCAAATAAAAATTTAATTCATTCATAATCCAAAATTCTCGGACGTTACACAAAGTGTTGGGACTGAGACTGAATATCTCGGTGTTATCTTCCGGATGAATCGGCCTTCTCCGATGGAATTTTCGTTATTGGAACTGTAGGCCTCGGGGTATCTCCAAGGTTGGAACTGATGCTCCCGGTGTGTGTTCCGGGGTTGAGACTGAGCTTCCGGTAGTATCTGGACTGGATGTGAGCTATATTCTAGGGTTATGTCTAAAAAATGAATCTGCCCTCCTGCAATATAAGTAATAGGTGTGCAAAAAATTTTGAGTGTCTATATATGCCCCTCTTTATCATATTCATGCAATGTAATGACATGGATAGGATAAAGAATCCTAGACACTTGAAATGCAACAAGATAAACATAATGTCATGTGTAGCAACATGATGCAAATGGATGATGCATATGGATTGCTTTTCCATATGATGGGGATAATTGCCGGCTCCCTGTTGCTTCTACTGGAGATGGTAATGACGGCAAGCTTGGATGTGTGATCCAAACTTCTTAGGATGTTGACGTTGGGGTTATCACCAAAGTCCTGAATACTTTATATAGACTTTATTCCAAAGATATGCCTCTCGTGTACAAGAGATCTGTGGGGATAAAACTTTGTCTGTTTGAGAAGGAGTATAACATATTCCATCATTGATCCTCTTCGATGATATCGATCTTTCTTGGCTTGTATTGCCAGGCCATAGCAATGTTCTGTCGGATTTACTGCCAACAGTAGATGTTGTCAAGGTTGCCTGACCTTCGCTGATGTGTGAACCAATAGATAAACTCCCTGCTGGGGATAAATGCCAAGGATGCTTGGCCTTCATTGTTGTGTGTATCAACTGCTGTAATCATCAGATGGATTTCGATGGGTCGTTGGGTTTACTTACCAACGACTGAACTAACGTCAAGGTTGCTTGACCTTCGTTGCCATGCATATCAGCGAAAAATATGTGTTGTATCTGTTTGATCCTCTCTGATGTGTGTGTCAACGGTCAATATGCATTGTAACCCCCGTCGGGGATCTGCTTGTAGACAAATGACCATGTGTTGTAACCCACGCCAGGGATCTGTTTGTGGACAGATGACCATCCGTTGTAACCCCCGCCGGGGATCTGTTGGCTCGTGTAGAAACCCTTGGGTAGGATATCACAACGTTACCTCCTTCTTTTGAGAGGGAATCCCTATTGGACTTGGTGGCTCGTTTATCCACTAGTTTGTAGATTAGCTTTGATTTTCCTGCATAGACTAGCTTAGCCATTTTTTTCATGTACATGACACATTGTATATATCAAACAGTATTATATGGCAAGGAAATATGTTTTGCTTCACTTCCCTTTTAGTTATGCCTTGTTTCTTGCTTGATAATTGCCTATTTCTCTAGGGCTTTGTGATCTGGATGTATTCTGAACTCCTCCTTGGTGGACGGACAGTGAGATGTCTCAGGATTTTCAGAATGGATCACCGATCTGTGTGTATTTCCTACCATCTTTGGTGTCTTGGGACTGGTTTTTGTATGTGGTTATGGATAGGAGTGTGTTTGTTTTTGTTTTTCTATGGTGAGATCGGACCATAAAGATGTCTGCCTATGTGCTCCCGTGTATTGGGGAGATCAGGTTGACGTAGTTCTCCCCTTAGGACTATTTATAGCCAACAAAAACTTTGATCCTATGTCGAGGAAAAACTGCGGCGGAAGAAAGTTTAATCCTAAGTTTAGGAAAAACTGCAGGTGTGAAAAGTTTGATCCCATGTTTGGTGACAAATTGCAAGTGTGAAAGGTTCAATCCCTAGTGGGATAACCGAAGTTGACTAAGGGTTAAAAAATCGACTGAAGTGGAAGGGATTTGATGATCCAAAAACCAGGCTGATGGCTTGGAAATTGTGTTTCCCTGAGGGGCGCAGTGTGGAAAAGAGTTGCATTGTAATGAAGGGTTAAAGAACCGGAATGAATGGTGATCTGATGATCCAACACTAAGATGTTTTCTTGATAGTAACTTCAGACATAGTACCGTTTCACGGTGTCCGAGTTGATTAGTTGAGGAAATTCATCACCGTCCATTTCCTGCAATCTGAGAGCCCCACTTGTCAATACCTCCTTGACAACAAATGGGCCTTCCCAGTTAGGAGCGAATTTTCCCTTAGACTGATCTTGGTTGTCGATGATCTTCTTCAAAACCAAGTCATGTTGTTTAAACTGCCATAGCCGGACTTTTTTGTTGTAGGATCGGGCGATCCATTGTTGATATAACTGACCATGGAAGATAGCCGCAGTTCGCCTTTCGTCTATTAGAGATAATTGGTGATACCTGTCTTGTACCCATTGGTCTTCATCCAGCTGAGCGTCTATCAAAACTCTGAGGGATTCCATTTCTACCTCTATGGGGGGGGGTACTGCTTCCATCCTATAGGTTAATGCATAGGGGGTTACCCTAGTTGAAGTGCACATTGATGTTCTGTAGGCTAACAGATTAAGAGGCAATAGGTCAGGTCATCCTTTGTGGTTGGCGGACATCTTTTGCATGATCTTCTTGATGTTTTTGTTAGCCACTTCAACAGCACCATTCATCTTTGGACGGTAGATGACGGAGTTAAGGTGTTTGATGTGGAATTTACTGCATAATTCCTACATCATTTTGTTGTTGAGGTTCTTAGCATTGTCTGATATAATTACCTCTGGTTGTCCATATCTACAAATGACATTGTTTCTGATGAAAGCAATGATGACTTCTTTGGTAACCCTGGGGAAAGAGGCTACTTCTACACACTTGGTAAAGTAGTCGATCATGGTGAAGATAAAGTGATGTCCATTACTGGCTTGAGGCTCGATGGGCCCGATCACGTCCATTCCCCACATTGAGAAGGGCCAAGGTGAAATCATATTGTGGAGCTCCCATGGAGGGGCGTGGATATCATTCCTATGAATTTGGCACTGATAACATCTCTTGACGTGGTCATTGTAGTCAGCTTTAAGAGAGAGCCAGTAATGTCCTATTCTGAGGATCTTCTTTACAAATAAAGGGTCGCTCATGTGTGGGCCACATACTCCACCATGGACCTCATCCACGAGTCTCTGAGCTTGATCCTTATCTAGGCATCTGAGGAGACCAAATCCTGCATCTCTTTTGTAGAGTGCATCTCCGCTCAGGTAGAATTTCATAGCTAGTCGACGAATCCGCCTTTGCTCAGTCAGGCTCGCCTCAGCGGGTGTAGATCCATCTCGTAAATACTCCTTGATATGCTGATACCAAGGTTGTTGGATGGGAGGTAGCTCATCTGAGGAATGGGCATTTCCGTAATGGCCTGGATTTTGGTGGGATCCAGCTCAATCCCTTTGTGGCTGACTAGGAATCCTAGTAACTTGCCTGATTTAACGCCAAAGGCGTACTTGGTTGGATTCAACTTCAAGTTGTATTTGAGCAACCTGTAAAGAGCTTTCTGAGATGGTCTAAATGGTCTTGCTCCCTTCGGGACTTGGCAATAATATCATCCACATAAATCTCTATCTCTTTGTGCATTAAGTCATGGAAAAGAGCCATCATATCTCGCTGATAGGTGGCTCTGGCATTGATGAGGCCGAAAGACAACTGTCTGTAGCAAAAGGTTCCCTAAGGCGTGATGAAAGCATTTTTCTCACAATCCTCCTCAGCAACCATGATCTGATGGTACCCCGCAAAGCAATCAGTGAAGGAGTACATGCCGTATTGAGCAGTATTGTCAATGAGAATGTGGATAAATGGCACGGGAAAGCTATCTTTTAGGCAAGCTTTATTCAGATCCCGATAATCCACGCAAACTCACACCTTTCCTCCAGGCTTAGGCACATGAATGATGTTGGATATCCATTTACGATATGTGGACACCATGATAATACTAGCTCAAAATTGTTTCACAATTTCTTCTTTCACCTTTAAACTCCACTCAGGTTTCAATCGCATGAGTTTCAACTTGACTGGCTTGAATCCCTCTTTGATGGGAAGGCGATGAAGGACAATGTCAGTGGACAAACCCACCATGTCTTCACAAGACCATGCAAACACATCCTGGAATTGGGTTAGTACTGTAACCATGTTATTCCTCTGGTTTGGGGTAAGGTCTGAACCAATATGGATTAACTTAGGGTTTTCTAAGGTTCCGAGATTGAAAGAGGTGGTTTGATCAAGGTTGGGTTTAGGTTTGTCTTCAACCCATTCTTTGATCTCCGAAGGCACCTCAATGTCCTCTTCTATTTCCATCAAGTCTGAGTCCAACTTTTCATCAAAGTTACAATCCTTGTGGAGAAGAGGTATCTTATCAGCAAGTACATGCACATCTAAGTTTAGAGTCCTGAAACAAAATATGCTTTCACTTAATATATATGAAACTGTTTAATCATACAAAGTGTTGGCATGTACGGACAAAACAACTGCTAATACTGTATAGAAAAGTAAGCAGTTATGATATCTATAGGGCAGAAGGACTTCCTGCCCATTTTACCCTTGTCGACCCATGCAAGGAGTGCTGCTCCAATTAGAAAGGGCAAAGTCCTGGTGGACTGCAGTGATGGAGGGGCTGCCATCATCCTCCTTCTCCCGAATGATGACAATTATGTCTGGGCAATCATCGTCTAGGGTGTATCTGTTTGTATGTTCATCATGGACAATGATGTGTATGTCTGACATCATTCGGACGATGTCTTGTTTAATTCTTCGTTCCTCTTCTTCCACCTTGGGATCTGGAACAAAGACTTCCTTCTCAATTACCGGTATCGGCTTAGGAAATAACATAGCCATTACGTTGGCTGGCACCTTTACCGAAGATTGTGCGGACTCTGGATTTACAGGTGGAGATAATCGTCGTGTGGCTGACGTTGAAGGAATATGCTTATGCTTATGTGGATTCCTGTAATTGGAATTGGCAGAATAACCTAGTTCGGATGTACTAGTTTGACTAGACACTTGAATCGGGTGCTTAATACCCTAATTACTTTTACCCAACCCTTATCCTGGCTAGTGTCCCAATGACATCATTTATTGAGTAGTTGCCATCACTTCCGCAGAAATCTTGGGTACGGAAAATGGCATCCCAATAGAATGGTATTGAGTGTTGCTCACTTCTAAAGCATGAAAACTGACCGGCTCAACATCTGAATTGACATTGATGAGTGGAATGTCACCATGTTGAGGACATTCCGGTTCAGCGTTGACTGTGACTAGGCAATTGTTGATACTGTATTTAAGTTGCTGTTGAAGAGTGGAGGGACCTGCCCCGGCCATATAAATCCACGGTTTCCCTAAAAGCAGGTTGTATCCTGTATCTATTTTGAGCACGTAAAAAGATACATTAAATGTATGGGGACCAATCTCAATTGGCAGCTTAATCTCTCCGACTGAATACTCCATCATCATCTCTAGAAAGCGAAACACTGCAGGATAAAATTGTAAGAAGAGCAAGAGTCAAGGCCCGCCTGGATTTTGCCGACAAGAGGGAATTTACGTACTTTGGCCAATCTATGGAGGAAATATTTCAAATGTTGATCAATGAATGTAGAATTATAGCTCTATTACCTACAATCAATCCACGGTCAAGGTGGTTTAATTCTAATGGAGTATCTCAGTATCACTCCCACTATCGCGGTCACAACACAAAAGAATTCTGGGCACTCCGCCACCTTATTAAGAACTTAACTGACAACGGTGTCCTACAGCTGGCAGACGATGACACTGTTTTACTAGAGAGTGGGGATGCATTTCCTACAAAATGGAAGGAAGTCGTAGCTGTTATATCTTCTAAGACAGACTCAGCTACCCCCTCACATACAATACAACCAATTCAACTCAAAGGTGTTGACAATCCATTGAAAGTGGCTGCGCTAGAGCCAATTATCTTGCCATTCGGACCACAATATCTTGTTGTCAGGCTACAAAAAGTTCCATGGAATTATGGAGGGTCTGAAGGATCCTCATCTCACATAACTGCTACAGTGTCGTAGGATAATCCACTATATCTTCCCCAACGGGTAATGAAGCCTACCATCAAGACAAATGGGAAGATTCCCTTGGAAAAAGTGGAAGAATTTGTCCGTACTGTGGGCCATAATGAAGCCAAGGTGGTTTCAAGCTTAAGAGAAGCTCCACGTCAAATTTCCATACTAGACTTAGTTTTCTCTTTCGAAGATCACAGGAAGGTATTGCTCAGGGTTTTGGAAGAAGCCCAACTGCCTAAGTTAATAGATGTTGAGAAATTCCAGCATCTGGTGGATAACATTTTCAATAGCAATGTGATATCTTTTGATAACGATGATATACTTCCCAAAGGTACCGGTCATTAATAGTCGTTGCACATAGCAATTTTATCTTCCGGATACATGGTGGGAGGAGTTTTGATAGACGGTGGATCATCTTTGAATATCTATCCTTATGCCACTTTGGTGAAGATGAACATCAATCTCAATCAGATCCGAAGCAACCATACGTTTATCAAAGCTTTTGATGGATCCCGACGAAACTATGTCGGATAGAATGAATTGGCAGTGGAGATTGGTCCACATACATTCTGCGTGTCTTTTCACGTTCTTAGAATATATACAGGATACAACCTGATCTTGGGAAGATCGTGGATTCATATGGCCCAAGCCGTCCCCTCCACTCTTCACTAACAAATTAAATACATTATCAACAATAGCCTAGTCACTGTTAATGTTGAGCCGGAATGTCCTAAACAAGGTGACATACCACTCATCAGCTTCAATTCAGAAGTTGAGCCGGTCAGTTTTCATGCCCTTGAGGTGAGCAACACTCACTACCATTCTGTTGGGGCGCTACCTCTCATACCCTAGATTTCTGCCGAAGTAATGTTGGCCACTCAAGAAATGATGTCATTGGGTTATCAACCTGGACAATGGTTGGGCAAAGATAATCAGGGCATTAAGCGTCCAAATCAAGTTCCCAATAAAACAAGGACAGCCGGATTAGGCTATACTGCCAGTTCTAGTAGCAGGAATCCTCATAAGCACAAACAGATTCCTTCATCTTCAGCCGCACGGCGATTATCTCCACCTACATCTCCTGAGCCTCTACAATCTCCGGTAAAGGTGCCTGCCCATGTAATGGCCATGCTATTTCCTAAACTGATACCAGTCAAGGGGAAAGAAGTCATGGTTCCAAATCATGAAGTGGAAGAAGAGGAATGGAGACGTAAGCAAGACATTGCCACGATGATGTCAAACATGTGCATCATTGTCCATGATGATCACACAAATAGATATACCCCAGACGATGATTGTCCGGATGTAATGGTCATTATTTAGGAAAAGGAGGACGATGACGGCCCCACCATCATTGCATTCCATCGGGACTTCACCCTTGACAATTGGAGCAACACTCCTTTCAGTGGTCGACAAAGGTAGAACGGGCAGAAACTCCCTCTGCCCTGTAGATAATAACTGCTTACTTTTCTGTACAGTATTAGTAGTTATTTTGTCAGTACATACTAACACTTTGTATGATTGAACAGTTTCATATATAATAAGTGAAAACATTTTGTTTCAGGACTCTAAAGTTAGATGTGCCTATACTTGTTGATGAGGTGCCTTTTCTCCACAAGGATTGTAACTTTGATGAAAAGATGGACTCAGACTTGATGGAAATACGAGAGGACATTGAGATACCTCAAGTGATCAAAGAATGGGTCGAAGACAAACCCAAACCAAACCTTGATCAAACCATTTCATTCAATTTGGGAACCTTAGAAAGCCCGAAACTAATCCAGATTGGTATATACCTCACTTCAAACCAAATGAATGACATGGTTACATTATTAACCCAATTCCAGGATATGTTTATCTAGTCTCGTGAAGACATGGTGGGTTTTTCCACTGACATAGTCATTCATCGCCTTCCCATCAAAAAGGGATTCAAGCCAGTCATGCAGAAGCTCAGGCGATTGAAGCCAGAGTGGAGTTTAAAATTCAAAGAAGAAATTGTGAAACAATTTCAAGCAGGCTTCATCATGGTGTCCACATTCCCTGAATGGTTATCCAACATAGTCCTCGTTCCTAAGCCAGGAGGAAAGGTGCGAGTTTGCATGGATTATCGAGATCTGAATAAAGCTTGCCTTAAAGATAGCTTTCCCGTGCCATTTATCCACATTCTCATTGACAATACTGCTCAATACTACATGTACTCCTTGGCTGATTTCTTCGCGGGGTACCATCGAATTATGGATGCTGAAGAGGATCGTGAGAAAACTACATTCATCACGCCTTGGGTAACCTTTTGCTACCGACGGTTATCATTCGGCCTCATCAATTCCAGAGCTACTTACCAGCGAACCTTGATGGCTCTTTTCCACAATTTAATGTATAAGGAGATAGAGATCTACGTGGATGACATCATTGTCAAATCCCGAAAGGAGGAAGACCACTTTGACCATCTCAGAAAGCTCTTCAACAATTTGTGTAAGTACAAATTAAAGTTGAATCCAGTTAAGTGCGCCTTTGGTGTTAAGTCAGGCAAGTTGTTAGGTTTCCTAGTCAGCCACAAAGGGATTGAGTTGGATCCTACCAAAATCAAGGCCATCACAGAAATGCCCATTCCTCAGACAGAGAAGGAAATACGGGGATTTTTGCGAAGAATCAACTTCGTTAGCAGATTCATATCTCAACGCACAGCAACCTGTGAGCCTATTTTCCAGTTATTAAGGAAGAACACTTCCATAAAATGGAATAATGAGTGCCATAAGGCCTTCCTTACAATCAAAGAGCAGCTAGTCAAAGCTCCTATTTTGGTACCACCCAGGGATGATGTTCCCCTGTTCATGTTCATGTCCATAAGTGACAATGCCATGGGCTGCATGCTAGGACAGAAGGATGATAGAGGCCAATAGCGAGCTATCTACTGCCTCAGCAAAAGATTCAGCAGCAGTGAACACAAGTACACTCTGATTGAGAAGACTTGTTATGCTTTAGCATGGGCTTCCATGATGTTACATCATTACCTCCATGGTCACACTACCCATCTCATATCCCGCGTGGATCCTCTCAAGTACGTGTTCAGTAAACCCATGTTGAATTGTAGGCTGTCCAGATGGCAGTTGATCCTACAACAAATTGACTTCGTCTACGTGACGCAAAAATCCATTAAAGGACAAGGAATTGTGGATCAACTGGCTGTCGCACCTTCCCAGGATTTCAAACCTTAGGAAACATATTTCCCCGATGAAGGGGTAATGGCAATTAAGCAACATCATTAGTACGATGCATGCCAAGCATGGAAGATGTATTTTAATGGAGCTGTAAACATGGAAAGTTCTGGGGCTGAAGCTGGTCTAGTATCCGTTACGGGGGACCAGCATCCCGTCATCGTCAAATTATAATTTGACAACACCAACAACACAGCTTAGTATGAAGGCTATATCATGGGGCTAAAACTTGCCCAGGCTGTGGGTATCAGGCGGTTAATTATCTTTGGGGATTCTGAATTGGTAATCAGACAAACCACAGGAATCTATCACACCAAAGGTCTACATTTGCTGCCTTACCATCGGCAGGTTCTACAGATGGCTTCGAAGTTTGAATAAATATCCTTCCTCCACATTCCTAGGAAAAGAAATGAATTTACGGATGCGCTAGCAACCTTGGCATCCTTGATCAACATACTTGACAAGGAAAACATGCCAACCCTTGCATTTGCCCAACAAAAGGCTCCAGCATATGGGAATTATGTTGGAGAAGTATCAGATGAGCTACCTCCCATCCAACACCCTTCGTATCAGCATGTCAAGGAGTACTTACAAGATGGATCTACACCTGCCGAGGTGAGCCCAACTGAAAGAAGGCGGATCCATCGAATGGCTATGAAATTCTACCTGATCGGAGATGCACTCTATAAAAGAGATGCAGGACTAGGTCTCCTCATATGTATGGACAAGGACCAAGCTCAGAGACTCGTGGATGAAATTCATGGAGGAGTATGTGGCCCACACATGAGTGACCCTCTACATGTAAAGAAGATCCTCATAATAGGGCATTACTGGCTCTCTCTCAAAGCGGACTGTGATGATCACATTAAGAGATGTTATCAATGCCAAATTCATGGGAATGCTATCCACGCCCCTCCGAGGGAGCTCCACAATAAGAGTTTGCCTTGGCCCTACTCAATGTGGAGAATGGATGTGATCGGGCCCATCGAGCCCAAAGCCAGTAATGGGCATCGGTTTATCTTCACCATAATTGACTACTTCACCAAATGGGTAGAAGTAGCCTCCTTCCCCAGGGTTACAAAAGAAGTCATCATTGCTTTCATCAGAAATAATGTCATTTGTCAATATGGACATCCAGAGGTAATTATATCAGACAATGCTAAGAACCTCAACAACAAAATGATGGAGGAGGTATGTAGGAAATTCCACATCAAACATCTCAACTTTGTCATCTACCGTCCAAAGATGAATGGTACTGTTGAAGCAGCTAACAAAAACATCAAGAAGATCATGCAAAAGATGTCCGCCAACCACAAAGGATGGCCTGACTTATTGCCTCTTACTCTGTTAGCCTACAGAACATCAATGTGCACTTCCACTAGGGCAATCCCCTACGCATTAACCTATGGGATGGAAGTAGTGCTCCCCATAGAAGTGGAAATGGAATCCCTTAGAGTGTTGATAGACGCTCAGCTGGATGAATACCAATGGGTACAAGATAGGTATCACCAATTGTCTCTAATAGACAAAAGGCGAGTCGCTGCTATCTTCCACGGTCAGTTATATCAACAGAGGATCGCCAGATCCTACAACAAAAAAGTCCGGCTACGTCAGTTTAAACAACACGACTTGGTTTTGAAGAAGATCATTTACAACCAAGATCAATATAAGGGAAAACTCACCCCGAGCTGGGAAGGCCCTTTTATTGTCAAGGAGGTATTGACAGGAGGTGCTCTCAGATTACAGGAAATGGACAGCGATGAATTTCCACAGCTTATCAACTCGGACACCGTGAAACGGTACTATGTCTGAGGATACCATCAAGCAAACATCCTAGTTTTAGATCACCAGATCCCTAGTCATTTCAGGTTTTCTAACCTTTCACTACATACAACTTCTCTTCACACTCATCTACCCCATCAGGGACAAACATACTTTTCTAACCAGCAGCCTGGTTTCGGATCGCCAGATCCTTTTTCTCAACTTGGTTTTGAACCTTTACTCAAATCCGGTTATCCCACCAGGTATTGAACCTTTCACACCCGCAGTTTTACCCTACTATGGATAAGACTTTTTGCACCTGTAGTTTGTCCTGTACATGGGATTAAACTTTCTCCCCCACAGTTTGTCCTGAACATAGGTTCAAACTTTTCATTGGCTGCAAACCGTCCTGAACATAGGGTGAACTACGCCGACCAGATCTCCTTGATACACAGGATTACGTAGGCAGCTATATTTTATATGGTCCGATGGCAATAAAACAAAAACAACAAAAACATTTCTACACCATTCTCACTACAAAAAACAAAAACAAAAACACATCTCTACACTCTTTTACCACATACAACGTTGAACCTTCACCCCAGGTTCGAACTATGCATACCTGATCTCCTCGTCAACAGGAGTACGTAGGCAGCCATTCATGGTTCGGTCTCACCCCCTACTAAAACACAAACACTTGTCAATGGTACTGGGATCATCATTTAATCCATCACATTTCATTGGCATCAGATCAAAGGGATGGAACTACCTGACCTTCCCATGTAAACGGGAGAATCGACGACCATCTAAGCTGCGGTTAATTCCTCAAAGAGAAATACCAATCCATAAGAGATGGAACTAACTGGGCTCCCCCATATAAAGGAGTACGGGCAACCATCTGTGGTGCGGTCAACCCCGGACAGGAAAGCCACACTCCTCTCCACATCTACATACAGAAACTAGTCCCAAGACACCAAAGATGGTAGGGGATACACATAGATCATCGATCCATTTTGAAAGATCCTAAGACATCTCAATGTCCATCCATCAAGGAGGAGTTCATAATAAATTGAGATCACAAGCCCTAAAGAAACAAGCAAATATCAAGCAAGTATCAATGCATAACTAAAAGGGAAGTGAATAAAAAATATTTCCCTGCTATATATAATGCTATTTGATATATATATAATGTGTACTGTACATGATAAAATGGCTAAGCTAGTCTGTGCAGGAAAATACAAGCCCATCTACAAGTCAGTGTATATGCGAGCTATCAAGCCTAACATGGCATCCCTTTCAGAAGAAGGACGTAGCGCTGTGATCTCCTGTACAAGGGTCTCTACGCGAGATAAAAGATCTACAACCATCTGCATGGTGACACTGTGCTCATCAATATACGTACTCATCTCTATAATGATGCCAATAGTAAGGGACTTCACTGTGGTACTGTCTGTAACGGCTACATCTCGTGCAGATATGGCGCTATCCCGCTCAACTATCACTGCATCTCTAGCTGATCTGGCCTCATCCCGCTCAACAATAGTAGTATCTATTCGAGCTAAGGCATTATCCATCTCTAATAGAGTGGCATCTCTCCCATCAAGAGCTATCAACATCAATGCCCTGGCCTGATCTCTCTCGAAGGTCATCAAATGCAAACTCTGCACTAAATACTCTGAAGGGGGAGTCATAGCTGCAGAAGTACTGGGAGAGTCAACAAGAGCTGCTATTGAACCAATAAACAACTCCTCCTCGGTGGGAGAATCAATGTCCTCAATGGGCTCTCCATCATTTGAATCAATACCTGACACTGTGGATACTACCACAGCCGATGAAGTCTTCGTCTCCATTCACGTAGAATACTCTGACGAATAGCCCAGATGGCTAATAGAAAACTCAGCACGCTCACGCTGATCCCAACAGGCATAAACCCTGGATCGGTCCTCTACTAATAAATGGCGAGAAGCAACACGCTGACTTAACGCTCTCTCAAAAGGATTAAAGTCCTAAACCTAGTCAAACTGTGACATCACAGCCAGTGGATGGTAGGTAGTCATGCCCCTTAAACCAGCCAGAGGGAGATAATCCACGCTCGAAGCATGAATAATGAAGTTATAGGGTTAACTGAGCCCTGTACACGGAAGGATGCCAAACGGATCTCCAATCCCTGTCAAGAATACCTACCAAAACATAGCGTCTATACACTCCGATGGCTGAAAGGAGTAAGACATAGCTATATCATGGGTAAAGCAGTACATGTGTCATCAGAAAGTGCTAATCAGTCTCAAGTGTGACATAAACCACACATATAACATGACCGAGCTACCTCTAAATACCCCTACAGGGTAGGTGCTACAAAACGTGGCCAACCTCAATGTATCCGTCACAATCATCGGAATGATGGAATGACCCTCCCTGAGAGCTCTCAATGCCATGATAACACTGATGTCCACCCCATCCATATATCGTGGCATGTACACATACGCCACTATGCACATCACGAGTACATCCACTATGGCCAAATGTCACTGATCCTCTAGTGTGGTAAAATCCCCAAATTGTCGAGCATAGTTGTCCAGTGAGCCGAATCTTTCTATCAGGAAACTCTGGGATAATACATGGCCGAATGTAATATCATCCTCTACTACTCTACGCAGCAACCCGGTGAGGGTCATGAACTGCTGGCGCATATCTCTGACAGCCATCCGAGTGCAAGGTCTGTCTAAGGGTAAAGCCGTTAAATCCTCGTACTCCTATAATCTAGGAGTCAACTCCTGGGTCCCAAACTGGAAAATCTGTCTCTCCGGTATCCAATGCTCTAGCATTCCGTCTACAAAGCCCGACGGAACCTGAAACATCAGGAGGGTCATGGAATGCTATAATAGCTGATCTACGGTCACCCTATCTAGGGGTGACATACTATCATACCAGGATCTTAGACGGGATGCCACCAATACTGGTGGGGTGTGATCTATGCGGCTGACTATTGAAGAAGACATCTGTGTGGGCCATATCATAAGACCATCTAGGGGTCAATGCTGAATATCTCTGGACATACAAACATATGCATAACATGATAAATGCATGACAAGCAATAGATGACAATATGATGTAGGGAATGGAAAACAGTACATACATTCGTAAGTACATCATCATCTACATACATAATCTCTATACAGCTAAAAATATATGGAAATAGGGCACAAACACCCTACTACTAACAGAGGCCTATCAAAAGATATAGCGAGAATGGGGCACAACCACCCAATATCTAACAGAGGCCTATCAAAAGAGATAACAAGAATACACATCAGAAGAAGATAATGGTGTCAATATCTACATCATTAATCATGTCCACCTGATGTAACTCCTCCTAGGTCAGTTGATCTCAATCAACAGGGATGTCAGACCTATACAATGGAGGATCTGTACCGTCAAAGCCATATGGGTCACCTGAGGGGCCAGCACTTGAGCTGGAAGGATCAAAAGTATCTGCCTCCGAAGGATCTCTACCCAAATGTTGGATGAAAAAATGTGCCCGGTCTAACTGTCGGGTCAAACTACAAATCTGTGTCAAATGAGTAGGATCTCGGACACAGGCCATCCAATCCGTCATCATCACAGATCCAAGAACCATATCCCCAATAAACTGAGTAGCGCGGGTCTGGGCTCCGATGGTACGAGGGGACCAACAGTGATTGAACGTATCCTGAGTATGTGGACCATCTGATAAAGTATATCCGTCAATACTCATCAATGGGATGTCATCGACGGGTGACTGCAACACATGCCAATAATGCCTGGCAGGAGGTAAGATCGGTATACGAATCTCTCATGTGGTGCTCCTAATAGCATGCTCTCCTAAATAGAGCTCCCATCCTCCATCTGTGATGTAACTCCTCCTGAGTCACTTGATCTCTATCAACAGGGATGTCAGACCTATACAATGGAGGATCTGTACCGACAAAGCCATATGGGTCACCTAAGGGGCCAGCGCCTGAGCTGGAAGGATCAAAAGTATCTGTCTCTGAAGGATCTCTACCCAAATATCGGATGAAAAAATGTGCCCGGTCTAACTGCCGGGTCATACTATCAATCTGTGTCAAATGAGTAAGATCTCGGACACAGGCCATCCAATCTGTCATTATCACAGATCCAAGAACCATATCCCCAATAAAATAAGTAGCGCGGGTCGGGCTCCAATGGTATGAGGGGACCACCAGTGATTGAACGTATCCTGAGTATGTGGACCCTATGACAAAGTATATCCGTTAATACTCATCAATGGGATGTCATCGATGGGTGACTGCAACACAGGCCAATAACGCCTAGCAGGAGGTAAGATCGGTATACGAATCTCTCCTGTGGTGCTCCTAATAGCACGCTCTCCTAAATAGAGCTCCCATCCTCCATCTTTGAAGAGAGGAATCATATGGGTGGATATCATGTGCTCGACACCAGTTGGGTATCCATCCTCAAACCCAATGGTCAAATGTTCCCCAGAGTAGGGAACCCAAGTGATGACATCAACTGTCAACAACTCCAACTATAAGCAACAATGGGTGAAACCCTCAGCTATAGGAACCTCCGTCAGAATGGAGTGGTACCATTGTCGTCCTCGTGGATAGGTCTCTAAACCTAACACATTCACATGACGCAAACATGGAAGCCTCTCAGAGGCCCAAAACTGCCAAAACAAAGGCAAAACATCTACTGTCAGTGAACACTATTAACCTGTACATGGAAAATCAAAAGAGAAATACACACCAATAGAAACAGGTAAAATCCTAGCCAAGCATCTGCCAAGCCTTGTGAACACATACGCATTCCCCTGAGGAAGTAGGCAAAGGTATAGGAGCCCCAATCATACTCTCCAATACGGTCCACCTCCCAAGTGGCGCTAATCAAAGCGAATGACCTCGTAGAAGAGTTTTCAGCTATGAAACAACCCCTGATAATAACCAGGAACAATCGCCGAAGAATGTAATCCCTGACTCTCACATCAGCGGACATGGGCTCACTCAACAGCCCACTCATAGCATCTACGCTCAAAGGACCCGTGTGGGCGGTCCTACCCTTGAGCGCCTCAGTCAGAACTCCCAACAAGGATCTGATGGCAGTCGGGGTAATATTGGCCGTACATGGCACTTGCGCCCCTCCAAACTCCATACCGGTGATAAACCGTCAATCCATCGGCATCATCATCACCTCATAATCCAACAAATAGAGAGACTGGGTCTGGTAAAACCAGCGCTCAGATAATCCCCTAAGGTAACCCAAAAGACAACGGCGGGGTAGAATGGAAAAGAACGCCCCAAAGTTCCAACCATGCACAATACCTCGATAATCTGGATGTAGAGCCTGATACAAGGAGTGTATGCTGAACCAGTTCCCTCGAGGTTGGGTAAAGCCGAGAACTTACATCACATGCAAACCAATGTCAAAATCCTTTCTCCCCCTTAATAGGAAAAAGGAAGATCAAATCCAGTTGTTACCTCATTTTCATGCAAGTAAACTGAGGGGTGGCGACTCAAATCACCCAGAAGATCTGGAATAGCCACATAAATGCCTAGAAGATCCCTGCGGGGAACATTAGTAGCAGGAGCTAGAGCCGCTACCGGTACATCCTCCTCCTCGTACTCGACATAAGGTACATACCCCCGGACATGACGAATCACTGCCTCCACCAAACGACAAGGTTGTCTGACTGAATGGGGTCGAGGCACTTCAGAGGCCCTCATCCGCACACCTAGAGTGGTCATGCGGGAACTACTCGACTGATCCAGATCCATAATATCTGGAACACAAGTCTCCAAATCACCTCAGAAAGTGTGTGCTAACTTCTAACCTGGAGCATTGTTATGACTATATGAATGCATGTATTACTTTAACATATGTCTACAGTAGAGTTAAAAATGCATGTCTACCCATTGCCTAGACTTTTGGAAAATTTTTCCAGAGTCTCCTTTGTAAATAGGATTATCCATAAGCACATAGGCATGACTAGGTGGCCATTCAGTAGCACACCTACCCACAGTCAGAAACATCCTACATGCATACAAATATAAAAGTCTCAATCCATGACGGTAGATTAAATACCAGGATTGCTTTGCTATACTACCTTTACTCATTTGTCCTCAAATAGGATAAGAAATAGCAGGAAAAAGGTATCAATTTGATTGTTTTAAAAGTGAAATTTTTCACAACATTATGTTCAACATAGTTTAATAAAAACATTTACTCTGTTGAATATTATTTATCAAGACATATGAACATGCATATTCACTACTATGTGTTTAGACGAATTTCATATAAAAAGCCATTTTTCAACGGATAGAAAATGGAAAAGAAGACATGCATACGTTACCAGGACAGTGTAGAACGCTTATATGGTGACCGAATTTGTAGAAAGACACTCGAACTCATCAGATTTGAAGAAGAGCTCTCAGATTTCTTGTGCGGCGCAACATAAAAATGACTTATGAAAGCCACAGTTTCCTTAAAGGCCACCCACGGCTGGCCGCAGGTGTACTTGCGGCTGCAGCAAGTGTACCTACGGATCCCCTGGAGAGGCCCACCCCTCCAGCTGAAAAGGCCAAATCAAGAAAAAAGATGCTACGTGTACACATGCCACTCATTAGTATTTACCCGTACACAGTATTTACTCGTACACAGTATTTACATCGTTTGGGCTTTTATGTTTATTTCATGTTCTTGGTTTGGAACTTGAATTACATTATAAATCTACGTCCCCTCTTTTCAGAACATCTTGAATCATCAGCAATGGAGTTCGGATGCAAGGGTTATGACATTTGTACCAACGGACGTCGAACGTCATTATTTTGGGTGGTCATTTGCATAGTAGTCACTTCTAGGCAAATTTCGACCTTCATCCGTCCGTTATTTCAAAAAGCTCAAAGAATGAAAGTTGTAGATCTCGTCGATATCTTCGATTCGATAGGTGGCAGACCTCGTAACTCTTCCCCGATCGAAAGTTATGCCCATTTTCCCAAAGAACGTCAGAGCAAAAAATTTTCCCTCACAAAACCGCCGCCGAGGTGGGCATGCAAGTCACAAGACAGGCCCCTAGCCCAGCTGGGGCGGGCCCAAAACATGCCTAGAATTTTGGTCCAATTTGAGTCCGGGAAGGATTGTTTCGATCCAATTGACACAAGGACTTCCAAGAGAACTTCCAAGAGGACTTAAAGACATATGAAGAGACTTATAAAAGGTGGAGAATCACAAGGAGTGGAGATTAGTTTTAGAGAGGATTCCACTAGATTAGATCAGAGTAGATTAGATTAAAACAATAGTTCTAATGAGTTTTGGAGATTGAAGCAATTTGGAGATCATTGAAGATTCAACGTAGGAGCAAGGAGGGAGCATCAAATCTACAGACAATATATTTTATCTTCTCATCTTCTTCTATCTTCGTCTTTTAATAATTATTCAATTGTGGATTCTTAGTTTTAATTCAATAATCATGAACTAAATCTTTGTTTGAGATTACAATGGATCTTATTGTGTAGTTTATTTTAATATGCTTCGATATCAATTATTATGTTCTATTGTGAGGATTGTCTATTGTGATTTGGACTTAATTGTTTAATTGATTGGCCATCAATTACCGTGATAATCTATATGAACTCGAGAGATGAAGTATTGATTTAGATCTTATCATGATAGCATGTGTCATGAATTTTGTCAATAGCAGATTTTTGATTATTGTTAAGGTAGAGATACGTTTGACATAGCATGTAATCGGATAGAGAACTTTCTTCAACCTTCTTCAATTCACATAGAGATATAGTTGGTTAGTTGATTAAGGTGTTTAACAGATTTATATCTTAATTGTGGATTGACGTTAATATGGGTATTATGCATCGAGAGGTGGTTTTATCTGCTTTAGTGTTCTTGACTAACAATTCAGGATAGAGAATAATTGATGAGAAGTGTTGTAAGACCCCGAATTTTATGAAATAAAAGTATTCAATTTTTCTTATAATTACTATTCAGTAAATGGTTAAATTGATAAAAGTTTAAAGTTATGGGTGAAATATGAATTTTTTTTTTCAAAATAAGCAAGTGGTTATAAAATAATCATTGTTGTCGGGAAATATTCGTTTGGTCGTGGAATATTCTTTCTGTCGGGGAATATTCGTACGACAGCGCAGCTATTTGTGGGCCCCATAACGAATAACTGTCGGGTGAAGAAAACGACAAATTTGAGTTTTTACAAATAACGGCGTAGTTGTTATCGTTAACACTGTTGGAATACCCGTTGGTTAAAATACAGTAATACGCGTTATTGCACAGTAGCACACGGTATTGAACAGTATTTTTAAAATTATTGATTCTTACGTAAGAAGGCACTACTCAATAATTGTTACAGTAATTATTGTTCAATATTTTACTTTATTGATTCAATAATTGCTTCGTTGATATTTTATATTATTTTGTTTCAATAATTGTTGCTGCACAGTATTTTCTATTATCAGATCAATAATTCATATTATTTGAATAATATTATTAGATAGCATTATTGGCAATGTCTAGAAAGTTCTGTCTAAGGAGAGGTTTGGTCATCTAATTGCGCGCCAGTAAGGAGAAATCCTTATTGGAAAGCCCCCTCTTTCCTGGGAACGGCCTGGTTGTCATAAATGTGATTCTGTAATATTATTTGTGAATAATTAATTATTGATTCATATGATAAGAAAATATTTATTTTATGTGGATATAAATGAGGGATATATTTTTGTGGTTAAAAAATGAAGGAGTTAATGTTGAGATTTTTATCCGTATTTTTGTCGGAATGGAGGTATTAAAAATCAGGGTTTTTGAGATATTTTGCGGGGGTTATAATTTTTAATCCGACCGTTGGATCGTGGTAATTTTTGGATATGTTATACATATATAAGTTGAGTATATGCCCACAAATTTTGAACCGTTAAAAATGAACGTATGATTTGTTATGAATTTTACGAGATGACTGGTTCAGAAATTGTTGAATTTTTGGAGTTTATCATTTTGGTGGAAAATTCTAGAATTAGTGGGCCCCACTTGTGGTTGGTGAAGAAATGTGCTGAATTATATTTCAAATGTGGTGGGTGGGAATAGTAGCAGGTAAAGCCATCAGGTTGCAGGTCAAACCTACCAAAATTTTCCTATAAATAGAGGGCTAAGTTAGAATTGAAAATCACACCAGAAACATAAGCTTTCTCTCTTTCTCTCTCTATATTATGAAGCATGTTTTGTGAGTTTTTAGATACTTGGTGAGTTTCTATTCATCAGTGCAAGTTTCCTTCAGCATCATATCCGATATCCAGTCAGAAGTACTGCTCTTTTGAGGTAAGGGATAGTAAGGGATAGTAAGGGATAGTAAGAGATTTTAAGGGTTGTTATGATTTTCAGTTTCGTAATTTTTCTGATCTTCAAAAATTTATGAAAATTTTGAAATGATATTTTGATGAGTTTTCTTGATTGTATACAAAAATGGTGATTTTTGGATGTATAGATTGAGAGTTATGAATTTTATGAGAAAAGACTATTTTAAAAGTAACAGCTTATAATTCCTTGTGGTTAACTCCAAAATTGATGAAATTTTTATTGGGAGTACATGTATATGATAGAAGTATACTCTGTAAATTTCAGAATTTTTAGACAAAAGTACAATTTTTGATAAATGTCTAAATATTCGGCTATTTTGGCCATATGAAAAATAGTAAATGACTTTTAAAAATTCTGAGAAAAATATATGTTCACTATGGGACTATATTATGCTAAATCCCAGAAAAGAAATATTTTTGGAACTGATTTGGTATTTTTCATAAAAATGGTCTAGTTATGAGTAAATGAATTAAATATGTTTTGTGAAGAAAGAAAATTGGAAAATAGGATTTTATGGCTTGAGAATCCTATATGAGGTATATGCAGATTTTTGATGAGGGTTTTGGTTATTGATGATGAAATTGTAAGAGTTGGCATTTTATGATGATTAAATGCATTAATTAGTAAAGTGTAAACAATTAAAATAAATTGTTTATAAATTTAAGTAATGTTATTCTTTCAATATCATTATACCGAAATATTGGTATGGATTTTATTGTAGAATTTCTATCTTTTGTGTCGGGGTTACTATTCATGAGTTACTATTCACGATTTACTATTCATGAGTTACGAATATTACTCTTGAGATTAAAACTATATGTTGATCATATTATTTTTATCATCATATATAACATTTTTATAACCCTGATGTTGAAATTCTCTTTCACTGGAGTGTAAAGATGGGTAGATTATTGGTATGATCATGGCTAGGGTTCTCTTTGGCCTGTAGTGCAAAGTTGAATTGTGACTGGTATGATCATGACCATTGAATTTATAATTGAATATCTTAAGCTTAAGTGCAAAGGTGAATTGATCAACATGGTTATAATTATTGTTTATATAAATTCTGAAATGATTATATATTTCTTTGAGATATGAATATATTTGGCCTGTAGTGCAAATATGAATTGTTGATGAATATCTTTGGCATGTAGTGCAAAGATGGCCTGTTGATGAATATCTTTGGCCTGTAGTGCAAAGATGAACTGTTGTTGAATATCTTTGGCCCGTAGTGCAAAGATGAATTGTTGATGAATATCTTTGGCCCGTAGTGCAAAGATGACATGTTGTTGAATATCTTTGGCCAGTAGTGCAAAGATGAACATATGTTGAGATGAACATGACCAACTGGTGATACAAATGAATATCTTTGGCCGTAGTGCAAAGATGAAGTTATTAGTATGATTATGAACAGGAACTGTGATTTGGTGTAACCATGATCTTTGATGTTTCAGGTAAAGATAGGTGATGAAAATTATATTCGTCCTGGATGAGAAGAGGAATTTAGAACTACAGTTATGATTATGAGTTATTCATATGATTGTGGACCAGAATGGTTGATTGATGTTACAGGGATAAAACATTGTTGGTGAATTTTTAACATGGAGGAGATAATAGACTTTATGGTCTATTTGACTCTTCTAATGGATTGCTCGTTCCGCTGCAACTATGGTTGAAATTTTTATCATTTACCATATGTTCTAAATCTCTGATTTATTGTTGATGAAGGCTATTGATAATTGAATTATCTTTAGTCATGATATTCTTTACTGAGCTAGTTGTGCTCACCCTTTTGCTTCACAATTCCTTTCAGGTAATAAGAGTGTAGCTGGGTCGAGCGGGGTAACAAGGGAATAGAACGGTGGTCATCATTTAGTAGTTATATTTGGTGAAGAAAATAGGGTGAGGCGAACCCAACGTTGGAAGGGTGTTTTGTCACTATCATACAAGATGTCTAATGACATACAACCTCGTGTCATCATAAGACATGGTTGTGCTCATCCACTTGCTGAGTATATCTATGGGCACTACCTATATAATCTTGGTGTTTGTTTGAAGTATAATTCTCAATTAGAGACAGTGGAGATAATGATAAGTCAAGAGAAGACTCACCATTGGGAAGAATATGATAGTAATCTTCTCGTTTTTCTTTGGGGTCTATTGGGTCAACCAAGGATAATTCTGTGGCCATATGATATCTATCATAACCTAGACGCGTGGCCTCCCATGTACGAAGGTTTCCTTGAGTACTTCCCAAAAATTCTAATTTCTAAAACAGTTTTTGACTATACCTTTATGTAAGGTGTCATTGTGAGGTGATGTCCATGGTTGGAACATGAGTCACATTTGGTATATATTTGTATCCAAACTTATAGCATATGTGTTGTTGTATTTTGCACGACAATTGTTGTAATAAAGTTACAGTTTTTTTCTATACCATGTATTTGGCGACTCAGAATAGGTTGGATGGAATGGACCTATTTTGGGGTCGTTACATTTGGTATCAGAGCTTAGGGATATGATCTCTGGCGGAGATCGGGGAATACAACTAAGAGGGGAGAGATGAGTAAATCCTTCGCTAGTGTGTCCTACCTAAGCTTATTTGTTGGTCAGTCATAATATTGAGATATTATGTGATATGTTAATTTGTTTAATTAACCCTTGTTTTATGGCAGTATTTGAGAATGGCAGCTGAGAATGCTAACAATGGAGTGAATGAGAGTATGGGGATACCTCTAATCACTAACCGTGATAATGTGATGTCAGACGAAGAAGGAATTAGAGATATCAATGTGGTGAGTGAAGAATTGATAGTTACACCCGAGATAGTCGCAGAGGTAACAGCTGAGACTGAGGAAGAAGAGGAAGAAGAAGTACCAGATGAAAGTTTATTAGAGGTATTATATGATCAAAATGTAGAATTTCAAAATCGTATTCATGAGTTAGAAGAGCAGGCAGAAGAACGACAGGCGGTCGTGGAACAAAAGGATGCAACAATTCAAGCTTGTGTTACCCGATATGTGATGCTTGAACAGAAGCATTCTTTGGCAGAGTATAAGATGATAAAAATAGAATCTGAGCTGAAAGAAGAAAAAACTGAACGAGTGAGAATAAGTGATGCATGGGCAAAAGCCGCACGACACGTGGATATTGTGGAAAGAGATGTTCGATCTAAGAAGGCTAAAATAGATGATATGAATTTCTCTTTTTGGAAAGCAATTGGGAGAACCCAACATCGAGTTTTGAATTACCCTGTACATAGCGGTCAACCTGAATCCGATATGGATCGAAGATTGATGATTCAGATCATGAATGAGGAGTACGAAGAGGCAGTTGAGGGAGGAATATGTCCTTTAGAAAGGTATATTCCAACGGTAATGATGACGCCAAATGCTGCTTCAGACAAGTCAAAGCCGAGTAGTTCGAGGGATGGCGGTTGTCATGACTTCCCAACAAATGAGGAACCCAAATGAAGTTATCATGGGAGATGAGCAATGGAGAAATCATGATGATCTGAGAGATAGAATCTGAAATGGAAGCAAGGTATTCTCAACTCTTCGAAATACCAGGTACGTAAATTTCGGGGACGAAATTTCATAAGGAGGGGAGATTGTAAGACCCCGAATTTTATGAAATAAAAGTATTCAATTTTTCTTATAATTACTATTCAGTAAATGGTTAAATTGATAAAAGTTTAAAGTTATGGGTGAAATATGAATTTTTTTTTTCAAAATAAGCAAGTGGTTATAAAATAATCATTGTTGTCGGGAAATATTCGTTTGGTCGTGGAATATTCTTTCTGTCGGGGAATATTCGTACGACGGCGGAGCTATTTGTGGGCCCCATAACGAATAACTGTCGGGTGAAGAAAACGACAAATTTGAGTTTTTATAAATAACGGCGTAGTTGTTACCGTTAACACTGTTGGAATACCCGTTGGTTAAAATACAGTAATACGCGTTATTGCACAGTAGCACACGGTATTGCACAGTATTTTTAAAATTATTGATTCTTACGTAAGAAGGCACTACTCAATAATTGTTACAGTAATTAATGTTCAATATTTTACTTTATTGATTCAATAATTGCTGCGTTGATATTTTATATTATTTTTGTTTCAATAATTGTTGCTGCACAGTATTTTCTATTATCAGATCAATAATTCATATTATTTGAATAATATTATTAGATAACATTATTGGCAATGTCTAGAAAGTTCTGTCTAAGGAGAGGTTTGGTCATCTAATTGCGCGCCAGTAAGGAGAAATCCTTATTGGAAAGCCCCCTCTTTCCTGGGAACGGCCTGGTTGTCATAAATGTGATTCTGTAATATTATATGTGAATAATTAATTATTGATTCATATGATAAGAAAATATTTATTTTATGTGGATATAAATGAGGGATATATTTTTGTGGTTAAAAAATGAAGGAGTTAATGTTGAGATTTTTATCCGTATTTTTGTCGGAATGGAGGTATTAAAAATCAGGGTTTTTGAGATATTTTGCGGGGGTTATAATTTTTAATCCGACCGTTGGATCGTGGTAATTTTTGGATATGTTATACATATATAAGTTGAGTATATGCCCACAAATTTTGAACCGTTAAAAATGAACGTATGATTTGTTATGAATTTTACGAGATGACTGGTTCAGAAATTGTTAAATTTTTGGAGTTTATCATTTTGGTGGAAAATTCTAGAATTAGTGGGCCCCACTTGTGGTTGGTGAAGAAATGTGCTGAATTATATTTCAAATGTGGTGGGTGGGAATAGTAGCAGGTAAAGCCATCAGGTTGCAGGTCAAACCTACCAAAATTTTCCTATAAATAGAGGGCTAAGTTAGAATTGAAAATCACACCAGAAACATAAGCTTTCTCTCTTTCTCTCTCTATATTATGAAGCATGTTTTGTGAGTTTTTAGATACTTGGTGAGTTTCTATTCATCAGTGCAAGTTTCCTTCAGCATCATATCCGATATCCAGTCAGAAGTACTGCTCTTTTGAGGTAAGGGATAGTAAGGGATAGTAAGGGATAGTAAGAGATTTTAAGGGTTGTTATGATTTTCAGTTTCGTAATTTTTCTGATCTTCAAAAATTTTGGAAAAATTTAAAATGATATTTTGATGAGTTTTCTTGATTGTATCCAAAAATGGTGATTTTTGGATGTATAGATTGAGAGTTATGAATTTTATGAGAAAAGACTATTTTAAAAGTAACAGCTTATAATTCCTTGTGGTTAACTCCAAAATTGATGAAATTTTTATTGGGAGTACATGTATATGATAGAAGTATACTCTGTAAATTTCAGAATTTTTAGACAAAAGTACAATTTTTGATAAATGTCTAAATATTCGGCTATTTTGGCCATATGAAAAATAGTAAATGACTTTTAAAAATTCTGAGAAAAATATATGTTCACTATGGGACTATATTATGCTAAATCCTAGAAAAGAAATATTTTTGGAACTGATTTGGTATTTTTCATAAAAATGGTCTAGTTATGAGTAAATGAATTAAATATGTTTTGTGAAGAAAGAAAATTGGAAAATAGGATTTTATGGCTTGAGAATCCTATATGAGGTATATGCAGATTTTTGATGAGGGTTTTGGTTATTGATGATGAAATTGTAAGAGTTGGCATTTTATGATGATTAAATGCATTAATTAGTAAAGTGTAAACAATTAAAATAAATTGTTTATAAATTTAAGTAATGTTATTCTTTCAATATCATTATACCGAAATATTGGTATGAATTTTATTGTAGAATTTCTATCTTTTGTGTCGGGGTTACTATTCATGAGTTACTATTCACGATTTACTATTCATGAGTTACGAATATTACTCTTGAGATTAAAACTATATGTTGATCATATTATTTTTATCATCATATATAACATTTTTATAACCCTGATGTTGAAATTCTCTTTCACTGGAGTGTAAAGATGGGTAGATTATTGGTATGATCATGGCTAGGGTTCTCTTTGGCCTGTAGTGCAAAGTTGAATTGTGACTGGTATGATCATGACCATTGAATTTATAATTGAATATCTTAAGCTTAAGTGCAAAGGTGAATTGATCAACATGGTTATAATTATTGTTTATATAAATTCTGAAATGATTATATATTTCTTTGAGATATGAATATATTTGGCCTGTAGTGCAAATATGAATTGTTGATGAATATCTTTGGCATGTAGTGCAAAGATGGCCTGTTGATGAATATCTTTGGCCTGTAGTGCAAAGATGAACTGTTGTTGAATATCTTTGGCCCGTAGTGCAAAGATGAATTGTTGATGAATATCTTTGGCCCGTAGTGCAAAGATGACATGTTGTTGAATATCTTTGGCCAGTAGTGCAAAGATGAACATATGTTGAGATGAACATGACCAACTGGTGATACAAATGAATATCTTTGGCCGTAGTGCAAAGATGAAGTTATTAGTATGATTATGAACAGGAACTGTGATTTGGTGTAACCATGATCTTTGATGTTTCAGGTAAAGATAGGTGATGAAAATTATATTCGTCCTGGATGAGAAGAGGAATTTAGAACTACAGTTATGATTATGAGTTATTCATATGATTGTGGACCAGAATGGTTGATTGATGTTACAGGGATAAAACATTGTTGGTGAATTTTTAACATGGAGGAGATAATAGACTTTATGGTCTATTTGACTCTTCTAATGGATTGCTCGTTCCGCTGCAACTATGGTTGAAATTTTTATCATTTACCATATGTTCTAAATCTCTGATTTATTGTTGATGAAGGCTATTGATAATTGAATTATCTTTAGTCATGATATTCTTTACTGAGCTAGTTGTGCTCACCCTTTTGCTTCACAATTCCTTTCAGGTAATAAGAGTGTAGCTGGGTCGAGCAGGGGTAACAAGGGAATAGAACGGTGGTCATCATTTAGTAGTTATATTTGGTGAAGAAAATAGGGTGAGGCGAACCCAACGTTGGAAGGGTGTTTTGTCACTATCATACAAGATGTCTAATGACATACAACCTCGTGTCATCATAAGACAGGGTTGTGCTCATCCACTTGCTGAGTATATCTATGGGCACTACCTATATAATCTTGGTGTTTGTTTGAAGTATAATTCTCAATTAGAGACAGTGGAGATAATGATAAGTCAAGAGAAGACTCACCATTGGGAAGAATATGATAGTAATCTTCTCGTTTTTCTTTGGGGTCTATTGGGTCAACCAAGGATAATTCTGTGGCCATATGATATCTATCATAACCTAGACGCGTGGCCTCCCATGTACGAAGGTTTCCTTGAGTACTTCCCAAAAATTCTAATTTCTAAAACAGTTTTTGACTATACCTTTATGTAAGGTGTCATTGTGAGGTGATGTCCATGGTTGGAACATGAGTCACATTTGGTATATATTTGTATCCAAACTTATAGCATATGTGTTGTTGTATTTTGCACGACAATTGTTGTAATAAAGTTACAGTTTTTTTCTATACCATGTATTTGGCGACTCAGAATAGGTTGGATGGAATGGACCTATTTTGGGGTCGTTACAAGTGTGTTAACTTAAATGAAGCAATAAGAAAAGTTGTGATCTTAAATCTCCGTTATCTTAATTTAACTAGTGGAATTTAAGAGTAGTTTGATTTATATAATTTGAATTTCATTCGTTTAAATAAGATTGAGTTGGTTACGGGTTAGTATTTGGTGATTTTTGTTAAATAATTCTCTGTGGGAACGATATTCGACTTATCACTTTATTACTTGTTGATCACGTATACTTGCGTGTTGTGCGTAATTAGATTTTACCCAACAAGTTTTTGGCGCCGCTGCCGGGGAATTAGTTTAATATCTCTATGCCAATATTAATTTCAATCAAATTAGTCTTAATTTAAACATTTTTATTTTTATTTTTAATTCTCTTCCTATATTTCTCTCTTTTCAGGTACCATGGATGACTTTGCGTATCAAAGGCCATACACGAACATGACTCATCCAAGGGAAACATGGATTGATGGACTTAATACATCTTATATAGAGCCAATACAAATTGAGGCAACTTCAAAGACGTTGGAGGTTATTCAAGCCTAACGGAGTCGAAGGATGGCAAGAATGACTCAACCAAGGGGAGCGGAGATTAACAGACTCGTGACACTTTCCGCAATGTCAGAACAAATTGAAGAACTTTCGAGGAAGTTGGACATTTTTGCAGCACAAAGGAGTCGAAGGATTGCAGTTATTTGTGACTATTGTGCTGGCAATCACCGGAGTAATCAATGCACCATCAATCTTGGGGCGGTACAATATGGTGGTAAATACCTCAATCAGTATGCATATGATAATTATGATCAAGTTTAGGGGTATCACCCGGATTCTTCATGGAGCTACAACTATCAAGACCAATACTCTATTCTAGATCCAATATACACGCCAGATTTCTCTTATCAACCTCCATTAAAAGAAGAAAAGTCAAAGTTGGAGGAATTGTTGTCCAAGTTCATATCATCAAATGAGGAGAGGAGGATAAATCAAGAGCGGTCAATTCAGAATCAAGAGATATCATGTCACAATCTGCAGAACCAGATAGATTAAATGTTCAAAGCCTTGAACAACTGTCCTCAAAATAATTGGTGTTATGATGACGATTCCGAAATTGACGGAGAACCCGAACCAAATCTGCAACTGGATGAGCCACAAGATATCGAAAGTGATGAGACAATTGTGGATAATGAAATAGAGGTCGACGAAGATCTAAATGGGTCTCCACCAACGATCAAAGTGTCAGTCAGATTTGTAAAATCGTGCCCACTTGGTAGTCATGTCGTCGGTGAAGCTCTTGTTGACATAAGAGTGAGTACAATTTTCAATCCATGGAGGGAAGAGAAAGAGAAGATAGATTTAGAAGAGCCCATTGTGTGTGACAAGCTTCCATGCCCCAAAGTGATCACATACACAATGGAGAAAACACCTAGCTGTGGGACTTTCTTGATTGGGATCATACCAAATCAGAGCATGCTGGGTAACTTTGATGCATTGGACATCACAAATGGGAACCTGCCAAAAGCTATATTATTTTCGATGGATGGAGGGTTCCTCAACTTTCGAAGAGGAATTGGATAGCATTGACCAGACAAAGTCATGCTGAAAGACTATAATTCAAGCGCTAACTGGGAGGCAACCCAAGAATTTTTTTTATTTATATGCTTTCCTAGTTTATTTAGTAGATAGGAATCCAAGTGTTATTCTAATCCATGTTGTCTCTCTTCATTGCAGGTATTGAAGGTTCAATGGATAGGAATATGATCGTTGCCACCATCGCCACCATCACCTCTTGCTTAGTTGATTACAGGGAAGTTCTCTTCTACTTACCGCTATATTCATACAATGAGGACATTATAATTTCTAAGTTTGGGGGAGTTTAGTTTAGTTCATTATTGCATGTTAAAAAAAATAATCAAAAATAATAGTTAGTTACTATGTTCATCTTGCATGAGTCCAGCAGTTTGATAGTTTAAGTTTGTTTTGGTCAATGATGAGATTGGAATTGGGTAGACAAGTATAGTACTGACTATTAGAGCTTTGATGTGATTTCTTGTTATGAATTGAGTCTTTTTCTGTTTGAAACTGGTATAATAAGGATAGCACAGTAAAAACAACTTATTGATTGATTGAGTAAATTGATACATAATGGGATTCTAAAAGATAATGCTAGTTTGAATGAAAGAATGACAAGAACAAGTAGTGATGGCGAAAGTTAGACAAGAACCTAAGTTTGGGAGAATATTTGGGGTATATAAGCTTCTAAAAAAAACAAAATATCGAGTTGAATAAATAGAGTCCTGTGGTGGGTCGAGAAGAAGCGTGAAATGCACTCCTCGTAAACACAGGCGTGAGATGGAGGGTAAAACACACTCACTATCCAAAAAGAAAAAGAAAAAAAATATAAAAAAAAGAGAATAAATAAAACAGGAAATAAGAGCAAAAAGCCCCCGTAGATGAAAAATGAAGCATTAAGTATCCCATGTTGACCCTCGATATTAGTAATTGTGTGATTTTAGTTGGATCTAGCTTATTTTTGGATTTCTTGGGTTTACACTATATGATGCCTTCGAAGAGACTTGTTATGTATTAAATTTGATTTTATATTAGTTAACATTGTTGTGGAGCACACACGCACTATACCAGTGAGAACAGTTTAAGATTTGATGATTGACTAGGAAATTGTTGATTGGTTTTGATATGAAGTATTGTCATGTTTGCTTGATTTTTCTAAGGCCGGTTGAATAGACTTGTTTCTGTCATTACTGCTGGATTCGTAGGCATGTAGATTAGTTACATTGCATAGCATTGTTGTTTTGTGTTTTTGCTTGAGGACAAGCAAATGTTTAAGTTTGGGGGTATTTGATAAGTTGGTTTTATACCTACTTATCCGGTATCTATTACTTGAATTAGTTGCTTAATCTCATGTTTCTTAGTTTCTTTTGTAGATTATATGCTTGGGAGTTGAAATCGCAAAGAATTGGTATGAAATCGCAAAGATCCGGATATCGTTTGGGCTTTTATGTTTATTTCATGTTCTTAGTTCGGAACTTGGATTACATTGTAGATCTACGTCTCCTCTTTCCGAAACATCTTGAATCATCAAAAACGGAGTTCGAATGCAAGAGTTATGACATTTGTACCAACGGACGTCGAACGGCACTGTTTTGGGTGGTCATTTGCATAGCAGTCACTTCCAGGCCAATTTCAACCTTCGTCCGTCCGTTATTTCTAAAATTGCAAAGAATGAAAGTTGTAGATCTCGTCGATATCTTCGATTTGAAAGGTGGCAGGCCTCGTAACTCTTCTCGAATCAAAAGTTATGGCCGTTTTCCCAAAGAACATCAGAGTAGAAACTTTTCCTTCACAAAATTGCCGCCAGGGTGGGCATGCAAGTCACAAGACAGGCCCTTATCCCGCCGGGGCGGGCCCAAAACATGCCTAGAACCCGCCGGGGCGGGGGTAGCCCAGGAAATGCGCGAAAAATGCGAATTTTGATCCAATTTGAATCCGGGAAGGATTATTTCGATCCGATTGACACAAGGACTTCCAAAAGAACTTCCAAGAGGACTTAAAGACATACGAAGAGACTTATAAAAGGAGGAGAATCACAAGGAGTGGAGATTAGTTTTAGAGAGGATTCCATTAGATTAGATTAGAGTAGATTAGATCAAAACACTAGTTCTAATGAGTTTTGGAGATTGAAGCAACATGGAGATCATTGAAGATTCAACGTAGGAGCAAGGAGGGAGCATCAAATCTACATACAATAGATTCTATCTTCTCATCTTCTTCTATCTTTATCTTTTAATGATTATTCAATTGTGGATTCTTAGTTTTAATTCAATAATCATGAACTAATTCTTTGTTTGAGATTATAATGGATCTTATTGTGTAGTTTATTTTAATATACTTCGATATCAATTATTATGTTCTATTGTGAGGATTGTCTATTGTGATTTAGACTTAATTATTTAATTGATTAGCCATCAATTACCGTGATAATCTATATGAACTCGAGAGATGAAGTATTAATTTAGATCTTATCATGATAGCATGTGTCATGAATTTTGTCAATAGCAGATTTTTGATTATTGTTAAGGTAGAGATACGCTTGACATCGCATGTAATCGGATAGAGAACTTATTCTTCAACCTTCTTCAATTGTAATTCACATAGAGATATATTGGGTTAGTTGATTAACGTGTTTAACGGATTCCTATCTTAATTGTGGATTGACGTTAATATGAGTATTATGCATCGAGAGGTGGTTTTATCTGCTTTAGTGTTCTTGACTAACAATTCAGGATAGAGAATAATTGATGATAAGTGTGTAAACTTAAATGAAGCAATAAGTGAAGTTGTGATCTTAAATCTCCGTTATCTTAATTTAACTAGTGAAATTTAAGAGTAGTTTAATTTATATAATTTGAATTTCATTCGTTTAAATAAGATTGAGTTGGTTACGGGTTAGTACCTGGTGATTTTTGTTAAATAATTCTCTGTGGGAACGATATTCGACTTATCACTTTATTACTTGTTGACCACGTATACTTGCGTGTTGCGCGTAATTAGATTTTCCCCAACACCTGACAAACACAACTTATTGGCAGTAACTCCAACAGAACACTGGAAAGGCTTGGTGATGCAAACCAGGGAAGAACATCCTCATCGGGGAGGACCAATGATAGAATATGTTATACACATCCTTAAAAAGCAAAGTTTATCCCCCTAGAGTCTCTTGCACATGAGAGGAGCATATATGGTGGAAAATCTGTACCAAGTATTAAAGATTGTGGTGAAAACCCCAACGTTAACATCCTTGAAGTTCCTGAGAACTTTGGAGCACACATCCAAGCAGTTCGTTAGGATTATCAAGGATAACTTCAGTCCCCGTCACAAGTTATGGGAGCAAACAGTCATCACATCTCATTGGAAAATGGTCCAACAAAACACATACATCATACATTTGCATCATGCTGTAGTACATTGCATCATGAATATCTTGTTATATTTCAAGTGTCTAGTATTCTTTATCTTATCCATGTTGTTACACTACATGAATATGATAAAGAGAGGCATCTGTAGACACTCGAAATTTTGCATTCCTATTACCAACCCTGTAGGAGGGCAGAATCATCTTTCAGAGATAACCCTGGAGGACAACTCAAAACAATCCTGGAGACAACCTCGGGATATTCAGTTTCAACCTCAAAAATAATCCCGAGGAATGCAGTTCTAGTACCGGAGATAACCCCGGAATCCTCTGTTCTATCTCGGAGACAACCCCAAGATCTTCATTTCCAATCCCAGAGATAACCCCAGGAGATACAATTCAAACCTCAGAGATAACCGCGAGGAATGCAGTTAAAGTTCCGGAGATAACCCCGAAAAGGCTTGTTTCAAACCCATATGATCATCTTCAACACTCAGCGATAACCCCGAGGCACTCATTCCCCAAGCCCAGAGATAACCCCGGGAGGTCAGATACACCTCAGAGACAACCTTGAGGGCTATCAATACTTGCAGCAGTCCAATCTCATAGATAACCTTGAGCAACGACCGCTAAATTAGCTCAAATCGGAGATAACCCTGGTAAGGGGCAAAATTGTCATTTTGCTATTACGCAGTCTCCACAACATTCCAACATACGTTCTACATGGACATGTCCTACAAGAACCAAACAGCTCTAATCCCGAGTGACTACTACACAAGACAGCACACCGGATAGAATTTGAAGGCTAAAGACCAAGGGCATGGTCCCATCTTCCTGACTTCGCACAACCTCTAATCCCATGTCATTGTGTAGCTCTCGACAACAGCATGCCAAAAAAGGTATTATACACCTCGATCAATCATTCATGCATGCAAATCAACTATGATAGAAATTCCTTATGATACGCAAAACAGTCCAGCAATCAGGCCATAAGTTAGACTACGTATTAAACTCCGTTAGAATCCCATAATGGAGTTTAGTTCATGACTGAATCAAAAGCCATTATGGGATCCAAGCAATACATGGATAATAAATAATTGAAAAAGATAAGATAGAATCAATCAAACCCAATTGCTGATTACAATCCAAACGTAACATTTAAATCCTCAATAAAAATCCAGTAAAATAACAGTAGTTTTTTTCTCATAGTGATTGAAAATCCAAAGAAGAAGTAGAGAATAAGGAGTTTATGCTTGGTTCTCCAATAGAACTCTCGAAAAATGTAAACCCTAGTTGCCAATACGAAAAACACATAAAAACTGATAAATAATATGTTTGGTACCAACCAGAATTGTTTTTAACCAACTCTCACTCTTCCAATTTAAAAATTAAAATAAAATAGATCAGCAGCCTCAAATGTCGCGCGTGGGCGCGCGCTTCCCCTTTGTATTCCTCGCGCCGACGCGCGTCTTTAAAATCGGGTCAAGCTGGATGATCGCGCAAGCGTGCGTGTTTAAACCTATTTAGTCGCGCGGCCGCGCAGCTTCTGTAGTTTTGATTCTGTGTTCTGCTGCTGCTACTGCTTTGTCCTACTGCTATTGATTCTTTGTCATGCCACTCTTCCTTTATCCATCCTCAGTTGCATATCTCCAATTTTTCCTTGTGCCATGCTTCCATTAGCCTCATGACATCTACCATTGCCATGCTATGTCATTTCCTGCACGTTTACACTAAAGGAGTTCTCAGTACATGCAATGCAAATTATTACGAAATACAACTAAAAACACACTAAAATGTACTTACGATGGGCATAGTTCGTGTAAATTGATATCCAATAAATAGGTATAAAACTCACTTATCAAATACCCCCAAACTTGAACTATTGCTTGCCCTCAAGCCATGCATACTACATAAAACACTGAAAATGCAACTACATGCTATGCTACTAAATCATGATGCAAACGAGTGGCACATAGTTCCAGCTATAACAGAATTTCAGTCCAAAATGCCTCAGCGAATTATCCAGATTCAAGAATACAAATTCAAACCAAACTATAAGCATAATATCATACACTCAAATAATTTATATATGCTATAAAGATGTTGTGTGTGTGTGTGTTGTTGTAACGAATGAGTGACTTGAGTTGTGATTCTGAGGACAGAATCCTTGTAAGGAGGGAATGATGTAACAATCTAGATTTTTATTATAATATTTAAATATTTATTGAATTATATAAATATTTAATGGATGTGTTTATTGTTGAATAAGTATTTGATTTGATGTGATTTGATTATTTATTTGTTTAAAAAAATAATTAATGAGTTAAGGAAATTAATTATTTTGAAATAGTAATCTAATTTAATTTAATAATTAAGTTAGAGAATTTATAATGATTAAATAAATAATTAAGGAGCTAAGAAAATTAATTGTTATGAGATTATATACTAATTTAATTTAATAATTAAGTTAGAGAGCTAATAATGATTAAATGAATTATAATACTTATAATTAGAATTTGTAATTAAAATAAAGTGTTAGTTGGTTGAATAAAATTATAATTATAAAGGAAATTATAATTATATGTTAATGATTTATGTGTTAAAGTAATTTAATAGAGTAGTATTTGAATTGATTAAATTGTTTATTTATTTTAATAGAAGTGTGACAAATAACCTTGTTATAAAGGAGTTATTAAAATAAATTAAAAGTGTTTAATTTATTTTTGCCAAACAAAGCCTAATGCCTATTAAGTCTTTAATCTAATTGTGTTTTACCAAACAAGACATAAGGATTAATTGATTATTTTTTTAGTGGTTAGCCAAACAAGCCTTATGGCTTTTGATTTTCAAAAACTTACATAACTGATATAAGTTATATCTATATTTATATTATATCATTAATATATATTATTACTATATACGTTATACTATTCTACGTAAGTTAGAAGAGAAAAGAAAGACTCAGTTGAAGAAAATGGAGAGAAGAAGAAGAATACAGAGAAAATTTGAGAAAACTCTAGAGAGAAAGTGAGTGATTTCTAACAGGTTTTTAAGAAAGGAATTGGGAAAAAGAGGCTTGATAATCAAAAGGATAACCATTATCTTCTTAAATCAAAGGTAGGATATTAATCCTCTTATTTTATTTTAAAGTTTAGTTTTCTTATTCCAAAAAGTTCTCTGTAAAATAATTGTAAAAGATGAATTGTGGATATATATATATATATATATATATATATATATATATATATATATATATATATATATATATATATAGCTTTGTATGATATTAAGTGTATTTGTAACTATAATTGTTATATTAGCACATGTATGTATATATGAGAAGTATGCTAGCGTTCATAGAGAAAGAGAAATTAGTTTTTACAGTAAACATTCACGTGTGAAAGTGGTTTGTAGAAATATCAAAATTAATATATGTTAATTGTGAAGTTATGAAATTGAAGTGTGATTATGTTAATTGGATATGAACTACAGAGAATTGTAGTTTAAAAGTAGTCAAATTTGTGGTTATTAGAGATTATAGTGTTCACTGTGTTTAACAAATGTCAAACATGGAGTTTTGTTTTAAAATATGATTTTCAAGGAATTTAGTTTTCTGTGATTATTGTTTAGTAATTTAAACTAGTATATGCATGTTAGGTAGTGTGTATATATGTAATTTATATAAGTTATACATGTTAATTGGGGTTAATTACTGTTAAAAATAAAGACAGTAGCGTTGTTTTGTTCTTCGTTGTTGGGTTCTGCAAGTTTCGGCGCCCCAGCGCCAAAATTTGAGCCCCAGTGCCAAAAATCGCGCCCCGGCGCCAAAGTTCGCGCTCCAGCGCCAGAAGTTGGCGCCCCAGCGCTGAAATTCGCGCCCCAGCGCCAGTCTCGCGCCCCAGCGCTACTTTTTGGCTTAGTCCTCGCGCCCCAGCGCGGGGACAGAAGTCTGACTTGGATAGTTTTGACCTCCTGTAGTAAAATGGCCATAACTTCCTCATACGAACTCCGATGGAGGTGATTCAAGATGATCCGGAACGAGGACAAGTAGACCTACAACTTTCGTTCTTTAAGTTTTTCAATTTGAGGTCACTAGGATAGGTAAAAATGGTTTTCTTTAGAACTGTTGTGTTTTCGGAGGCAATCGGAGGGTGTCGGACATGCACATATGCATGTGTAGTGCTCCAGACCATAAAAGATGATGTCCTAAGTTATAAAACATGAATCTTAGTAAATATAATGATGCTTAACATTAATAAATAATGCATTAGATAAGTTATAGAAGCATAGTAAGCATACACAAGAAAGGCAAATCGGGCGTGTGACGATTGAACGTCGAAACGCCGTGCCAAGTGTTAATGAACTTAAAAAGTGTTTCAATTCCATTGAAATGGATATTATAAGATATGGAATGGGTTTAATATAAAACCAATAAGTAGTCCTAGCAAGACTTAAGCACTTGAACTTCGAGTTTGACTAAGAAGAAATATAGTGAGTCATAAGTCGAAAAGTTAACACAATCTAATTGACCATTGTGTATTTATTAATAGGAAAGACTATGAGATGTGGAGTAGAGTTTACATTACAATTGCTATGTGTTGTTATGTGACTAATAGTTGATGTGTATGATTATATAATTGTGTAGGGCACGTGAAGTGCAGATAACTGTAAGCTGTTAAGCTATTATTGGTAAACAACGATCAAGGCAAGTCTTTCGGTTCCTATTTTCTACGTGGACTTGATGAACTATTTTAAATTGCATGATGTGTTATGCATGTTGAAATCATGAAATGTTAAAGTCAATATATGACTGCATTGTTTTGGCTAAGTAATGATGATTGAGTAAGGAACTCAATCTTTATATTTGTTATGTGAATTAAAAGCATGTATGCCATGTTACTTTAATGAGATGTATGTCGAGCATGTTATTATGTGTTATGTGATGCATGAAAACTGTTAGACTTTGCTGGGCTGTCGAGCTCACTCTTGCAAATAACCACTTTTGCAGGTACAAATTTTAAGGTAAAGATACGTGCTATGTGAGTTATAGAGATCTATATTCACGAAGATTACTTATGTTTTATGAGAAATGTATTTCATATTTTGAACGTAAAATGTTGTTGAAATGTAAGCTAATGTATATGGATATTTAGTTATGATGTAAGACTTTGTATAGTCATTTTGTTGTAACGATTCATGATATAAGATTGAATCAAAGAGATGTAATGTAATGGTTGCGATTCAGGGTAAGAAAGAAGGAAATGTATAAAAGTTTTAAATATTCCGCAATTTTATTAAGTTTAATATCGAATAATGATGTATTATTTAGAGGTTGAATGTATGGTTAACGACCGAAGTCGGGATTTAAATTGTGTAGATTTTGGGGTCGTTACAGTTGTGTTCACCAAAACTTTATTTAAGCAAATAATACATATGCTAAACTGCTCACAACAGAAAATTACAGTCTAAATCAAGACTCATGTATACTTATGCAACAAAGACTGTTCCAACATATCAAAATAAACTAAGGTTCAACAATGGGCTTAACTGCTTTATTTCTACTCATGAGGGCGATTTTCGCTCTTTCCCACGGTGTTTATTGCTGTTTTTTTTTTCTTTTCTTTTTCTTTTTTTTTTCACATGACTGTGCAATGCCTCATTCCATTAGGCAAACACTGCTACCCCTTAACAAGCTTTTAACCAACGACTCCTAGACCATGAAAGACCTTAGGGCGCTAGGTGTTAAGACATCCCACGAAATAAGACTAGCCACGTTATTGCTATTCATTTTTTTATACATAGCATACCCATGTTTTCCCAAAGTTTGAATATCAATGTTTTTGCACAGTCTAAGTCCATGTTTCACATATTTCTCATTTTAAAACCACGTTTTCTATTAAACAATGCAACACAACATTCTTATGCCTACAAGTAATTGTGAACACGTCCGTGCAAATCAAAAGCATCTAAACAGCAACATGAATTTCATCGTGTAAATCATTATAACTAGGTTCATGTTATCCAAAATACTCCACAATCCTTCAAACTTCTCTTTCATCATCGGCTAGACAAAATTTCCATAAAGCTAGAATTTGTGAGACATGCACGACACATAAAATGCAACAAAACATATACTAACACAAGTAATAATGACTAAAACTAAACATGCACATATACTAACACATAAACATGCCAATTTTAAACTAATCACGCACAAACTATATGCAAATATTGATACTTGCCCCAAGATCACATAGACATTTCTCGAAGTTCATCTTTTCGATCGTGCATGGAATTGTTAAACTGCCCGAATCTTTCAGCTTTGGAGGTAGTTTACGCTGAAGCACTGCACTGTATTCCTTTGTCAAGGCTACTGTCTCAAACTCGTCTAATCACCTCTTCCTTGATAATATACCCTTCATGAACTTTGCATAACTTGGCATTTGTTCCAATGCCTCAGTGAAAGGTATGTTGATTTGCAGCTTCTTAAAGACCTCCAAAAATTTGCTGAACTGCTTATCTTCCCTCTGCTTATTCAATCTGTGCGGATACGAAACCGGAAGGTGAACTAGTGGTACTATATTCATGGGCTTTTCCACTAAACCTGCTTTATCCTTCTTTTCCTGCTGTAACTAAGAATATTTTGGATTTTCTTTCTCAGCAGTCACAGTTTTCTCCTCGCGCAGTTGCGCGTCCTCCTCAGTATAACATGGCACGGGCGCGTGATGTTCAGTTCCTGCAATATTTTTCCCAGACCTTAATGTAATCGCTTGACACTATTCCTTCTCGTCGCTTCGTGGATTTTCTTCCGTATTACTTGGCAATGAACCCTGGGGCCTGTTGTTAAGTATGCTCGCCATTTTCCCCATCTGAGTTTCTAGATTTTTAATAGCCACTGCTTGGCTTTTGATCATGACCTCCGTGTTTGCCATGTACTTCAACATCATCTCCTCCATTTCTGATTTCAATTCTTGCTAAGGTGCAGACGGAGTATGATGTTGTTGTTGAGAAAATCCCGGTGGAAACGGTGGTTTTGGTGTAAACTGTGGTTGAGATGGCGGTGACTGAAATTGTTGATTTGGTTGAAACTGATTCTGCTGATGCCCTTGGTTATTTGACCAACTGAAGTTTGGATGATTGTGGTTGTTGGGGTTGTAGGTGTTCTGAAACTATCCTTGGTCTTTCCTGTAATTTCCCACATATTGTACCGACTCCGAGCTGATAGCACATTGATCCATGGAGTGTGACCCCGTACAAATCTCACATACGAAGGCAAATGTTTTTCGCTTTTCTCTCTGCTATTGAATCTATTTTCTTCGCCATAGCTACCACCTGTGCTGACAACTGAGTAATAGCATCCACTTCCAACAAACCTGCAACCTTAGGCTGTGACATCTGAGATGTAGGTTTCTAAAAATCATTTGCTGCCATTGTTTCGTTGAGGTTATAGGCCTCCTCATATCTCTTTGCCCATAATGCTCCTCCTGTAGCTGCATCTACAATCGACCTAGACTGCCATCCCAATCCATTATAAAACGTGTTGATCACCATCCAATCTGGCATACCATGGTGCGGACACTTTCGTAGCATCTCTTTGTATCTCTCACAGGCCTCATATAAAGATTCACCCTATTGTTGCTCGAACTGAGAGATTGTTGTCCTCGTTTTTGTAGTCTTAGCCATTGGGAAAAACTTGGCTAAGAACTTTTGTGCTAGGTCCTCCCATGTAGTAATTGATCCGGAAGGCAAAGAATGAAGCAAACTTCTCGCTTTTTCTCTCAATGAGAACGGAAACAACATAAGTCTGATAACATCCTCCGTCATCCCGTTATATCTGAAAGTATCATATATCTCGAAGAAACTCAACAGGTGCTCATTAGGATCATCTGTAGCAGCACCCCCAAACTGTACCGAATTCTGCACCATCTGAATAGTGCCCAGTTTTATCTCGAATGTATTAGCTGCTATCGCTGGTTTGACTATGCTTGACTGTAGTCCGTTAATATTAGGCATGGAATAGTCTCTCAGAGCTCTATGCTCCTCTCTTTGCTCTTCTCTTTGTCCGTCGGCTGCCATATCGGATGTAGTACCCTCTAACTCTACTTGCAAATTTCTATGCACTCTCGCTTTCCAACCTCTCCCGTTTATGTTATCCTGAGTAGGTGTTAAATTGGGATTGGATGACCGCGTGCGCATAAAAATTTATCCAAGTACCCGAAATAAAAACAAAAATAGAAATGAGATTAGATTAGATTTGTCTAAGTCATACAATATAGCTTAAAACTGATTATAATTATTTAAATTTATACGCCTTTCCCCGGCAACGGCGCCAAAAACTTGTTGCCGCTTTTTTAGTTTAACAAAAGAGCTCTAACTCAGGCAAGCATACATGTGTCAACAACCAATACAGAGTAAGTCGACTATTGATCCACATAGAAAGTTATCTAAATTAAACTATTATGCATCAACTAAATCACTATTTTTATATGCTTAAACTAATGCTTATAATTGTGAATTACTCTAAATGCAAATAATATCTAAAATAAGAATAATAATGTAATAAATCAAATTTGGAGATAATGGGATCCTAACTTCATTTAATAGTTCATCTAACTACCACCATCATGCACAACTATTCACATATCACAGAAAAGTAGCCAAGAGCACTAATGTAGACATAACCATTTTTCAACAAATTATGACCTACTCACATAACATCCACATACGATAGACATCATGTAATCTTCAACAAAACTAACCCAACTATATTTCTATGTGAAAGTGCAGCCATATTGAATTTAAGCACAAGCTCTTATTTAACTCATACGGTGAAACAGTATATCTCTATCTGAATAACGAAATACAAAGCTAAGCAAAACAACCCCATATACGTATGCTATCATGATTACAACCACACTTGTATATTATTTTTCAATTCCATACAAGCACATAAAATGAATGGTGATCAATCATTCATGCATGCAAATCAACCATGATAGAAATTCCTTATGATACGCAAAATAGTCTAGCAATCATGCCATAAGTTAGACTACGTATTAAACTCCGTTAGAATCCCATAATGGAGTTTAGTTCATGACTGAACCAAAAGCCATTATGGGATCGAAGCAATACATGGAAAATAATTAATTGAAAAGGATAAGATAGAATCGATCAAACCCAATTGCTAATTACAATCCAAACGTAACGCTTAAATCCTCAATAAAAATCCAGCAAAATAACAGTAGTTCTTTTTTCACAGTGATTGAAAATCCAAAGAAGAAGTAGAGAATAAGGAGTTTATGCTTAGTTCTCCAATGGAACTCTCTTAAAATGTAAACCCTAGTTGCCAATACGAAAAACACATAAAAATGATGAATAAAATGTCTGGTATCAACCAGAATTGTTTTTAACCAACTCTCACTCTTCCAATTTAAAAATTAAAATAAAACAGATCAGTAGCCTCAGATGTCACATGTGGGCACACACTTCCCCTTTATATTCCTCGCGCGGGCGCACGTCTTTAAAATCTGGTCAAGCTGGGTGATCGCGCGGGCGCGCGTGTTTAAGCCTATTTAGTCGCGCGGCCGCGCAGCTTCTGCAATTTTGATTCTATGTTCTGCTGTTGCTACTGCTTTGTCCTGCTGCTATTGATTCTTTGTCATGCCACTCTTCCTTTATCCATCCTCAGTTGCATATCTCCAATTGTTCCTCGCGTCATGCTTCCATTAGCCTCAGGCCATCTAGCATTGCCAAGCTATGTCATTTCCTGCACGTTTACACCAAAGGAGTTCTCAGTACATGCAATGCAAAATATTATGAAATGCAACTAAAAACACACTAAAATGTACTTGAGAAGGGCATAGTTCGCGTGAATTGATATCCAATAAGTAGGTATAAAATGCACTTATCAGGAAGCCCCGTCCAATTTGCTCTGTACACGCTATAAACTGAGTGCTTTCTCATTTTTACTTATGAGCTTCTATATTGCTATATTTTTTCCGGCGAGAGCCGAGGGTTCATCCATTTAAAACTATTGAAGTCTTCTTTGATAGTCCACTACAAGCCTTCTTATAATTTTTAAAGCCTTTCTCCACTACTGTGCACACATCGTTCTTCACGTTGAGAGTCGGGTTTGTGTGTGTGTATGCCCGGACTTCGGTCCGTTGCTTTTATTTCTGTTTATATATATATATATATATATATATATATATATATATATATATATATATATATATATATATATATATATATATTTGGACTAACATTATCGAGTTATGCCTTGATTGAGCTTGGACTCACGTCCGAAGCCTTTATTCGCTTTTATATATATATATATATATATATATATATATATATATATATATATATATATATATACTTATATATATAAACTGTTGTTGAACTCTGTTCGATGAACTTGGATTTACATCCTGAGTGTTTACTGCTTATATATATATATATATATATATATATATATATATATATAATAAAACATAACCAATTTTGAATCTTTTCCCACTTAAAAAGTTGGCAAACCACATCAAAGGCTCATATTTAATCTAACTTAATCTAAAGGTCAGAATTTATCTCAGACAAAAAAAAAAATTACTGCCCAAATCATAACTCCTCCCACTCTACTGTCTCCTTCCCTTTAAAACCCCCCAAATCAAAATTAGCCTCCTTCCTTTGTACTCTTCCAAAAACTATTCCTTCCCCCCAAATCAAAACTCCCAACACTCTACTGTCTCCTTCCCTTCAAAACCTCCAAATCAAAATTAGCCTCCTTCCCGAGTACTCTTCCAAAAACTATTCCTTCCCCTCTTTGTCTCTTTATTTGGGATTGAGACAACGCCACTCTCTGTTCATGTTCCGATCGGTACCTTTAACTTGCCTTCAAAAGAGAAGGAGGATAAACAAAAGATAAAGTAAAGACAAGAAGCAATGTTGACATTCCTGGTAAACCCAAATCATCTCACTATATTCTTCGTTCTGCTTATTTGGTATTTACCTTTTTTCCACACCAAATGTTTGTATTCTACATAACTCAGCTGAAATTGGGTATATTGAATATTTTGATCTCTCTTAAAATGGGACATGATTTGTGAAATCAATCTGTTGACTCATAAAACACTAACAAAAAATAGAGTATGCAGATTATATGTATACTACGTAAATGTTTTGACAAAAATTATGATATTGGGTTATTTTGCAATCAGTGATATTTGCTATAGCAATCTTTGTTTTATTGACCATTTTCGAGATGGGTGTTGCTTTTCTCTGTATGGTTTTGTTTTATGTGGTGGTTTTTAAGATTTCTAAAAAAATGTTGCAGATGCCATTCGAACCCATGATTTTAGCTCTTCTTGGGGGTTTCATTTCTTTTCTTTTGGTTGATGAATTTATTGAATGATGCTTAAAATGGTTTAAATACTTTTTGTGAGAAATTAAGTGTAAAACTAATTATGGATTTAAAGATGTTTTCTGAGGTAAATGACAACATTGAAATAGTAGGAATATGGGAATCAATTCGTGGAGGTTTCAATATCCTCTGTTGTTTCTCTCTCCAATAATTTTATATGTTTGATGTCGCTTCATTTTTGATGATTTGAAATTAGTTGCCCTATAAATTAATTTGGATTACAGAAACATCAGTTGTAAGTGGATGCTTTCATCTAGAAATTGGGTTTTCTCTAATATTTCTGGATTATTGATTTTATTATTGATAAAGTACCTAATCATGAAGTTATGTATGCCCATTTGGAGAAATTATAAAAATTTGTAATCAAAAGGTTTCATCTTTATTTTACTGAAATTATCAAAATTTGTAATCAAAAGGTTTCATCTTTAATTATCAAAATTTTGTTGTTGACCATTTGGTCCTTAACTTCATATGTTAACTGTACACTATTAATCTATTTTATGAATACCTACATATTTTATACTCAAAGTTTGCTTATCTTTATTTGATACTCAAGGTTTATTCATTTTCTCCTAGGTAATGTGATATCCAACTACATGTTTACAATCTTTGTTACCAAGAAGATGTGAAAATTATAGGACTCAAACAGAAAAATTATTTCCCTATTTATTTTCTAAGAAGCTTAACAACTCCATCAATGGCTGCCTACTTATATGTAAATATATAGACTCCATCTCTTTCTAAAACTGAAGCTGAGCTCTGGGTCTTCTAATCTTCGGTCTTTGAAGCGGTGAAATAAGCTCTGTCACTTTCAAAGTTATTTTTTTCTTGCAATGGCAGTGGATTCAAGGGAAAAGGTGAGATTTATTACTTAATTCTACCTAGATTTCTCTAATTATAAGCTGTATTTTAGTGTTTCTTCATACCCATCAACAATGGAAGTTTATTCCCCGATTCAACAAATCTCTTTGCATTTATCTTAAAAATTACATTGTGTTTCTACTAATTAAGAATAATTAGCATAATTTTGTTTAATTGAAGATGGTTAATGATTGTACCACAGCTCTAAACAATGAGTGGAAAAAAGGAATATTTGCAAACTTTAAGCATATTTCCCTCTGTTCCACAAAAAAAAATCATATTTGCAAAATTTGCAAACTTTAAGCATATTTGCAACATAAAGGCTTTTTTAGATTGGATAGGTAAACACTATTTATTATTTTTGGTTGAATTTGTTCTTAGTGAATCTATTTTTGCTGAAGGAATGGAGAATGACAGGATTTGTTTGGATTGGTTCTAAAACATTTTTTTCCACATCATATCATGAAAATTCTCTAGTCCTCCATTAAAAAAATGACAATGTTTTATGTACTACATTGAGACTCCACAAGATCTATATGTAGGCAAGATTTGTTTCTCCCTTTTCTATCTTTTTATCTTTGTAAAGTGACCCTCTTATTTTCTTTTTCTTTCTTTTTTTATTTATTTTTTGTTTTGGTGGTTTATAGGCAGGTTTATATTTTTATGGATATCTATTTTTATGCAATCATACTTTTGTTTTTCTCCTTTATCCTACTAAAATAATGAAGCAATCCCCATAATCTAAACAAAGAAGAGTACTTAAGAGTACCCAAAATAATGATAGTTGGTCACCCATCCAAGTATTGAAGCAAATGGTTATATTGTGTTGTTTTTGATCATTCTTTCCTTTCTAGCATTTAAATTGGCATCATGGAGCTGCAAAACATGTTTGAAATTTGTATTTTCTATTTGAGTAATAAAGAAGATTGAAAGTGTTACCTGTTTTTTACAATTTTGTTAGTTTGTTATAGTGCAACCGATTTTTGTGACTTGAAGAATTTGTTTAAGCTTAGCTCAATCCATATGCCTTGGAGAACACAGAACAAATTTATAGTGAATTTTTCAGTTGAATTCTATTTTACTTCCACTGTTTGAGTTATGTATCATTTCATTATCCCCCTTTCTTGGAGGAGAAGATGAGAATCACTACACATGGCTAATAATTCACATAATAAAACTGCTATAAAAATAGATTCACTAAGAATTGTGGGAAAGTATGTTTTTGGTACAACTGTTTAAGAATTGGTCAATCTTACTAATTGATGTTCATTATCCATAGCTTATGAAATTTACTATGTAGGTACAACCGTTTCAACTGCACAATCGTCGACCAATGGATGACGTTATATTTGGTAGTGTAAGTTTATCATCTGATTAACTCTCTCTAAATATATCTTATTGATTTTTTAATAACATATTTATTTTCATTAATGTCGTAACAGATGGATGACCACCTAGAAAACACTGTATGATAATAATTTCTTACTCATCATTTTCTTACTTTTTATCTTATCTTTTTACCAGCTTATTTACTATTCAACGTTCTTTTGTCTAGAGGTTCGAAGACTTCGTCATAATAATGTAGGAGTGGTAATTCGCAATGAGTATGAACTAAATTGTTTCTGTTTACATGAGGTATTGTATACTCACACCTATTTCTCATTCATTTTTTCATTCTTTTTTTTTTTTGCTTTTAAGTAACGTTTTCTTACACAGAAGGAGAAAAAAAGGTCTGATGCTTTGGCAAATGCAAAATTTAATGGGAAACAAAAATCAACTTCTTCTACCCAAGGAAGAAAAAATAAAGATTGTCAACTGGTATCACTTTAATCATATTCTTTTCTCTCTGTTTTTACAATTAATTTGGATGTTATTGAATTTAAAAAAATTTAAGTTTTGTTTTATGCAGATCGTTTGATTTGTCATCATGTTTTTGGTTTGTCTCATTTAATATTACATATTTTTTTATCGTGTTCTTACACAGAAGGAAAAAAAGTCTGATGCTTTGGCAAATGCTAAATTTAAGGGGAAACAAAAATCAACCTCTTCTACCCAAGGAACAAAAAATACAGATTGCAAACAGGTATCACTTTTAATCCTATTCTTTTTTCTTTATTTTTACAATTGATTTGGATGTTATTAAATTTAAAAAAAATTTAAGCTTTGTGTTATTTTGTTGCTTTGTAGCCTTTAAGCATTTGTTATGACATATAATTTGAATATTTTGTTGGGTCCAATTTTTTTAAACTCTAAATTTGTTTGAACATTCCATAATTTGAAGCATCGATCAATAGTGAAACATCAACCTTTCCAAGTAGTTTTGATCTTATTTATAGAATACCTTTCAAGCTATTAAATTCAATATGCTATTGATCGAGTGTATTACTATAGAACAATGTGTTGGATGTAGGGCTATAGTATTTTATTTTTGCATCAACCAAAAACTTTATTATAATTATAATAATAATTATTTTTTTATGAGTTTGTGGTTTAGGCACCTAACTATAATGTTGTATCAAAATCAACATTGCCGCAATGTGCAAGACTTGCTCCAAAAATGTGTAATGCTGGGAAAGAAAATGAGTGCTCCAAACGTCAATTGGGACAACTTGCACGTTACGAAAGAAAGCGATCAAAACATTGTGCCCCCATTCAGCCTAGATTTTTTCCTTCTTTACCACCAAGCCATCGTCGCCGAGCAAGCCTTGAACGAGAATCAAATAAAAGGTCCCGCCTTCAACCAATGACTTTGTCTACCAAAATTTCACATCCTGTAATAGACAGTATACTGACAACAAATTTTTTAGAGTCATCGTCAACCACCTTACTTCAAAATCTTAATAAAGATACTACAACAATTGTTTCACGGTGGTTGTCTGTGGCCATCATGAATCAAGAAAATCCTCCTCAAAATCTTGAAGAAAGCACACCAACAAATATCTCAAGGGTGTGGCCTGTGACTACCATGCTCCAAGACTTGCCTCCTCAAAACCTATACAAAAGCACAACAGCAGTCTTGGAACCATTCTCCCCACGTTCCCCAAGGGCTTCGTATATGACAAACATGTTCTAACAAATACGTAATCCGAATGAAGGCACCAGTTGTTTGATATAAGTTTTAATTTTCTATTCTCACACTTGTTGTCTTATTCATGTTCTCATTTTAAAAATTATATGACATCTATAATTTTATATGTAGTGCCTACACAGTAAAAGGTGTAACTATGGATGTTGAATTTAATCCTCGAAATCATGAAATTCCAGATCGTCATTCCCTCGGCTTGATGAATCGAACATGTCCTCATTGTTCTTCCTTACACTGGCTTGCTGAAAAATTAACAAAATTATCTGTATCAAATCCTCTCTTTGGTAAATGTCGTTTACAAGGAAAAATTAGACTACCTCCACTTATTGCACCTCCTTTAATGCTTAAAGCATTGTATGACGGCAATGATGAACATTCAAAATCGTTTCGTCATCACACACAAGAGTATAATGCAGCTAATGCGTTTACGAGTCTTGGTGCTACTTTGGATGACAGATTAATTCCCAGGAGGGGGCCTAGAACATTCACCATCCATGGAGAATTACGCCATCGAACAGGATCGCTTATGCCACAGCGAGGGTGTGAACCACTTTACCCTCAACTGTACACTTATGTTCATAATTTAGCTTTAAATGTTCGTAGAAACAAAAATCCTAACTTGAGAAGAGATGATTTGAAAACCATACAAGATTATTTATTGCAAGTAAATCCATTTCCCATAAAATTTCGGCAGACTCACATCAAAAAACAACTCTAACTGGCTTTTTTAATTGTTGTGCTCCAAATGAATCTGCCCGTGTATTAACTTATCAGGAATTTTCAAAAAAATTTGTTTGGAACAACTCTATCAACAAATGGACTCCAAGACAAAGGGGTTATGCAATTGGTAGAATGTACTTTGCTAGCCCTAATTCAGGTGAACGATTTTATTTGCGTTTACTTCTAATTGTTGTTAGAGGACCTACTTCATTTGACTGGCTACGTACGGTAAATAATGTTATGCATGATACATTAAAGTCGGCATGTGTTGCAAGAGGACTTCCTAAAGATGATGAAGAATGGATACATCAAGAGGCTGCAATTATGAGAACGGGATACCAATTAAGGAGACTATTTGTTATAATTCTAACGGAATGCTTTCCATTGCATCCATTTGAATTGTGGAAGCAATTCACAGCACATATATGTGATGATTTAGCACACATGATTTTTATTGTGTTTGGTATTTTGAATCCAACTGATGATCATATTGAATATTATGGCTTATATTTGATAAATCAATTGCTCCATGAGTCGGGGAAGAGTTTAGTTGACTTTCCATCCATGCCACAACCAACTGGAAATTGGACTGCAATAGTTGGAAATAGATTACTGTTTGAGCACCAACAACTTGAGAATGAACCACAATAGTCTAATGCATAAATTAATGTTGACAGACTTAATGATGCACAACTTTCTACTTATACTGCTGTCACAACGTCAGTATGTGAAAACATAGCAACTACTTTCTTTTTGAGTGGAGGTGCTGGGACAGGAAAGACGTTTTTGTACAATACCATTGCAACCAAATTGCGTAGCTATGGATATGTTGTTGTTACTGTGGCTTCATATGGTATTGATTCGTTATTATTGGTAGGGAGCGCACTACACATTCTACATTTTGTATTCCTTTGGAAACCCTAGATAATTCAATATGTGGGTTCACTAAACAATCAATGCATGCCGAATTGTTTAGAAAAACAAAGCTGATAATATGGGATGAAGTTCCTATGTAACATCGATACTATGTTGAGGCAGTCGATCGCACCCTTCAAGACATTAGAGATGATAAAAGACCTTTTGGGGGTATCACTATTGTCTTAGGTGGAGACTTTCGACAAATATTGCCTATTATTCCTAAAGGCGTTTGCGAGCAAATTGTGGGTGCATCATTGAACGGTCTTCACTATGGAAAGATATATGTGTTTTGACACTGGGTTTAAACATGCGATTAACTCGCACAGACGTTCGAAATATTAATTTTGCTCAATTCTTGATGGAGGTAATATTTCATTCAACCTTGAATTAAATTTTTATAACATGACACTTTGAATTAAATCTCATTTTGTGAATAATTATACTTTCATTTTTTAGATTGGGACCAATCCACAAGAAATTGCGCAACTTCCATCTACAATAAACCGATGTCATAATCTAAATAAATTGATATTTAAAATCCATCCACAATTGGATGTGGTTGGTATAGTGACTCCAACGTTTCTCACTGAACGGACAAATTCTATCTGCTCGTAATGATGACGCCAGTGATATAAATGCTGTAGCACTGAATATTACTCTGGGAGAAATAATTACTTTTTTAGCTATAGATAAAATGTCTGAAGGTGATGAGCTTGATCATACCATTAGGAATCGATATCCTAACGAGTACTTAAACTCGTTAAATCCTTCAGGGTTGCCACCGTTTAAATTGGAGTTGAAAGTTGGATGTCCAATAATGTTGTTACGAAATATTGCACCGAAAGATGGACTTTGTAATGGCACACGATTGATGGTAGTTAGATGTGCCTCAAGGGTAATCGAAGCTCGGATATCAAATGGAGATAAAATTGGCAATTTAGTCTTCATTTCGAGAATATCATTGACACCAACATCTTTGGACTTGTCTTTTTGAATGACAAGACTTCAGTTTCCTATCTGATTAACTTGTGCTATGACAATCAATAAAGCCTAAGGACAATCTGTCAAGTTCGTTGGGATTGATTTGCGGACACCTGTTTTTAGTCATGGACACCTTTATGTGGCACTATCTAGATGCACATCTGTGAATCGTATTACTGTCCTCCTTCCGGAAGATGGGTCGAATTGCACCACAAATATTGTTTACCCAAAAGTTTTATTATGATATTCTTACGACAAGTAAATGGTATAGTTTAAACAAGTTTATTTCTACTAAATTATGTAATCTTTTCAACATTTCAACTTTTAATTTTACAATGAGGTTCATTCTTTGTAGGATTGGAGTGAATTTGTCAACAAGAACAATAGAGTATATACAATGGACCTTTGTGGATGGGGCCGACGTAATCAGGTAAATCTACTTTTATGGAGGTGCATCAAAATAACTTTACTATTCCTATAATTTAAATAGTGTTAATTTTATTGTTTATGTAAATAATATAGGTGGTTGTGCATTCTCCTCATTGGGTAAAGTGCGTTCGTATTGATACGAGGACATTGAGGACATTGATGAATAGAAGGATTAAAGGGATGAAAAAAGACATTTAAGAGAGTTAAATGATATGCAATCCAATACTGACACGTCTACCTTTGGCGATTACTAACCTACCACTGACCAAATAATTGTCTAGGTGTGAAAGTCTCTCTTACTAAGACTATATTTCTCTACTTCTCATGCATACACACAACAAACATAATACATGCACAAACACACACACATAACTGAAACCAATCAAACACTCGCAAATCAAACTCACACACCATTATATTGCCACCAATACAAATTTATGATTTAAATCATTAAGCAAATGAACCGTTTGTTGAAATAGTACTAAGAAAATTTATTTGATTGTAAGTCCATATACATACCTAAAAATTTGATTATTATATGTGTTCATTTGTTTTTTAGATAATTCAGGGTAAAGTAAGGGGTCTTATGTTTCGGATTTACAATTATTTTATTTTGACTTACATATTTTCATAATTTTTAAATTTTAACTATTTTCAGGTATATATTGAAGGATACATGATGTAAGTTGTAAAGAATATACTTGGTGTAAGATGCAAAGTAAAGGGTCTTATGCTCAACATGTTGTTTCTCAATTTTTTGCATGTATGTATTTTTTGTGTTCCACTTTTTGTAAAGTTAGCTAATTATACTTTGTTATGATGATTTTGGGTATGGAATGATTTTTTTTTTTTGGTGGTTTGGACATGTATGGATGATTGTAAGTTTTGTAAACAGGTTTAGATTTTTTGGATATTTATTTTTAAAGGAAACTCTGCCAAAATTTCTTGAAATTAGTAGTGACTAGCTTGATGTTTTGGTGGTTGAATGTGTTGATGATTGACTATGTATTAATTTCTTCATGTATGAATTTTTTTTGTTCTGTATTTTGTAAAGTTAACTAATTATACATGGTTATGATGATTTTGGGTATGGAATGATTGTTTCTTTGGTGGTTTTGGATATGTATGGATGATTGTAAGTTTTATAGACATGTTTATATTTGTCTGGATATCTATTTTTAAAGGAAACTATGTCGAATTTTTTTAAAATTAGTAGCAACTAGCTTGATGTTTGTATTTTGCCCTTTACGTCTTTTGTAAAGTTAACTAATTATACATGGTTATGATGATTTTTTGGTATGGAATGATAGTTTTTTTAGTGGTTTGGTGATGAGTATGAAATATGTTATATTTTATTCCTTAATACTTAATCTTTTGTTTTTATTTTGTGCCTAAATAAACTCATTATTCTTATATTTTTATTTTAGGTACAATTGAAGGGGTTTCATGATTTTGGAAATAAATTGGAGGAGGTTTACGGGATTCCTAGCAAATCAAGGATTCAACAATTAGTATCAAAAATGGATTTGGATTCACGCGGCAATGAGTTTAAGCACATGGCAATTGTGGGATTTAATTCTAATTTCAAATTTGAATTTTAGATTCTAGAAGAATAGTTTTTACAATTCTATTATAATTAGGATTTCTTTTTTACTAAGATTTATTTCCAAATTGAATTTTATTTCTTTATGAAAATTAGTGTAATCTGTAATTCTTTTTAGAATTTGGATTTCTACTTCCTATAGGATTTAGGACTTTGTCTAGCACTATAAATAGAGGATGAGAGTCAGGATTTTGTTCATTCAATTATCAACTATCATCTACTGGAGTGCAAACTCAAGAGCATGTCAGGCTAGTTCTTTTTATTCAGTTCTAAAGGGAGGTGAATCCTTGTTACAAGTAATTGATTAATTAAGTATTATTATTTAGTCCTTCTTGTGTGAAATTTCTTCTGATAATCTGTTTTCATTGATTGCATGCTAATTGATTTAATTAATTTGATATGGCTAATTGAATTAGTTTGATCATTATCATATGCTAGATTAAGATTGATATTACGTGTAATTGATATCTGTTTTCATCATAAGTAGCAACTTGGTAATAATAATTGTGGACAAGCTTTTGTTTATTGCTAAGATTATTAGAAAACAAGTTAAACAAATCGAGCTTATGTGTTTGTTGCTTGGATTAGCCTAATTCTCTATTTCTTAATGCTCCTATCATATTAAATCTAGAGAGCTTGTTCTAGGTTGTATGCTAGTTAGAATCTGGTGGAGAGCTTGTTTCATACAGTAATAATCTAAGGAGAATTTCAGATAGCAGAGCTTATTGTTATCTAGGGCTAATAGTTTCATTGAAGGAAAAAATAATAATAACTTGATTAATTGATTGTTGTACTTGGTGAAACTGAACTGCAGAACTGAAGTTTTTACATATTTGGTTAAATCATTAATTTTTATTTTCTTAGTTGAAAAATAATTTTCAAAAACCCCCCATAAAGTAACACATAAGGTTTACATAAACATCAAATATAGTATTTCATGATACTTAAACATTTATAATAACTATTCTTGGACATTTCCCTTGCCCTTGTCCTTCTTACTTGAACTCTATGGCTTAGCTAAAATAAATGTCATGATATAGCAAGAGTAAGCAACTAATTTGCTTAACAAGTTTAAGTACAAAGAAGATATATCATGATTAGCAAGAAATTTATCGTTCAATTTTCAACAATAGAAATTAATTGTGAAAGAACATGAATTAAGTCTTGATAACTGAATATTCGAACAATTTAATAACAGATACTGAGTGGTCATAATGACCATGAACATATGCTAAGGTTGTCAGTATTTAAACTGGTCATTTTAATAAGTTTTGGTAATCAGTGGGATCAGCCTTTCATACCCGTATTATGCATAAACACTTAATATACGAGCAATAATTATTTTTCAATAATACTTTAATCAACTTGTTCTTTTTCTCAGTCTTGAATCCTTACCAAATCAATTGGTGAAGAACAACGTTTAACAACATATTTGATTTAACAAATTTAAACATACTTGATCTAGCTGATACAATTAGCATAGATCTATATCTTAAATAGTTCATGAATAAAAGAACTTTATCTAATTTATAGTTCAATAATAATAGAACATGAATTTAATTGCACTTAGTGCGAGTATCAATAATCAATATAGATGTGAATAATAAACATTAATTATTCACTAACATGCTTTGAAAAGAATAACTCAAGTTTGAGTTAGAGAACTTGCATCAATCGCGGTCTACTACTAAGCAATTTACTTTAACTTCTTTAGAGAAAAGACCTATAATAGATCTTTCGATTAATCATAACACAACTCACTTATAATTTTATCATCTTATATTAAAGTGTCTAACATTTAAACATATAGTTAAGTATTAGACATTACACTTAAGTCCTAAGGTTATTATTGTACTTTGATAGTCCTTTAATCACATCCTAATATGTAATTATAAGTTATCCCTTATTATAAGACATCTTAATAAGCTAGATAACATGTCAATAAACTGAAATATTATTTCAGTAAACTAAAATATATTTCAGTATCCTGAAATCATAATCTTCCATTTCAGCAGCCTGAAATCACTATTCATTATCACGAAAATACCAAATCAACTTATTATTTTTCTATCATTTGGCCAAACATATATACATAAATTTCATACACAAAAAGTATTTTTCTGTAATTTTTCAATTTCTTTTAGTATTTTTCCAAAAATTATTTTTAGTATGCAGCTTAAGAAATTAGCCCCATCACGCTTAACTCCAGAAATTCCCATCTCTTGGCATAATGTTATATATGTTAACGTGACCCTCCAGTTTAAATTTTGTGGCCATCGGAGTTATAGAACTCCGGTTATAGCGATTTTCGTCCGAAAAACCTAAATATTGAAATGGCCATAACTTACTCAATTTAAGTCGGAATGAGCTCATTTTTGGACAGGAGCTACCTTATACCATATATTTTCATTTCCCAAAAGACCAGAATTTATTCCATAATTTAAGTGGCCGAAACTGCCCGTACAAAATTTTGGGCAGATTGTTTTTGAACTTTTCCTCTTTTACCTACTTTGCTAAAATCAGTCCATACGGAAATCTACAACTCCTTTTTAGGTGATTCAACTTGGGTTTGAAATATAACTCATCATACTACTCTCCCAAATTTTTCCAGAATTTTTAAATGCCAAAAATAATGACGAAACTGTCCCTAGTATTGACTCTCCAAAAATAGTTTGTTTTTCTTTCAAAAGACAAAACTGTTTTTGTTAAAATAGTTGCTACCACGTGTATTCAAAATTTTTGAGTTCTACCACTTGTATTTAGTACTTAACTTACATATCTAGCATCTCTCTTTTACGGATCATAAAAAGAAGGTGTAGATCAAAAATGGTAGTCGATCAAAGGAAGTGAAAAAAAACTAGAGTTTCTAACAAAACAACACTAGTTTCTTTCCTATCCTTTTGATTTACTTTATAACACTCAAATATGTTAGAACCATACATAAAATCATATAAAACATGTAGATAGAGGGTTATAGACCTCAAGATCATAAACTTTAGATAACTAAAATCAAACAAAATAAAAAAGAAATCCACAAGTTTAAGATTTATACCTAGATCTTTGAGCACTTCTTCTCAATCTTCCAAAGTAACTAACAAACTTAGGATGCATCAATGGTAGATCTCCTCCCTCTTTCTTTTTTCCTCCCCACCGAATTTTATCTCTCTCTTTTCTCTCTCTATCCTTGCTTTGCTATCTTAAGAGAAAGTAAAATAAATGAAGTAAAGTAAAAGAAGAAATAAAAAGAGATTAGCTTTTTGTTGGATAATCTTGTATAGATATAAGATATGTATCTATACACATTTCCCCCACCTTCTTTCTATCTCCTTCTCTCTCTACTCATTACTTAGATACATGGAAGATTAGCCATTTAGGTGGCTCCTTAATAACTTTGACACATGGCTAAGCTTTTGAAATATCTTTGAAAATTGTGGATATGTAATCATAAGGTGCACTCCTGTGACGCCCCCAAATCCGGGTCCCAAGAACCTCAGACTTGGTACGTTACGGTACTTTATCAACATACATATTCTATCATTTAATGCGGAACAAATAAGCATATATTGTTTATTTTACATAATTCTATAACATTTTCCCCGGTTTATTAACCTTAACTGAATACATACCTTTAAAATTATAAAGGTTTACAATAAGATAACTAAATAGTTATTCTTGTAACGATCTATTACTGTATTTTGCTTTTGTCTATGTCCTTCTTCAAGCCTTCGCCTTTATCTGAAATTTATTATCATGATATAGCAAGGGTGAGCAACTACTTTGCCCAGCAAGTTTAAGTTCAATAAAGATATATCATGATTAAAAGAATAATAAGCTTTCAAGTTTTCAACAATTTAATAATTGTGAAGGAACATGAATCAAGATGTCAATAATTGAATGACTGAATCAATAACGTTTAAAGTCAACAAGGACTAGAAATAACTTTATCTGAACCTTAGGGTAATGAAGGTGATCAGCCTTTCATACCTGATAAACATATGTAACATGCACTAAGTGCGAATCAATAATCAGTTTAGACGTGAATAATCATCAATAATCATTCACTAACATGTTTTGAAATATAACTCGAGATTGAGTTAGGAAAACTTGCATGCATAGTCGATTACCACTACGCAATTTAATTTATTCTCTTTATTGAAAATACCTATTAGATATAAGATTGATCTTTCAATTAGTATCTCATACCTTTTTCCATAATACTATCTAACACTTAATCACATCGTCAAATATTAGATAATCTTACCACCATATTCATTTACTTACTTATAATCTCATCATATTATATTAACTTGTCTAACCTTCAATCACAAAGTTAAGTATTAGACATTACATCTTAATCTTAGTATTATCATTATGCTTTGATAATCTTTTCATCATGTTTTAACTTATACTTATAAGTTTTACCTTTATGTGTTATCTTAGTAAATTAGATAACCTTTCAGAAAATTGAAATATCATTTTAGTAAACCGAATTATATTTCAGCATCCTGAAATTACTATTTCAGCATACCAAAATCAGTTTAGCAAACTGCATTCAATTTCAGCATCCCAAAATCAAATTCAGCAACCTGAAATTACTATTTCAGCAGACCACAATTAGTTTAGCAAATTAAATTCAATTTTTGCACCCTAAAATCAAATTCATCACCCCGAATTCTCATTTTACTCTATTATAAACATAACATAGTTCATTGAATATCAAATTCAACAATCATATAGAAAAATAACGTAAATCTCTTATTTTAATCTCCCGTCGAATATTATTATTTATGTAATAATATTTTACGCTAAGGTTATCAACCTTTTAATAACATTTCAGTCAAATACTACTAATAATATCTTAATCCAATATTATTAGCCCTATAAAAATAATTTAAATCATTAATCACATTAATAAACAATTATTTCAATTATTTTACTTTTATTAAATAACTAGTTTAAGCATTCTAAAATGCCATAAACTTTATAACACCTCACACCCGACCCTAAAACTTCATCAAATACTTGCATAAACCATGCTCAAGGGTCTCAAGTCATAAATCGCATTTTTCATATTTTTGAACATCATATCTTTAATTAAATTCATTTATCCATTTCTCATCATTTAGATGAAAAATACCAAATCACATCCAAAAATATTTCTTTTCCAGGATTTGACATAATATAGTTTCATATTGAACATGTATTTTTTCCGGAATTTTAAAAATAGATTTACTTTATTTAAATAGTTCATAATAGCCGAATCTTCTCCGATTTTTCATAAATCGAGATTACCTCCAAAAGTTCTAAAATTTTTATAGTATGATCCTGATATACTCATGTACGTCCAGTAAAAATTTTGTAATTTTTTGGACTTATATACAGAGAGTTATACGGGCGGTTTCATAAAAGATGTCCTTCACCGTAAAATTCATATCTCTCAAACCGTATGACCAAAAATTCCCAAATTTTTACACAACCTGCATAACAACTGATATTATATCTCCAAATTTTACCAGAATTATTAAAGCACAAAAAGTGGACGAAATTGCCCCTGCTACGGACTACCCCAAAACAGTCTAAAAAATGGGACTGTTTTCAACAAAATCCACCCCAAAAATTTTTAGAAACATGATTTTTGAGTTCTACCACTTGGGTTAACTACTAAACACATATATCTAGCACCCCACTTTGATGGATCGCAAAAAGGAGTTATAGATTTAAAACGGTAAAATTTCAAAGTATATAGAAATTTCGATTTTCAAAATTAGAAAATATATTTTTCTTTTCCTTTTGGGTTCCACCAAATCAACACCCAAATTGTGTAAATCCATACTTGAAATCATATAAATCACATAGATTATAGGGGTTTACACTTTCAAATCAAAACCCCCCTTTTTCTCAAATCACAAAAATAAAGAAAGAAAGAAAAGCTTAGGAAGAAAAATTTTATACCTTCCTTTCTTCTTCTTCTTCTTCATCCATCTATGGAGAATTTTCTCCTCCTTCTTTCTTCTTCTAGGGCTTCGGCCACTTCCTTTTTTCCTCCTCCATGGCTTCGGCCTCTTCTTCCTTTTCTCTCCCTTTTCCCGTTCTCTTCCTTTCCTTCTCGTCCTCTCTCTATTTCACGCTTTCTTCTTTCCATTTCTCTTTCTCTCTCTTCTTGTTTCCTTCTTATCCTTATCTTCTTTTCTTATCCTTCTTTTCTCTAATATCCAATCCTTTCTCTCTCTTATTTTTTTTTAAATCGGCACATGGCCTTCTTATTGCAACATATAATTCCTATTATTTAATTACTTTATTGAATGCCCAAAAATGTCCTCATCACTAATTGGTTTAAAAAAAAATTGGGCCACTTTCTTAATCTTTTGGGCTTTTTAATTAATTTCATTGGACTTGCCAATTTTTATTATTTTGCTTACTAAATAAAATAAAATTGAGCTTCCTCTACAAATTAGATTGGGCCAATATAATACTTGTCCCACACATAATATATTGGGCTAGATTAATAATTTAATCACCCTTAAATCAATTAGTCACAAATCCATTGCTTAAATAAATAATTGGACTACAAATTTAATATTTAATGGGTTTGCACTTTTATTATCATGCTTGCTTACAAAATTGAATTTGGGCTTCCCCGTTAATTCAATTGGAACATTATTATATATATCTTATACATGACTTCTTGGGCTAATTTAATAAACTAATTACCCTTGAATTAATTTTTATCTACAAGTCCCACACTAGAAATATAATTGGGCTTATTTAAATAAAATAACTTCCTTAGTCCATTAAATTTAATTCCCTTGGACTCTATTTAAATTATTGGACTATGCTATCATTAAAGTCCAATACTTTTAATTCTATTTTACCCTAATCAATTAATTAAGGTTCCACTACACCTTTGTAAATAAATTTCTTACTCATGCCTTTTTAATTTCATAACCCAATTAGTCTTGGTTATAAAATTAATTATTTGAGATATATAAAATAAATCTCTTAATGTTAGTATATATATTTATATACTAATATTCTTCCATTTTATAACCTCTTAGGTTATTTAATTGCCACACCTAATATATATATATATATATATATATATATATATATATATATATATATATATATATATATATATATATTAGGTTATATAACTTAATTCTTAATTCACTTTTATATACAAAATAAATGTATTCACATTATATAATGTACATTTATTGAATCATAAAAATAATACACATAATCATAACATATTTTACTTCTCACATTAATTTTGACTTTTCTTCATAAAAAGTCAACTGTTAACTTTGACCAAAAATTAACATTTATACATTTTGTGTTTACTGTCCATTTTGACTAAACTTGACGTTCCGGACGCAACCAAGCGGTCCATGCTTCAAAATTCTATCTCTAACTCAAATTTTGAGTTTTAAATTACTCCCTTCTTATTGCTAATCGTATTAACTAACGACTTTATACTTATTCAATTCACATCAAATTTTACATGTATCATAATACCTTATTCTTGATATTCATTCAAATACATATAAATTTATTTCTAGGATTTTGGAATTTTGTAACCCATATTTTCTCTATTCTCATTCAAATAGGAAACCATATAGGTTTTACTTAAAAATTGTAAATAAATCCTCAAATTCTCTTCTAGGTTTTATTCTTTAACCTTTATTCTAATCATTCGAGATTTTATAAATTTTCGAGTTATCACATTCACCCCTTCTTCTAAGAATTTCGTCCCCGAAATTAAAGCATACTAATCTCTGATTATTCGATTAATCAAAATTAGGTTTTTCAACTTAACCTTTATAATTTCCTCATTTGAGGATTTCTCTTCTATCTTCACATTTTACAATAACTACTCACTAAGAGTTTACATCTTCTAAACATTCATCAAAACTAGGTTGTCATAATAACCTTTATTCAATCTTCTCAGATTCTACTCGTACACAACGAGTTCACACTATTTCATATCCATAATCACATACTACCACAACATTACTCTGAAGAGTTTAAAAACTTTTCATATCTGTCTGATGGATTATAAAAACAATGAACTTTGAGGTTTAGGGGTATTTCTACCTGCTACCTCTTTCAATTATGAAAGAAAGGTACTCTACCTCTGAAATATTTTATATTTGGTATGTTTACAATCACAAAGAAGGTAAACTACCGATGCGGGTACTTTAAAGGATCAGTCTGTTGTACCTTAGTAATCGGAACGACTATATACGTTCTTAGATTGGAGTATTTTATCCAATTAGTATATCCCAATTTTTAGGGTTGTTCACCTCAGACTTATCATAAGATTCCGCACCAAAACAATCTGGTTCGGCATAAGCTTTGAAAGAATACTTTGAATTTCATAAACATTTGTCTAGCTGAATCAAATATCTTAGATACATATCAATAATTCGAATTTCAATCGAAACATTGCTGGCCAAATTTAGTTGGCAATAATTTATCTTTAAAATTCTTAAAATCATTTTATGACGTCATGATACCGCACTGTATTTACAGTCCGTTTGAGGATTCCGTCATTTTGTGACTTTGTCATACTACATCATACTATAGTGGGCTAACGATCTTTAGATCACATTCGACACTAAGTAATTTTGCATTGATAACTCCATCATTTTTATCATCTTTACACCAGGTTGCATGATGCATTAATGATATAAAAATATATTTTGACATCTCAAATCATTTTTGTCTAGCCGAATCAATTAGCATAGACTCTTCTTTAAACCGTTTAAAAATCTTTGAAAATCATCTTTGGTGTCATCAAGCCCCAACAGGTAACGATGTGTTTGTAGTACGAAGCCCACTTCTACACAGTTGTAACCCTGTGTTGCTAATAACAAAATTTATTTTATTTCGAAAGGCACATCCGTGCGAATTTAGCTTGATGTCAAAAACTTCGAAGTCTAGCGTAGCTAGAAGATTTGGAATATCTATTCTTCCACCATCAACTTCACTTTCTCTACTGATCCATTGCTTAATAAATCTATTTATTCCTATAATCCTCAATGCTCCTTTTACAACTTTTCTATACCCAGTTCGTCAAACTTACCACACATTGTGAGTTCAGGAACTTTCCACAATCATATGAGTTTCGGAACTTATCCTAGTCAGACCATAGGCGTCCAATCGCTGAGGGGTTCAAAAAATATCATATGATTATGAGTCATGAACTTACCATAAGTATGAGTTTTAAGAACTCACAACTAACCTTATATTCTCTACCTATTCATTATACACATGAGAAAAGAATCACCTTCTCAACATGCATATATCAAATAGCGCGACACCAGGTTCTAATGATTATCAATGCCGGAAACTAAGTGGTTGTCAAACCAAACTCGGCCACTAATCATTATAGGAAGCTAAGCGAACAATTCCCTGCCCATACAAAGAATTGGTCAACCTAACTACTATATCGACCAGGAAGCTAAGTGATTTTAAAACCAAGTACAAATTCCCCGCCCATACAAGGAATCATACAACTCAGCTGCTGACATGAGTCCTCAATTGAAAACTCTCATCATTCTTACTTTCTCTTTTCTTAATACAAATTTTCTTTAATCCGTATTTTAACATTTACCACTCTTTTCTGAGTTTACATCATATAATCTCATAGTACTTTCTCTTTATAGCGTCAAGCTATATCATAACAATCACTTAACATATCATATGTTATTCAACAATTTAATCTGATCACGTCGTGATCTTATTTCGTAATCATTTCTCCTTAAACTTACGATCGTTTTATTTTACGATCTTCTTATTCTTCTCTTTAATCATATTATATTATAATTTTATTAACATTTCTCATCTTATAGACATAGTCTATTTATTATCACTTTTCATCTCTATTACTGGAGTCAAGTAACTCCGAATTCTTTACCTTATAGCTCTTCAAAATTCTTCTTTGAATCTTATTTATCTTAATCTTTACTTAATAATGAATTTCTAAAAATTCATCTATTATCGCTTAAACTCGATCTGAGTTTATTCCTTATCATCATCTCCGCGGTTATAGCCTAAGGTACACCTACCTAAGGTTTATAACCTACAGCTCTGATACCAATTTGTGACGCCCCCAAATCCGGGTCCCAAGAACCTCAGACTTGGTACGTTACGGTACTTTATCAACATACATATTCTATCATCTAATGCGGAACAAATAAGCATATATTGTTTATTTTACATAATTCTATAAAATTTTCCCCGGTTTATTAACCTTAACTGAATACATACCTTTAAAATTACAAAGGTTTACAATAAGATAACTAAATAGCTATTCTTGTAACGATCTATTGCTGTATTTTGCTTTTGTCTCTGTCCTTCTTCAAGCCTTCGCCTTTATCTGAAATTTATTATCATGATATAGCAAGGGTGAGCAACTACTTTGCCCAGCAAGTTTAAGTTCAATAAAGATATATCATGATTAAAAGAATAATAAGCTTTCAAGTTTTCAACAATTTAATAATTGTGAAGGAACATGAATCAAGATGTCAATAATTGAATGACTGAATCAATAACGTTTAAAGTCAACAAGGACTAGAAATAACTTTATCTGAACCTTAGGGTAATGAAGGTGATCAGCCTTTTATACCTGATAAACATATGTAACATGCACTAAGTGCGAATCAATAATCAGTTTAGACGTGAATAATCATCAATAATCATTCACTAACATGTTTTGAAATATAACTCGAGATTGAGTTAGGAAAACTTGCATGCATAGTCGATTACCGCTACGCAATTTAATTTATTCTCTTTATTGAAAAGACCTATTAGATATAAGATTGATCTCTCAATTAGTATCTCATACCTTTTTCCATAATACTATCTAACACTTAATCACATCGTCAAATATTAGATAATCTTACCACCATATTCATTTACTTACTTATAATCTCATCATATTATATTAACTTGTCTAACCTTCAATCACAAAGTTAAGTATTAGACATTACATCTTAATCTTAGTATTATCATTATGCTTTGATAATCTTTTCATCATGTCTTAACTTATACTTATAAGTTTTACCTTTATGTGTTATCTTAGTAAATTAGATAACCTTTCAGAAAATTGAAATATCATTTCAGTAAACCGAATTACATTTCAGCATCCTGAAATTACTATTTCAGCAGACCAAAATCAGTTTAGCAAACTGAATTCAATTTCAGCAATCCAAAATCAAATTCAGCACCCTGAAATTACTATTTCAGCAGACCACAATTAGTTTAGCAAACTAAATTCAATTTCAGCACCCCAAAATCAAATTCATCACCCCGAATTCTCATTTTACTCTATTATAAACATAACATAGTTCATCGAATATCAAATTCAACAATCATATCGAAAAATAACGTAAATCTCTTATTTTAATCTCCCGTCAAATATTATTATTTATGTAATAATATTTAACGCTAAGGTTATCAACCTTTTAATAACATTTCAGTCAAATACTAATAATAATATCTTAATCCAATATTATTAGCCCTATAAAAATAATTTAAATCATTAATCACAGTAATAAATAATTATTTCAATTATTTTACTTTTATTAAATAACTAGTTTAAGCATTCTAAAAAGCCATAAACTTTATAACACCTCACACCCGACCCTAAAACTTCATCAAATACTTGCATAAACCATGCTCAAGGGTCTCAAGTCATAAATCGCATTTTTCATATTTTTGGACATCATATCTTTAATTAAATTCATTTATCCATTTCTCATCATTTAGATAAAAAATACCAAATCACATCCAAAAATATTTCTTTTCCAGGATTTGACATAATATAGTTTCATATTGAACATATATTTTTTCCAGAATTTTTAAAATAGATTTACTTTATTTAAATAGTCCATAATAGCCGAATCTTCTCCGATTTTTCATAAATCGAGATTAGCTCCAAAAATTCTAAAATTTTTACAGTATGATCCTGATATACTCATGTACGTCCAGTAAAAATTTTGTAATTTTTTGGACTTATATACAGAGAGTTATACGGGCGGTTTCATAAAAGAAGTCCTTCACCGTAAAATTCATATCTCTCAAACCGTATGACCAAAAATTCCCAAATTTTTACACAACCTGCATAACAACTGATATTATATCTCCAAATTTTTCCAGAATTTTTAAAGCACATAAAGTGGATGAAATTGCCCCTGCTACGGACTGCCCCGAAATAGTCTAAAAAAATGGGACTGTTTTCAAGAAAATCCACCCCAAAATTTTTAGAAACATGATTTTTGAGTTCTACCACTTGGGTTAACTACTAAACACATATATCTAGCACCCCTCTTTGACGGATCGCAAAAAGGAGTTATAGATTTAAAACGGTAAAATTTCAAAGTATATAGAAATTTCGATTTTCAAAACTAGAAAATTTATTTTTCTTTTCCTTTTGGGTTCCACTAAATCAACACCTAAATTGTGTAAATCCATACTTGAAATCATATAAATCACATAGATTATAGGGGTTTACACTTCCAAATCAAAACCCCCCTTTTTCTCAAAGCACAAAAATAAAGAAAGAAAGAAAAGCTTAGGAAGAAAAATTTTATACCTTCCTTTCTTCTTCTTCTTCTTCTTCATCCATCTATGGAGAATTTTCTCCTCCTTCTTTCTTCTTCTAGGACTTCGGCCACTTCCTTTTTTCCTCCTCCATGGCTTCGGCCTCTTCTTCCTTTTCTCTCCCTTTTCCCGTTCTCTTCCTTTCCTTCTCTTTCTTTCTCTATTTCACGCTTTCTTCTTTCCTTTTCTCTTTCTCTCTCTTCTTGTTTCCTTCTTATCTTTATCTTCTTTTCTTATCCTTCTTTTCTCTAATATCCAAACCTCTCTCTCTTGTTTTTTTTTTAAAATCGGCACATGGCCTTCTTATTGCCACATATAATTCTTATTATTTAATTGCTTTATTGAATGCCCAAAAATGTCCTCATCACTAATTGGTTTAAAAAAAAATTGGGCCACTTTCTTAATCTTTTGGGCTTTTTAATTAATTTCATTGGACTTGCCAATTTTTATTATTTTGCTTACTAAATAAAATAAAATTGGGGTTCTTCTACAAGATTGGGCCAATATAATACTTGTCCCACACATAATATATTGGGCTAGATTAATAATTTGATCACCCTTAAATCAATTAGTCACAAATCAATTGCTTAAATAAATAATTGGACTACAAATTTAATATTTAATGGGTTTGCACTTTTATTATCATGCTTGCTTACAAAATTGAATTTGGGCTTCCCCATTAATTCAATTGGACCATTATTATATATATATATATATATATATATATATATATATATATATATATATATATATATATATATATATATATATATATATATATATATATATCTTATACATGACTTCTTGGGCTAATTTAATAAACTAATTACCTTTGAATTAATTTTTATCTACAAGTCCCACACTAGAAATATAATTGGGCTTGTTTAAATAAAATAACTTCCTTAGTCCATTAAATTTAATTCTCTTGGACTCTATTTAAATTATTGGGCTATGCTATCATTAAAGTCCAATACTTTTAATTCTATTTTACCCTAATCATTTAATTAGGGTTCCACCACACCTTTGTAAATAAATTCCTTACTCATGCCTTTTTAATTTCATAACCCAATTAGACTTGGTTATAAAATTAATTATTTGAGATATATAAAATAAATCTCTTAATGTTAGTATATATATTTATATACTAATATTCTCCCATTTTATAACCTCTTAGGTTATTTAATTGCCACACCTAATATATATATTAGGTTATATAACTTAATTCTTAATTTACTTTTATATACAAAATAAATGTATTCACATTATATAATGTATATTTATTGAATCATAAAAATAATTCACATAATCATAACATATTTCACTTCTCACATTAATTTTGACTTTTCTCCATAAAAAGTCAACTGTTGACTTTGACCAAAAATCAACATTTATCCATTTTGTGTTTACTGTCCATTTTGACTAAACTTGACATTCTGGACGCAACCAAGCAGTCCATGCTTCAAAATTCTATCTCTAACTCAAATTTTGAGTTTTAAATTACTCCCTTCTTATTGATAATCGTATTAACTAACGACTTTATACTTATTCAATTCACATCAAATTTTACATGTATCATAATACCTTATTCTTGATATTCATTCAAGTACATATAAATTCATTTCTAGGATTTTGGAATTTTGTAACCCATATTTTCTCTATTCTCATTCGAATAGGAAACCATATAGGGTTTACTTAAAAATTTTAAATAAATCCTCAAATTCTCTTCTAGATTTTATTCTTTAACCTTTATTCTAATCATTCGAGATTTTATAAATTTTCAGGTTATCACAACTTCCCTTTTTCTCCTCCTCATGTGGCCGGCCAAGTGGCCTTCTTATCTCCAAGTCTTGCTTTTGTTTTTATTGAAATATCTAGTATACACAATGTCTAAAGTACCCTCTTCAATTGGGCTAGGATTGGGCCAATCCTTGAATTCTTTTGGGCTTGAAATTAACTAGTTTAGTTTACTAATTAAAATGAACTTGGGCCTCCACAATTAAATAGTTATGCTACTAGCATACTTGTCCATTAAATTTAATATTGGGTTAGCTTAACAATCAAATTATATGGAAGTCCAATGCTTAAATAAATTCTTGGGCTTGTTTAAATTACACGTCATCCTTATTACTTAGTAATATTAACCCTATTATCACATGAGCTATTACTCATTATTATTGATATTTACACATTCTTCTCAATCAATAATGTTAATTAACTTACATAACCCAATTAGACTTGTTTTATTCAAGTTTATTGAGTATTTAATTAGGGTTTAACACCTTAAATCTATTTTATAGATTATTAAAATACTTAAGTTAGTTCACTAACTTATTTACCTTATTAATGAGACTTCCGTTAAACATTAAAGTGTAGTATTCATATAATCACTTAATCATCCATAATCTATTACAGATTATTTAATACATTTATTTACAATATACCACAGAAATCCTTGGTTATTACATATAGAGTTTGTCGTAGAACATATATGTATATGTAATACTAAGATTATGTACATACCTTCAATTTGCTAATATTGTGACGCCCTCGAAACCGGGTCCTCTGACCCCGGTACAGTCATCACGATAAAATACAAATATTCACCTCTAAACAACATACGATAACTAAAATATAAAAAATAATAAACGTACATTGTTCATTCAAAAGGTGTTACTGGTCCCAATATTTGGTAACCTTAATATCATCTTACAAACATACCCTATAATAGTACTTAGGGTTCATATTACATAACAGTAATTTAAATTAAGCATAAGATAAATTTTGCTCCTGGCGACTATCCTACATCTTTCCTTTACCCTTTTGATTTCCTGAGGTCTCGGGCTTAGCTGCAATATAATTCATGATATAGCAACGATGAGCAACGAGTTTTCTCAGCAAGTTTAAATACAACAACAAGGATATATCATGATGAATGAAAAGTATCTTACAATGAATTCAACAATATGAATATCTGAAGCAAAGATAATAATTGCTTTTAGAATAACTGCTAGTCAAGTAGACTTTGAACTATAACATTCCAATGGAATCAATTCCTAATTGACCCTTTGGTTACTGGCTACAGAATAAGTACTTGAGGGGATCAGCCTTGCGTACACTATGTATATGCATAACATTTAAATATGCTCTGTGTTTCTTATATTAGATATCTGGTACTCCCCTATCATAGAAAGAGTTGTTCTTTCAGTCTAAGAATCCTTACCATCAATTGGTTTGGATAGCTTTTATAAAACTTCATATACTTGTCTGACCGAACAAAGGTTCAGACTCTATCTAACACAGTTCAAGAATTATAGAACTTTAAATGAAGTACAAGTCCAAGACTGTACGAACTTAAGTGCACTAAGTGCGAATATCAATAATATCGATGTGGAATAATTATAAGGTAATTAAACCACTTAATAGCATGCTTGGAAATAAGATTCAAGCTTAAATGAATAACTTTTAATTCAACAATAACCTTCTGAATACAATGTGAGAAGGATAAGAAACTTTCACAACAAATAAAGTTATGTAAGCTAGGAACTTGCAACACAATAAAATAGTGTTCGGATACTTGCTCAATATAATAATTTGAGTAAGTTTAGGGAACTTGCTTACGATATGCTTCGAATAAAGTAATGCAAGGGTTTAGGATACTTGCTCAATATAAATTTGAGTAAGTTTAAGGAAACTTTCATTCAACATACGAATCGTATAAAATTCAAGAACTTGCACAAAATCCAAAGTTTGTGTAAGTTTAGGAAACTTGCATGCATGCTCAGCTACAATACAATTCTAGCTTTAATTAACTTGCGTTGAATCGACCTAACGTTAACAAGTCGGTCATTTCAATTAGTATGTGCAAACTAGTATGAGTCTACACTTAAAATAATTAAGTCATCACATAGCATGCTTCTCAACACATTATGTGGCACATTGGTCACATATTACAAGATAAAGAGATCATGTATGCATGCCTTGAAATTTCAGATCAAAAACAGAATGTATACATGACTGCAGGATGGCGCAGCTGTGCCTGATCTAGGCTTAGGGACGGCGCAACTGCGCTGTCCCTTGGCCAAACCAAGGTTGAGCTGCTGCTCTCCTGACTTCATTCCATGTGAGACCCCGAATTTTATGAAATGAAAGTATTCAATTTTCTTATAATTATTATGTTATTTAGTAAATGATTAAATTGATAAAAGGATTAAAGTTAAGGGTGATATGTGAAAATTTTTCAAAGTAAGCAAGTGGTTATATAATATTCGATTGGTCGGGAAATATTCGTTTTAACAGAGAATATTTGTACGACGGCACAATCATTGGTGGACCCCACAATGAAAGTATTGTCGGAGTTAGAAAACGACAGAATTATCTTTTTATAAAAATAACGACGGAGGTGTTACCGTTAAAACTGTTGAACTACCCAGTAGTAAAAGTACAGTAATATGTGTGATTGTATAGTAGCACGCGATATTGATTATTGATGCTTACGTGAGAAGTCACTCAGTTATACTCAATTATTGCTACAGTAATTGCTGCATCATATCTCTTATATTATTAATTCAATTATTGTCACAATATCATCTGCATAATATGATATATTATTAAATCAACAATTGAGACGACAAAGTTATTCATATTATTATTTGCAATATTGACAATGTCTAGAAGTTCTATCAAGGAGAGGTTTGGTCACCTAATTGCGTGCCAATAAGGAGAAAACCTTATTAGAAAGCCCCATATTTCCTAGGAATGACCTGGTTGTTAAATATTATGAATTATAATATTAATGATGAATAATTTCGTGTTGATTAAAGATGAAATTGATAGTTAAATTGTATAAGAATTATTAGTGTTAGTAGAAATAGATATTTATTTTGATAATAATTGATGTCTGGAGGTTATATTGACCAATTGGGTATTCGGGGCACTTTTCGTGTTGAAGAACTATTCACAGGTTACTATTCACTTGATTACTATTCACTCTAGTATTGTTCACTCGGGTATTTGGGACACTTTTCATGTCGGGGTACTATTCACGGGGTATAATTCTCGAAGTACTATTCACGGGGTACTATTCACCCAAAAAATATATTTCTTTTCGATCCAAATCATTTTTGAGTACGATATTATTTTATGAGAAGATGTGATAATTTTTCAGATAGTTGGTTGAAATTATAATAGTAAATTAATATGGATCGTTGGATTAAAGTTTTAATAGCAACTTGTCCCTTCGGTTTTCCAAGAGTTACTTTCCTTTCGGTTTTACAAGAGTTATTTGTCTCTTTGGTTTTCCAAGAGTTACTTGTCTCTTCGGTGTTCCAAGAGTTAATTGCCCTTTCGCAAATAGTAGTTGTCTCTTCAATATTACAAAGAGTCATTTTGACCATTCGTTAAGACCAAGAGCTACTTTCAGTTCTTCTATAAATAGAAGCTCATTCCTTCATTATTTCATCCGAATTCACTGAAACTCTAGAGAGAGAAACTATAGAGAGAAAGAAGAAAAGTATTATGCTACTTCACTACTCCAGTATTCAATTTTTCTAAGGTAAGTGATATTATTATTATAGTAAGGGGTATTATTTATTTCGTATTCATGTAAAGAGCTACTATTATTCAATTCTTTATTATTATGTTGGAATAACCTGTTTATGCGAAGTACCGCATACATGATGAAATTCTTCTGTTATTTCATTCTTTATTATTCTGTTAGAATAACCTGTCTATGCGGTCTATCGCATGCATGGTGAATTCTTCTGTTATTCTATTCTTTATTATTCTGTTGGAATATCTTGTCTGTGCGGATGACGCATGACCTGGTTTCATTTTTTATTATTCTGTTGGAATAACCTATTTATGCGGTCTATCGCATGATTGGTGAATTATTCTGTTATTCCATTTCTTTATTATTCTGTTGGAATATCCTATCCGTGCGGATGACGCATAACCTAGTTCTATTATTTATTATTCTGTTGGAATAACCTGTTTGTGCGGTCTATCGCATGCATGGTGAATTCTTCTGTTATTCCATTCTTTATTATTCTGTTGGAATAACTTATCTATGTGGATTACCACATGCATGGTGAATGATCCTTTGTATTCATTCTTTATTAAATTGTGGAAATGATCTGACTACGTGGATTACCGCATGGCGGGTAAAAATCTATTTGTAGTTTCGTAATTTTCTGACCCTCAAAAATTCTGAAAAAATTTGAAATGATAATTTGATGAGTTTTCTAGATTGTGTCCAAAAATGACAATTTTTAGATGTATAGATTAGGAGATATGAATTTCATAGGAAAATACTATTTTAAAAGTAAACCCGTATAACTCCTTGTGGTTAACTCCAAAATTGGTAAAAATTTTATTTGGAGTACATATATATAACAGGAGTATACCTTGTAAATTTCAGAATTTTTGGACAAAAATACAATTTATGATAAATATCTAAATATTCGACAGTTTTGGTCATATGAAAAATAGTAGATGAATTTTAAAAATTCTAAAAAAAATATATGTTCAATATGGGACTATATTCTGCTAAATCCCATAAATGAATAATTTTTGGGACTGATTTGGTTTTTTTTCCTGAAAATGATTTAGTTACGAACATATGAATTAAATATGTTATGTGAAGTTAAAAAATTGGTAAATAAGAGTTTATGGCTGGAAAATCCTATATAAGGTATATGCAGATTTTTGATGAGTGAAATTGATCATTGGTGATGAAATCTAATGAGTATAGTATTTTGAATGATTAAATGCATTATTTGATAAAGTGTAAACAATTAAAATAAATATTTTATAAGTTTAAGAAGTGATTAAAATATTATTAGAATATTAATAATATTAGATTATTAATTTATTAAGTGATTGATAATATTTGGATAAATTCAAAGTCTTTAATATTTATCATTGATTTCGTTTGATTAATGCTTATATCATTGTAATCATCGTCATGCTTATATTGTGATGAAAGTCATCTTTGGCTTACGTACAAAGATGGACGGTTGATTATTGGTTTTATAGTTGTATATCTTTGGCTTACATGAAAAGATGGACTGTTGATTATTGGTTTTATAGTTGTATATCTTTAGCTTACGTGTAAAGATGAACTATTGATTGATGAGTATCTTTGGCTTACGTGCAAAGATGAACTATTGATTGATGAGTATCTTTGACTTATGTTCATAGATGAACTATTTATTGGTATGATTATGACTAGGGATCATTCGGTATAATCATGACTCATAATGTTATAGATGATGTGGTAAAAGTCCTCATTGGCCCGTAGTGAATTGATGGACAGGTATTGGTATGATTATAAATAGGGATTATTCGATATAATCATAACCATTGATGATTACATGAATATCCTTGGCCGTAGTGCATGGATAATGTGGATTATTTATTAAGCTGAGTCTCGGCGATAAAATATTGATTATACACTTTTAATTCGTAAAAGATAGTAGATATCATGCTCTACTTGACTCTTTTAAAATATAGTTGTATGTCTTTGGCATGTAGTGCAAAGATGAATTGTTAATGAATATTTTGGCCGTAGTGCAAAGAAGAATTTATTAGTATGATTATGAGTAGAAATTGTGATTTGGTATAACCATGATTTTTAATGTTTTAGGTGAAGATAGGTGATGAAAATTATCTTCGTCCTGGATGCCAAGGGGAATTTAGAACCACAATTATGATTATGAGTTATTCAAATGATTATGGACAGGAACTGTTGATTGATGTGATAGGGATAAAACATTGTTGGTGGACTTTTAACATGTAAAAGATAATAGACCTTATGGTCTACTTGACTCTTTTAATGGATTGCTCGTTCCACTGTAACTATGGTTGAAAAATTTTATCATCTACCATATGTTCTAAATCTCTAATTTATTATTGATGAAAGCTATTGATAATTTAATTATCTTTAGTTATGATATTCTTTACTGGGCTAGTTGTGCTCACCTTTTTGCTTCACAATTCCTTTCAGGTAAAAAAAGTGCAGCTGGGTCTAGCGGGGTATTAAGAGGATTAAAACAATGGTCTATAGCTGTTGAGGTTCTCCCTAAATAATATGGAAATAATTTTATTGAGAACTTTAGATAAGTGTGTTGTATTGTATACGTCATTTGATATTTAATTTTGGTGAATCGAAAAGGGTGAGGTGAACCCAACTTTGGAAGGGTGTTTTGCCACCATCATATAAGATGTCTAATGACATACAACCTCGTGTTATCATAAGATAGGGTTGTGCACATCTACATGCTGAGTATATCTACGAGCACTACCTATATAATCTTGGAGTTTATTTGAAATATAATTTTCACTTGTAGACAACGGAGATAATTATATGTCAAGAGAAGACTCACCATTGGAAAGAAGATGATAGTAATCTTCTCATTTTTCTTTGAGGTCTATTGGGTCAACCAAGGATAATTATGTGGACATATGATATCTATTATAGCGTAGACGCATGGCCTCCCATGTACGAAAGTTTTCTTGAGCACTTCCCAAATATTTTAATTTCTAAAACAGTTTTTAACTGTATTTTTATGTAAAGTACCATCGTAAGGTTGTGGTCGAGGCACCATGAGAGTTGCATACATTTGTATTAAAACTCACAGTTTAACTGTGGTCGTATTCTACATGACAGTTCAACAGTTGTATAAATGATATTTGTATTTGATTTTTTTATAGTATGATATCTCGCGACTCAAAATGGGTCGTGTGGACCTATTTTGGGGGCGTCAAAAATGGTATCAGAGCTTAAGGATATGGTCGTTAGAGGAGATATAAGTCTAGAACTGGGAAGGGAGAGACGAGTAATATACTACGCTAGTGTGTGACTTACCTAAGCCAAAATTTTTACTTAATAAGTTGACAATTTGTGATATGTCAATTGACCTTTGTTTTGAAGAAATATTCTAGAATGATATCTGAAATACCAGGGATGAGCAATGGAAAAATCATGATACAGAGGTTATAACCCGGAAGGTACAATCCAAAAATAAAGCAAGGTATTCTCATCTCTTCGAACTACCAGGTACGTAAATTTCGAGGGCAAAATTTCATAAGTAGGGAAGATTGTGAGACCGCGAATTTTATGAAATGAAAGTATTCAATTTTCTTATAATTATTATGTTATTTAGTAAATGGTTAAATTGATAAAAGGATTAAAGTTAAGGGCGATATGTGAAAATTTTGCAAAGTAAGCAAGTGGTTATATAATATTCGATTGGTCGAGGAATATTCGTTTTAACAGAGAATATTCGTACGACGGCACAATCATTGGTGGACCCCACAACGGAAGTATTGTCGTAATTAGAAAACGACAGAATTATCTTTTTATAAAAATAACGACGGAGGTGTTACCGTTAAAACTGTTGAACTACCCGGTAGTAAAAGTACAGTAATACGCGTGGTTGCATAGTAGCACACGGTATTGATTATTGATGCTTACGTGTGAAGTCACGCAGTTATACTCAATTATTACTACAGTAATTGCTGCATCATATCTCTCATATTATTGATTCAATTATTGTCACAGTATCATCTGCATAATATGATATATTATTAAATCAATAATTAAGGCGGCAAAGTTATTCATATTATTATTTGTAATATTGACAATGTCTAGAAGTTCTGCCAAGGAGAGGTTTGGTCACCTAATTGCGCGCCAATAAGGAGAAATCCTCATCGAAAAGCCCCCTATTTCCTGGGAACAACCTGGTTGTTAAATATTGTGAATTATAATATTAATGATGAATAAGTTCGTGTTGATTAAAGATGAAATTGATAGTTCCATTGTGTGAGAATTATTAGTGTTAGTAGAAATCGATATTTATTTTGATAATAATTGATGTTTGGAGGTTATATTGACCAATCGGATATTCGGGGCACTTTTCTTATCGGAGGACTATTCACAGGTTACTATTCACTCAATTACTATTCACTCTAGTATTGTTCACTTGGGTATTTAGAACACTTTTCGTGTCGGGGCACTATTCATAGGATACTATTCCCGAAGTACTATTCACGAGGTACTATTCACCCGAAAATATATTTCTTTTCGGTCCAAATCTATTTTGAGTACAATATTATTCCATAAGATGATGTGATAATTTTTCAGACAGTTAGTTGAAATTATAATAGTAAACCAATATGGATCGTTGGTTTAAAGTTTTAATAGTAACTTGTCCCTTCGGTTTGCCAAGAGTTACTTGTCCTTTCGGTTTTTCAAGAGTTACTTGTCTCTTCGGTGTTTCAAGAGTTAATTGCCCCTTCGCAAATAGTAGTTGTCTCTTCAATATTACCAAGAGTCATTTTGATCATTCGTTAAGACCAAGAGCTACTTTCAGTTCTTCTGTAAATAGAAGCTCATTCCTTCATTATTTCTTACGAATTCACTGAAACTCTAGAGAGGGAATGTAAAACCCCAAATTTTACGAATAAGATTTAATTTTCCCGAAATAATTTTTTTTAATATTATGGTGTGGATTTGATATAATGTTATAGTTGTGGGTAGTATTTATAAATTTTGCAAAGTATGCAAGTGGTCATATTATATTCGATTAGTCGGGGAATATTCATTTTATCAGGGAATATTCGTATAACGGCACAATCATTGGTGGACCCCGCAACGGAATTATTGTCAAATTGAGAAAATGACAAAAATATTTTATAAAAATAACGGCAGAAGTTTTACCATTAACTATTGAACACTCGGTGTTAAAAGTACAGTAATACGCGTGGTTGCATAGTAGCACACGGTATTGATTATTGATGCTTAAGTGATAAGTCACTCAGTTTTGTTTTATTGATATTATTAATGTAATAAAACAAAAAAACTTTTTATATAAAACAGAATACTTTTATAAAGTTATTCTATAAATAGAATATATTATATTTTATTATGCATAGTGTTGCATAGTGCTTGCATAGTATTTTACATAGTAAAATCTTTTTATATAAAACAGAATACTTTTATAAAGTTATTCGTTTTATTAGATTATAAATAAAATATATTATATTTTATTTAAAAGATTTTGCTTTAAATATGGATCGTCCGATTAAAAGTAAATCAATCTGGACCGTTCATGAATTAGTTACTATGCAGTCCATTCTTCTATAAATAGAATCTCATTCCTTCATTATTTCTTACGAATTCACTGAAACTCTAGAGAGAGAAACTATAAAGAGAAAGAAGAAAAGTGTTCTGCTACTTCATTACTCCTATATCCAGTACTCTTCTTTCTAAGGTAAGGGATATTATTTGTTGTACTCGTAAGAGATATTATTTGTTGTACCCGTAAGGGATATTATTTCTTTCTTATTCATGAATAGAACGTCTGTTATTCCATTCTTTATTATTCTATTGGAATAACTTGTATACGCGGACTACCCTATACTTGGTGAAATTCTTATGTTATTCCATTCTTTATTATTATGTTGGAATAACCTGTTTATGCGAAGTACCGTATACATGGTGAAATTTTTCTATTATTCCATTCTTTATTATTATATTGGAATAACCTGTTTATGCGAAGTACTGCATACATGGTGAAATTCTTCTATTATTCCATTCTTTATTATTATGTTGGGATAACCTGTTTATGCGAAGTACCGCATACATGGTGAAATTTTTCTATTATTTCATTCTTTATTATTATGTTGGAATAACCTGTTTATGCAAAGTATCGCATACATGGTGAAATTCTTTTATTATTCCATTCTTTATTATTCTGTTGGAATAATCTGTCTGTGCGGTCTATCGCATGCATGGTGATTTCTGTTGTTATTCCATTCTTTATTATTCTTTTGGAATAACCTGTCTGTGCGGTCTATCGCATGAATGGTGATTTCCGTTGTTATTCCATTCTTTATTATTCTGTTAGAATATCCTGTCGGTGCGTATTACGCCTGACCTGGTTTCATTATTTATTATTTCGTTCTTTATTATTCTGTCGAAATATCCTATCTGTGCATTTATGCCAGACCTGGTTCCATTATTTATTATTCTGTCATAATATCCTGTCTGTGTATTTTATGCCGGATCTAGTTCCATTATTTATTATTCTATTGGGAATAACCTGTCTGTGCAGTCTATCGCACGCATGGTGAATCCTTCTGTTATTCCATTCTTTATTATTCTGTTGGAATAACCTATTTATGTGGATTACCGCATGCATGGTGAATGATCCTTTGTATTAATTTCTTATTAAATTGTGGAAATGATCTGTATACGTGGATTAAAGCATGGCGGGCGAAAATCCACTTGTAGTTTCATATATTTTATTATACTCAGTTGGTTAAAGTTTTGGCTTCTATACTTCACGAAATTAATGGAATATCCTTGATATTTGCGCTTCATCCAGTATCTTTTAATGAAAATATTCTTCTGAGTATTTTTGAATTTTACTCTACAAAGAAGTATCTTGTTGACAATTTGGACGTTATTGGTTCCTGGATAAATTAATTCTTGAACTTATTTTATTGAATTATTATGTCATTGTCATCATCCTTATGTTTATATTATGTCGAAAGTCATCTGTGGCTTACGTGCATAGATGGACTTGGTATGATTATGACCAGGGATTATTCGGTATAATCATGATCGTAATGTTACGAATGATGTGGTAAAATCATCTTTGGCCCTTAGTGCAAAGATGAATTATTTTATGGCATGATCAGGACCGTTGATGAAAATACGATTATCTTTGGCCCGTAGTGCATGGATAATTCGTGGTCGTGATACTAAAGAATATCATTGGCCTGTAGTGCATGGATGATTTGATGATGTTGATTATTTATTGAGCTGAGTCTCAACGATAAAAATGATGAAAAACCTTTTAAATCATAAAAGATAGTAGATTTTATTCTCTACTTGACTCTTCTAATGGATTGCTTGTTCCGCTGCAGTTAAACTTGATGTTTGTTATATTTTACCAGTTTAACACTGTTGAAAGCTAACGATAATTTATTCTGCATTATCTTAGTCATAATATTTCTTACTGGGCTAGTTGAGCTCACCCTTTCTTTCATTGTTCTCTTCAGGAAATGAGAACATAGCTGGGACTAGCCGAGGAACTGCGTGATGATCATAGATAGTGCGTTCGTAGTCCTCACTATTATGTGAAACAGTATAATAATAAATGTAATGAGGACTCCATTGAGAGTGGATATTGTCTAGAAGGCAATATTTGTCTTAAAACTCTCAGCTATGTTTTGTCGTATTTTACACAACTGTTGTATAATTAGTTTGTATTTGTATTCAGTACCGTGTGTCTAGCGACTCAGAATAGGTGATGTATACCTATTTTGGGGGTGTCACAGAAAAACTGTAGAGAGAAAGAAGAAAAATATTATGCTATTTCACTACTCCAGTATTCAGTTTTTATAAGGTAAGGGATATTATTATTATAGTAAGGGGTATTATTTATTTCGTATTAATGAAGAGCGCTATTGTTATTCCATTCTTTATTATTATGTTGGAATAACCTGTTTATGCGAAGTACCGCATACATGGTGAAATTCTTCTGTTATTCCATTCTTTATTATTCTGTTGGAATAACCTGTCTATGCGGTCTATCGCATGCATGGTGAATTCTTCTGTTATTCCATTCTTTATTATTCTGTTGGAATATCCAATCTGTGCGGATGACACATGACTTGGTTTCATTCTTTATTATTCTGTTGGAATAACCTGTTTGTGCGGTCTAACGCATGCATGGTGAATTCTTCTGTTATTCCATTCTTTATTTTTCTGTTGGAATATCCTGTCTGGGCGGATGACGCATTACCTGGTTCCATTAATTATTATTCTGTTGGAATAACCTATTTGTGCGGTCTATCGCATGCATGGTGAATTTTTCTATTATTCCATTCTTTGTTATTCTGTTGGAATAACCTGTCTATGTGGGTTACCACATGCATGGTGAATGATCATTTGTATTCATTCTTTATTAAATTGTGGAAATGATCTATCTATGTGGATTACCGCATGGCGGGTAAAAATCCATTTACAGTTTCATAATTTTTCTGGCCCTCAAAAATTCTGGAAAAATTTGAAATGATAATTTGATGAGTTTTCTAGATTGTGTCCAAAAATGGCAATTTTTGGATGTATAGATTAGGAGTTATGAATTTCATAGGAAAAGACTATTTTTAAAGTAAACTCTTATAACTCCTTGTGGTTAACTCCAAAATTGGTGAAATTTTTATTGGGAGTACATATATATAACAAAAGTATATTCCGACAGAATAATAAATAATGGAACCAGGTCCGGCGTAAACACACGGACAGGATATTCTGACAGAATAATAAAGAACGGAATAATAAATAATGGAACCAGGTCAGGCGTAAAATGCACCGACAGGATATTCCGACAAAATAATAAAGAACGGAATAATAGAAGAATTTCACCATGTATGCGGTACTTCGCACAAACAAGTTATTCCAACACAATAATAAAAAATAGAATAACAGAAGAATTTCACCAAGTATAGGGTAGTCCGCGTATACAAGTTATTCCAACAGAATAATAAAGAATGGAATAACAGAAGTTCTTTTCATGAATACAAAAGAAATAATACCCCTTACGGGTACAACAAATAATATCCCTTACCTTAGAAAGAAGAGTACTGTGTATAGGAGTAGTGAAGTAGCAGAATAATTTTCTTCTTTCTCTCTATAGTTTATCTCTCTAGAGTTTTAGTGAATTCGTAAGAAATAATGAAGGAATGAGCTTCTATTTATAGAAGAATGGACTGCATAGTAACTAATTCATGAACGGTCCAGATTGATTTACTTTTAATCGGACGACCCATATTTATAGCAAAATCTTTAAAATAAAACATAATATATTCTATTTATAATCTAATAAAACGAATAACTTTATAAAAGTATTCTGTTTTATATAAAAAGATTTTACTATGCAAAACACTATGCAGGCACTATGCAACACTATGCATAATAAAATATAATATATTCTATTTATAGAATAACTTTATAAAAGTATTCTGTTTTATATAAAAAGAATCTGTTTTATTACATTAATAATATCAATAAAACAAAACTGAGTGACTTATCACTTAAGCATCAATAATCAATATCATGTGCTACTATGCGAACCACGCGTATTACTGTACTTTTAACACCGAGTGTTTCAATAGTTAACGGTAAAACTTCTGTCGTTATTTTTATAAAATATTTTTGTCATTTTCTCAATCCGACAATAATTCTGTTGCGGGGTCCACCAATAATTATGTCGTTGTATGAATATTCCCTGATAAAATGAATATTCCCCGACCAATCGAATATAATATGACCACTTGCATACTTTGTAAAATTTATAAATACTACTCACAACTATAATATTATATCAAATCCACACCATAATATTAAAAAAAATTATTTCGAGAAAATTAAATCTTATTCTTAAAATTTGGGATTTTACAATATCCTCTCCTTATGAAATTTTGCCCTCTAAATTTACGTAAGTACCTAGTATGCCGAACAGGTGAGGATACCTTAACTTCATTTTAGATTCTAACTCTTGAGGTATAACCTTTGAGTGTCGAATATAATCCTTCTTATCCAAGATTTTAGCACGTATCTTCTCATACGTCAAATCATCCGCTATCTCGTCTGGTTCTAAATTAATAATGTGGTTCAGGTCGTCCACATATTTATGTAACTTCGTACATTAAAAACGTTGTGAACACGTGGCATACTTGGCGATAAAACGAGTCTATAAGCCACAGTTCCTACTCGATCGAGTATTTCAAATGGGTCAATTAAATCGAGGGTTGAGATTTCTTCTCTTCATCGATTCTTGGTTCTAGAATAACGCCCTCTTGAACCTTCTTCTTCACATTCATCAGCTCTGAGTATGTAGATTGCACGTCTTTAACTTTATCGATTAAAGTCGATTCTACTCGTATATTCGTTATCTTTACGTGGGTTCGTATATTCGCACTTGTAACTGCATACAATCTTATACTCAATGAATCAGATACCATGTTTGCTTTTCCTACGATGGTATTGAATGGCACGATCGTAATCTTCAACAACTCGATTCAATGTCTTTGGCGCATGTTACGTTCATTTTAGTTGAAGAAATATTTGAGGATTTAAGAAATGGGTTTTGTACTGGGGTTAATACAAAATTTGATTTCACGCTCTAAGGGTAGGCTAGGAAGTCTTCATGAATATGTTAGGAAATTTATTAAAGATAGAAATATCATTCAAAACTGTGACCCTCATCCAAGACTTGGATAGTACGTCACATTGATACCTATCAACTTGCCATCTTCATTCACGATGTCGCCTACAGAAAGTCTAGCTTCGGTGCATTCCACACAAGGAAGTCAACAACGAAAGGATCGGGCTCTTTACTTATGGCTTGATATGACAATGATTGACTTTAGTGGTTTGGTTACTTTAAATTCGCATAACAGGTTGGTTAGGAGTATGAAAGCTAACAACCTTACGAAAAGCATGATGAGTAGTTAACTAATCGTTTTTATCGACGTCGAGATTTTTAATTGTCCCTTTCCATTACTTGTTCTTTGGTGTTCTCAGTTTAGGTGAGATTTGTTTGAAAACACAAGTGAAAAAGGTCCGACATGTATAATGTCGACGATGGACTGCTAAGAGTCGCTAGTTGGTTTTTTAAATGGTTGTACCAACACAACCGAGAAAAGGTTTGCACATTGACCCAGTGATGTGACACTGCTAAACGGGTCGGTGAAACCAAGATTCATTAGGGTCCGAGGACTTGGTTATGCGGCGGGAAGGTCTTAGGCACCCCCCGACATCCGTGTTACCACGGTGACCACCTCTTTTTCAAGAAACTGTTATCTGAATGTGTGTGTATGAGTCAATGTACTGTTATTTGGAAGTAGTGCGAGGCCTTGTTCCCACCTATATACACATGGTTTTAATTTACGTAAATATTCAATTTTAGCAAGAGATGGCAGTGATGTTTTATAAAAGAGGTTTTTCAAACCCTGATGCTCAATAGTAATTGAGACCTTTTACACTCCCATTTTATTCCGTATTCGGCTGGATTGATTTTATTTGACAGATGCGAGGCATCCGTACGAAAATAATGTACAAAAAGGTGCTAAATTCCTCGTGGGTATGTAAACCATCTGAGAAAATTCAGACACCGCAGAATAATTTACAAGCTGCTTACAGCTGAAAATGTCCATCACGGGAACCGAATCTAGATCCAATGGGATGAATCTGTGATCACATGATTCCTAGGCGCACATAATACTGCAATTTATATGAAAGCGGTAAGCAGGTATATATATAAAAGCTGTAAATATATATATACAGACATGATCACCAACCACGAAGTACCTCCATGGGGGATCAAAAATATAAATAAAGCTGTAAAAGCTATCAACCGCCACGGAGGAAACTCTAGGCGGGACGAAATGTACAGAAAGCTGTAAAAACGGTCAACCACCAAGAAGTAAACTCCAGGTGGGACGAAATGTACAGAAAGCTGTAAAAACGATCAACCAGCACGAAGTAAACTCCAGGTGGGACGAAATGTAAATATATATATAGATATATATGTATAAAAGCATGTAAACGCATCGGATATAAAATTCAGGCTCATCGGACAAAGTCCAACAATAATTAATATATATAAGTATATATATATTAAAGCAGTAAACGTACCGGATATAAAATCCAGACTCACCGAACAAAGTTCGATAATAGTTCATATATATAATTATATATATAAGAAAGCCATTAAACGCACCAGACATAAGTCTAGGCTCATCGAACAGAGTTCGACACACAGTTCATATATATAAGTGTATATATATATAAAAGCAATTAAACGCTCCAGACCGAAGTCTAGGCTCAATCGAGGTATAACTCGATAATGTTAGTCCATATATATATATATATATATATATATATATATATATATATATATATAAATATATATGTATATACAAACTAAAAATAAACCACGGACTGAAATCCGGGCAAAATATGCAACACGACTCTCAACGTGTAGAAGGGTGTGTGCAAAAATGAAGAGAAAAACTTTAAAGTGTGAAAGAAGGCTTACAGTGGGCTGCCAAAGAAGACTTCAATATCTTTAAAGTGGGTAAACACTGGCTTTTGTAGGTACAAAATAAGCTATATGTGAGCTCACAAGTGTTTAAAATGAGAAAAGCACTCAGTCTGGGGTGAGTAGAGAGCAAATTGGGCAGGGCTTTCTCGCCGTTTTCTCTTACAAAATGGCCACCCCAAGCCCTCTATTTATAGAGGGTGGAGCCGCGGTGTACCAGAGGTAACCCGGGTGGGCCCGAGTTTTTCAGCACCTGTCGTCTTGAAGTACGTGCACTCAGGCACTGTAATGTCCACTCAGACTTTCAGAAGTGCAATCCGGGCATTCGTTTGAGGTATACAGGACCTATTTCGGACCGCCGTTGTTGAGAGTTGTACGATGGCATGGGATTAGAGTTTGTACGAAGTCATTGAAGATGGGACGGTGCCCTCCGGTCTTCAAGCTTCAACTTTCATCCGTTACCCCGCACAATAGTCACTCGGGATTGGTTAGTCTTACGGGACATTGTTGCGTAGCTATGTTGAGGTGACGTGGCATGACATCGTGTTGGTTAGATGACGATGTTGCCCCTCACCGGTGTTATCGCCGGATTGGGCTGATAAAGCAGACGTTGCTCAGCTTCGCTGAGATTGGACTGCTGTAATTTGTTGAAGGTCCTCATTGTCATCTTTGAGGTGTGTCTGTCTTCCGGATGTTATCATCGGGCTGGTACAGTGGATCTCGTTGTGAGTGCCAAGATTGAAGCTGGTTGCATTTGTAACAAACATTTTCGGGGTTATCGCCGAAATTGCATTCCTTACCAAGGTTGGTGGCTATTCCCATGGTTGGAACTGAGACTGGATAGCTCGGGGTTATCTCCGAGATTAATCGGTCTTCTCCGGTGTGAGTTTCGGTATTGTATCTGTATGCCTCGGGGTTATCTCCGAGATTGGAATTGTTACTCCCAGATTGCGATCTGGGGTTCATACTTAACTTTTGGTAGTATTTGGCATGGATATGGATCGTCTTTCAGGGTTCTCTCTTAAAAGATGAATATGTCCTCCTGCAATGTTAGTGACAGGTGTACAAAAAATTTCGAGTGTCTGCAGATGCCCCTCTTTATCATACTCATGCATGGCGATGCATGGGTAGGATAAAGAATCCTAGACACATGAAATGCAACAAGATAAACATGATACTATGGATAGCAATATGATGCAAATGTATGATGCATGTGTACGGGGTTGTAGCCCAACACGCTAGGGATGATTACTGGCTCCCTGTTGCTTTAATTGGGGATTGGCAAGGATGACCAGATTTGATGTGTTATCTGAATCAGGTAGGATGTTGATGTTGGAGTTATCATCAACTTCCTGGATAATGACTTGATCCTGCAGATGTACCTCTTTTGTGTAAGAGATCTCTGGGGATAAAGCTTGATCTGTTTGAGGATGTGTATAACATATTACATCATCTATCCTTTTTGATGACATTGACCTCTCTTGGTTAGTATCGCCAGAATATGCCAAGATTCTGTTGGGTTTACTGCCAACAGCAAATGCTGTTAGGGATGCCTGACCTTCGTTGATGTGTACTTCACCAACATGTGCATCAACGGCTGAAAAATCCTGTAGGATATACTGTCAAGGCTGCTTGACCTCTGCTATCGTGTAGATCACCGGAACATTGCGTTGTGACCCCCGCCGGGGATCTGAGCGGTCGGGTGTGAAAACCTCGAATAGCTCCAGAGCTCTGATAGGTTTAAATCGCTATCGGCTGTAATAATGTCAAGGCCGCTTGACCTTCATTGATTTATGTGTCAATGGATGAGCATGCGTTGTAACCCTTTGTCGTGACTTCATATTGTAACCCCCGTCGGGGATCCACTGGGGAGTGATGAATATAAACGTACGCAATGATTGGACAACTTTCCATGCTTCGATGGGATTACTTGCCATCGGCTGAAACAACGTCAAGGCTGCTTGACCTTCATTGATTTGTGTGTCAATGGATGAGTATACGTTGTAACCCCCGCCGGGGATTTCACGTTGTAACCCCCGTCGGGGATTTCTTGTGTGAAAAGATTGGGGTGACAACCTTATGTTGGCGGCATCAGACCTCTGTACGGTATTGCCGAATGTGGTATGCAAAGACTTGAATCATCGGTATAGTAAACCCTATGTTCGATCGAATACCAATGGATGAAAAGAAAGGCACAGTTGGATCCAGAAAAACCAAGGTTTCAGGCTATTCTGCTCAATCGCGTAGCGTTTTTATCCCGGGTTTGGCCTTTTTAGCTTGTAAGAACTCCTTTACAACTCGAACTGGACCGAGCCGGAGTGATGGGACCCGCATGGGAGTGCCGCAGGTGCACCTGCTGCAGCCACAGATGGGCCTGCGGCAGCCGCAGATGGGCCTGCAGCCAACCATGGATGATAAATTCTAGCAGGTTGGTCTCACAAGTCACTTTCAACTTGTTGCGCGAAGGAAAATACGTGATCCTCTTTCAGATCTGCTGAGTTCGGGCTGTTTTCTGCAAATTCTGTCATCGTACGAGTGGTCTACACTATCCTGGCAACATATGCCTGTATTTTCTCTCATTTTTGTCTGTTGGATCTTGAGTTATCGCATGAAATGCATCTAAACACATAGTAGTCATTATGTATGCACAAACGACTAGATAAAAAATATTCAACATAGTAAATGTTAGTATTAAACCATGTTGAACATAATGATGTCAAAAAATTTGACTTTTGAGACAGTCAAATTGGCTCCTTTTTCTGCTATTTTTTGTCCTATTTGAGGTCCAATGAGCATAAGGTAGTAAGGCAAAATACTCCTGGTATTGAGGTTGGCCTGATGCATGATGATTTTAATTTTTAATGCATATATTATGTATATAACTTTGGGGCAGGTGTGCTACTGAATGGCCTCGACGGTTGGTGGAGGCCGTGATACTTCCTGTCCAGGTAGATGTTCCAGACGTTAAGGACGAGGAGACGGATATTCCAAGAGAGGATCCCGCTCCTGCTACACATGTCCCTCGCAGGGAGCTTCCGAGCATTCAGGTGGTGAACCCATAATTATTGGGTGATTTGGGCAGACATCGATCGATGTATTTGCATGCTAACGAGGTATGGCGTTAGACTTTGATCTTCCTTCTTTCCTATTGATGAGGATTAAAGGGTTTAGATGTTGATCTGTATTTCATGCAGTTTCCTGGTTTTACATAGCCTCGAGGGAACTGGTTCAGCATTCACTCCATGTATCAGGCGCTTCATTCTGACTATAGAGCGGTAGTGCATGAGTGGGGATTTGGGGCATTTTTCTCCATACTTCCTCATCGTTGTCCCTGGGGTTATCTCAGGGCATTGTTTGAGCGATGGTTTCATCAGACTCAGTCACTCCATCTGCTGGATTATGAGGTGATGATGACGCCTATGGATTGGCGATTTATCACAAGTATGGAGATTGGAGGGGAGCCAGTGCCTTGCATGGCAAATATTACCCCTACTACCGTTAGATCCTTATTAGGAGTTCTGGCGGCGGCGCTCAAAGGCAGGACTGCCCGTTCAGGTCCTTTTAGCGTAGATGCTATGAGCGCGAGCTATTGAGTGAGCCTATGCCTGATGATGTCAGAATCAGGGATCGCGTTTTACGGTGATTGTTCCTAATGATCATTAGAGGCTGCTTCATAGTAGATAACTCATCCACGGTATCTTTTGCTTTGATCAGCGCTACACGGGATGTGGACCATATTGGAGAGTATGATTGTGGCTCCTACACTTTTGCCTATTTCCTCCGGGGCATGCATATGTGCTCACAGGGTTTGACTGAGGCTTGGCTAGGATTTTACCCATTTCTACTGGTGAGTATTTCTATTGTCATTTACCATGTATAGGTTAAGAGTGTTAACTAACAGCAGATGTTTGCCTTTGTGTTGGCAATTTTGGGCCTATGAGAGGCTTCCATGCTTGCGTCTCGTGAGTGTGTTAGGTTTTGACACCTATCCACGAGGACGACGATGGCATCATTCGATTCTGCCAGAGGTCCCTGTAGCTGAGGGATTCACTCATTGCCGTATGCAGCTGGAGTTGCTAACGGCCGACACCATCACATGGCTTCTGTAACAACCCTAAAATAAGTCCATTCCATCCAACCTATTCTGAGTCGCCAAATACATGGTACAAAAAATAACTACAACTTTATTACAACAATTGTCGTGCAAAATACAACAACACATATGTTGTGAGTTTGGATACAAATATATACCAAATGTGACTCATGTCCCAATCGTGGACAGCACGTCACAATGACACCTTACATAAAGGTATAGTCAAAAATTATTTTAGAAATTAGAATCTTTGGGAAGTGCTCAAGGAAACCTTTGTACATGGGAGGCCATGCTTCTAGGTTGTGATAGATATCATATGGCCATAGAATTATCCTTGGTTGACCCAATATACCCCAAAGAAAAACGAGAAGATTACTATCATATTCTTCCCAATGGTGAGTCTTCTCTTAACTTAGCATTATCTCCACTGTCTCTAATTGAGAATTATACTTTAAACAAACACCAAGATTATATAAGTAGTGCTTGTATATATACTCAACAAGTGGATGAGTACATCGCTGTCTTATGATGATACGAGATTGTATGTCATTAGACATCTTGTATGATAGTGACAAAACACCCTTCCAACGTTGGGTTCGTCTCACCTTATTTTATTCACCAAATATAACTACTAAGTGATGACCACCGTTCTATTCTCTTGTTACCCCCGCTCGACCCAGCTACACTCTTATTACCTGAAAGGAATTGTGAAATAGAAGGGTGAGCACAACTAGCCCAGTAAAAGAATATCATGACTAAAGATACATAAGTTATCAATAGCCTTCAACAGAATTAAATCAGAGATTTAGAACATATGGTAGATGATAAAAAATTTCAATCATAGTTGTAGCGGAACGAGCAAACCATTAGAATAGTCAAATAGACTATAAAGTCTATTATCTTCTCCACATTAAAGGTCCACCAATAATGTTTTATCCCTGTAACATTAATCAACAGTTCCTTTTCACAATTATATGAAAAACTCATAATCATAATTGTAGTTCTAACTTTTTCTTCGCACCCAGGACGAAGAATATTTTCATCACCTGTCTTTACCTGAAAAATCAAAGATCATGGTTATACCAAATCACAGTTCCTATTCATAATCATGCTAATAAATCCATCTTTGCACTACGACAAAAGATATTCATCAACAAACCATCTTTGCACTACATGCCAAAGATATTCAACAACAGGTCATCTTTGCATTACGAGCCAAAGATATTCATCAACAATTCATCTTTGCACTACAGGCCAAAGATATTCCTCAACAGTTCATATTTGCACTACAGGCCAAATATATTCATATCTCAAAGAAATATATAATCATTTTAGAATTTATATACACCATAATTATAACCATGTTAATCAATTCATCTTTACACTTAAACAAAAGATATTCAATTATAAATTCAGTGGTCATGATCATACCAGTTAACAATTTATCTTTGCACTACAGGCCAAAGACATTCCTCAGTCACGATCATACCAATAATTTACCCATCTTTACACTCAACTAAAAGAGAAATTCAACATCAGGGTTATAAAAATGTTATATATGATAATAAAAACAATATGATCAACAACTGTATTTATTTTCGAGAGCAACAATCATAAATCAACGATAATTTGGTCAGAAAAAGAAACCAATTTTTTATCGTGAATAGTACCCGTGAATAGTAACTCATGAATAGTAACTCGTGAATAGTAACTCATGAATAGTAACTCGTGAATAGTAACTCATGAATAGTAACTCATGAATAGTATTCTATATTCGTACATAGTACCGTATACGTAAATAATGTCATATACGTAAATAGTGCCGCATACGTGAATAGTGCCGTATACGTGAATAGTAACCCCGACTCAAAAAGTTCCAAATTTGATCAAAAGTTTATACCAATATTTCGGTATAATGATATTAAAGAAAATATCATTTTAAGAATAATATAACACCCCTTACTATCCCTTACAATCACTTACCTCAAAAGAGCAGTATTTCTGACCGAAATGTAAAGCCGAAGGAACCTTGCACTGAATAGCAACTCTCAAAGTATCTAAAAACTCACAAAATATGCTTTATAATATAGAGAGAGAAAGAGAGAAAACTTATATTTCTGGTGTGATTTTCAATTCTAACTTAGCCCTCTATTTATAGGAAAATGTTAGCACGCCGAAGCAGACTTGACCTGCAACCTGATGGCTTTACCTGTTACTATTCCCACCCACCACATTTGAATAAAAATTTCAGCACATTTCTTCACCAACCAAGAGTGAGGCCCACCAATTCTAGAATTTTCCACCAAAATTATTAACTCCGAAAATTCAACAATTTCTGAACCAGTCATCTCGTAAAATTCATAACAAATCATACGTTCATTTTTAATGGTTCAAAATTTATGGACATATACTCAATTTATATATGTATAACATATCCAAAAATCACAACGATCCAACGGTCGGATTAAAAATTAAAACCCCCGCAAAATATCTCAAAAACCCTAATTTGATTTTCAATACCCCCATTCCGACAAAAATACAGATAAAATACCTCAATATTAACTCCTTCATTTTTAACCACAAAAATATATCCCTCATTTATATCCACATAAAATAAATATTTCCTTATCATATGAATCAATAATTAATTATTCACAAATAATATTACAGAATCGCATTTATGACAACCAGGCCGTTCTCAGGAAAGAGGGGGCTTTCCAATAAGGACTTCTCCTTACTAGCGCGCAATTAGATGACCAAACCTCTCCTTAGACAGAACTTTCTAGACATTGCCAATAATGTTATCTAATAATATTATTCAAATAATATGAATTATTGATCTGATAATGGGAAATACTGTGCAGCAACAATTATTGAAACAACAATAATATAAAATATCAACGCAGCAATTATTAAATCAATAAAATAAAATATTGAACAGTAATTACTGTGACAATCATTGAGTAGTGCCTTCTGACGTAAGAATTAATAATTGAAAAAAATATTGTGCAATACCGTGTGCTACTGTGCAACTACGCGTATTACTGTATTTTAACCACTAAGTATTCCAACAGTGTTAACGGTAACAACTACGCCGTTAATTATAAAAACTCAATTTTTGTCGTTATCTTCATCCGACAGTTATTCTGTTATGGGGCCCGCAAATGTCTGCGCAGTCATACGAATATTCCTCGACAGAAAGAATATTCCACGACCAAACGAATATTCCCCGACAATTGAATATTTTATAACCACTTGTGTATTTTGAAAAATATTCATATATCACCCTTAACTTTAACTTTTTATTAATTTAACCATTTACTGAATTGTAATTATAAGAAATATTGAATACTTTTATTTCATAAAATTCGGGGTCTTACAATCTCCCCTCCTTATGAAATTTCGTCCCCGAAATTTACGTACCTGGTATTTCAAAGAGTTGAGAATACCTTGCTTTCATTTCAGATTCCATCTTCCCTGTCATCATGATTTCTCCATTGCTCATCTCCTGTATTTCAGATATCATTCTAGAATACAGTTTCAAAACAAGGGTTAATTTAACAAATTAACATATCACATAATATCCCGATATTATAACTGACCAACAAATAAGCTTAGGTAGGACACACTAGCGAAGGATTTACTCATCTCTCCCTTCTTAGTTATATTCCCCGATCTCCGCCAGAGACCATATCCCTAAGCTCTGATACCAAAATGTAACATTGGACACCCATCATGTGTCAGCACTTCACAAAGGTACCTATCAGCTTGCCACCGCAGAACGGCGTCCCCTACGGAGAGTCTGGCTTCGATGCATTTCCTATCAACAGGATATCACCAGATAGAGGCTCGGGGCTCTTTACTTATGGCTCTGATACCAAAATGTAACGACCCCAAAATAAGTCCATTCCATCCAACCTATCCTGAGTCGCCAAATACATGGTACAGAAATAACTACAACTTTATTACAACAATTGTCGTGCAAAATACAACAACACATATGCTGTGAGTTTGGATACAAATATATACCAAATGTGACTCATGTCCCAATCGTGGACAGCACGTCACAATGACACCTTACATAAAGGTATAGTCAAAATTATTTTAAAAATTAGAATCTTTGGTAAGTGCTCAAGGAAACCTTTGTACATGGGAGGCCATGCTTCTAGGTTGTGATAGATATCATATGGCCATAGAATTATCTTTGGTTGACCTAATATACCCCAAAGAAAAACAAGAAGATTACTATCATATTCTTCCCAATGGTGAGTCTTCTCTTGACTTAGCATTATCTCCACTGTCTCTAATTGAGAATTATACTTCAAACAAACACCAAGATTATATAAGTAGTGCTTGTATATATACTCAGCAAGTGGATGAGCACATCGTTGTCTTATGATGATACGAGATTGTATGTCATTAGACATCTTGTATGATAGTGACAAAACACCCTTCCAACGTTGGGTTTGCCTCACCCTATTTTATTCACCAAATATAACTACTAAATGATGACCACCGTTCTATTCTCTTGTTACCCACGCTCGACCTAGCTACACTTTTATTACCTAAAAGGAATTGTGAAACAGAAGGGTGAGCACAACTAGCCCAGTAAAGAATATCATGACTAAAGATACATATGTTATCAATAGCCTTCAACAGAATTAAATCAGAGATTTAGAACATATGGTAGATGATAAAAATTTTCAACCATAGTTGCAGTGGAACGAGCAAACCATTACAAGAGTCAAATAGACTATAAAGTGTATTATCTTCTCCACATTAAAAGTCCACCAATAATGTTTTATCCCTATAACATTATTCAACAGTTCCTTTTCACAATTATATGAATAACTCATAATCATAATTGTAGTTCTAAATTTTTCTTCGCACCCAAGACGAAGAATATTTTCATCACCTGTCTTTACCTGAAAAATCAAAGATCATGGTTATACCAAATCACAGTTCCTGTTCATAATCATGCTAATAAATCCATCTTTGCACTACGACCAAAGATATTTATCAACAAACCATCTTTGCACTACATGCCAAAGATATTCAACAACAGGTCATCTTTGCATTACGAGCCAAAGATACTCATCAACAATTCATCTTTGCACTACAGGCCAAAAATATTCCTCAACAGTTCATATTTGTACTGCAGGCCAAATATATTCATATCTCAAAGAAATATATAATCATTTCAGAATTTATATACACCATAATTATAACCATGTTAATCAATTCATCTTTACACTTAAGCTAAAGATATTCAATTATAAATTCAATGGTCATGATCATACCAGTTAACAATTCATCCTTGCACTACAGGCCAAAGACATTCCTCAGTCACGATCATACCAATAATTTATCCATCTTTATACTCAAGTGAAAGAGAAATTCAACATCAGGATTATAAAAATGTTATATATGATAATAAAAATAATATGATCAACAACTGTATTTATTTTCAAGAGCAACAATCCTAAATCAACGATAATTTGGTCAGAAAAAGAAACTAAATTTTTGTCGTGAATAGTACCCATGAATAGTAACTCGTGAATAGTAACTCGTGAATAATAACTCATGAATAGTAACTCGTGAATAGTAACTCATGAATAGTATTCCGTATTCGTACATAGTACCGTATACGTATATAATGTCATATACGTAAATAGTGCCATATACATGAATAGTGCCGTATACGTGAATAATGCCGTATACGTGAATAGTAACCCCGACTCAAAAAGTTCCAAATTTGATAAAAAGTTTATACCAACATTTCGGTATAATGATATTAAAGAAAATATCATTTTAAGAATAATATAACACCCCTTACTATCCCTTACAATCCCTTACCTCAAAAGAGCAGTATTTCTGACCGGAATGTAAAGCCGAAGGAACCTTGCACTGAATAGCAACTCTCAAAGTATCTAAAAACTCACAAAATATGCTTCATAATATAGAGAGAGAAAGAGAGAAAACTTATGTTTCTGGTGTGATTTTCAATTCTAACTTAGCCCTCTATTTATAGGAAAATGTTAGCACGCCGAAGCAGACTTGACCTGCAACCTGATGGCTTTACCTGTTACTATTCCCACCCACCACATTTGAATAAAAATTTTAGCACATTTCTTCACCAACCAAGAGTGGGGCCCACCAATTCTAGAATTTTCCACCAAAATCATTAACTCCGAAAATTCAACAATTTCTGAACCAGTCATCTCGTAAAATTCATAACAAATCATACGTTCATTTTTAATGGTTCAAAATTTATGGACATATACTCAACTTATATATGTATAACATATCCAAAAATCACAATGATCCAACGGTCGGATTAAAAATTATAACCCCCGCAAAATATCTCAAAAATCCTAATTTGATTTTCAATACCTCCGTTCTGACAAAAATACAGATAAAATACCTCAACATTAACTCCTTCATTTTTCACCACAAAAATATATCCCTCATTTATATCCACATAAAATAAATATTTCCTTATCATGTGAATTAATAATTAATTATTCACAAATAATATTACAGAATCACATTTATGACAACCAAGCCGTTCCCAGGAAAGAAGGGGCTTTCCAATAAGGACTTCTCCTTACTGGCGCGCTATTTGATGACCAAACCTCTCCTTAGATAGAACTTTCTAGACATTGCCAATAATGTTATCTAATAATATTATTCAAATAATATGAATTATTGATCTGATAATGGGAAATACTGTGCAGCAACAATTATTGAAACAACAATAATATAAAATATCAACGCAGTAATTATTGAATCAATAAAATAAAAAATTGAACAGTAATTACTGTGACAATCATTGAGTAGTGCCTTCTTACGTAAGAATTAATAATTGAAAAAAATATTATGCAATACCGTGTGCTACTGTGCAACTACGCGTATTACTATATTTTAACTACCAGGTATTCCAACAGTGTTAACGGTAACAACTACGCCGTTAATTATAAAAACTTAATTTTTGTCGTTATCTTCATCTGACAGTTATTCTGTTATGGGACCCACAAATGTCTGCGCAGTCGTACGAATAGTTCCCGACAGAAAGAATATTCCACGACCAAACGAATATTCCCCGACAATTGAATATTTTATAACCACTTGCGTATTTTGAAAAATATTCATATATCACCCTTAACTTTAACTTTTTATCAATTTAACCATTTACTGAATTGTAATTATAAGAAAAATTGAATACTTTTATTTTATAAAATTCGGGGTCTTACATCGTCCCTATTCCGGGGCACACCTGACCGTAGGTTTTGAGGATGGATACACGACTGGAGTCGAGTATGTGATTTCTACTAGGAGAGTTCCTCTCTTCACAATTGGAGGCTGGGAGCTCTATTTAGGAGAGCGTGCTATTAGGAGCATCACAGGGGAGATTCGTATACCGATCTTGCCTCCTGCCAGGCATTATTGGCCTGTATCGTAGTCACCCGTCATTGATATCCCATTTTTGGGGGTTGACAGTTTTTCATTGTCAGAGGGTCGATGTACTCAGGAGACGTTCCATCGGTGGTGGTCCCCTCGCACTATTGGAGCTCAGTCCTACGCCACACATTTTATAGGGGATACGGTTCCAAGATCCTTGATGATGACGGATTGGATAGCTTGTGTCTGAGATCCAACTCATATGACCCAGATTGATAGTTTGACCCGGCAGTTGGACCAGGCACATATATTTATTCGGTATTTGGGCGAAGACCTGACAGAGGCGGCTTCATTTGATCCTTCCAGCTCAGGCGCTGGCCCCTCAGGTGACCCATTTGGTTTTGCCGGCGCAGATCCTCCTTTATATAGGCCTGACATCCCTGTTGACAGGATTGATGATGTGGACATCAACACCATTGTCTTCTTCTGATGTATATTCTCGTTATATCTTTTGATAGGCCTCTGTTAGATATTGGGTGATTGTGCCCCATTCTCGCTATATTTTTTGATAGGCATCTGTCAGTAGTAGGGCGTCTATGCCCCATTTCCCTATATTTGTAGCTGTAAAGAGATGATGTATTAGATGACGATATATTTAGAAATGTATGTACTATTTTTTTTTCATTCCCTATATCATATTATCATCTATTATCTGTTATGCATGTATCATGTTATGCATATGTATGTATGTGTCGACGTCGGGGGTTTTAAATGTCCCTTTCCGTTACTTATTCGTTGGTGTTCTCATTTTAGGTGAGATTTGTTTGAAAAAATAAGTGAAAAAGGTCCGATATGTATAATGTCGACGATGGACTGTTAAGAGTCGCTAGTTAATTTTTTAAATGGTCGTACCAACACAACCGAGAAAAGGCTTGCACGTTGACCCAATGATGTGACACTGCTAAACGGGACGGTGAAACTGAGATTCATTAGGGTCCGGGGACTTGGTTATGCGGGGGGATGGTGTTAGGCACCCCCTAACATCCGTGTTACCACGGTGACAGCCTCTTTTCAAGAAACTGTTATCTGAATGTGTGTGTGTGAGTTAATGTACTGTTATTTGGAAGTAGTGTGAGGCCTCGTTCGCACCTATATACACAGGGTTTGAATTTATATAAAAAATCAATTTTAGCAAGATATGGCAGTGATGTTTTATAAAAGAGTTTTTTCAAACCCTGATGTTCAATAGTAATTGAGACCTTTTACACTCCCATTTTATTTCGTATTTGGCTAGATTGATTTTATTTGACAGATGCGATGCATCCGTACGAAAATAATGTACAAAAAGGTGTTGAATCCCTCGCGGGTATGTAAACCATCTGAGAAAATTCAGACACCACAGAATAATTTACAAGCTGCTTACAGCTGAAAATGTCCATCACGGGAACCGAATCTAGATCTAATGTGATGAATCTGTGATCACATGATTCCTAGGCGCACAGAATACTGTAATTTATATGAAAGCAGTAAGCAGGTATATATATAAAAACTGTAAATATATATACAGACATGATCACCAATCACGAAGTACCTCCACGGGGGATCAGAAATGTAAATAAAGCTGTAAAAGCTCTCAACCGCCACGGAGGAAACTCCAGGCGGGATGAAATGTACAGAAAGCTGTAAAAATGGTCAACCACCACGAAGTAAACTCCAGGTGGGACGAAATATAAATATATATATATATATATATATATATATATATATATATATATATATATAAGCATGTAAACGCACTGGATATAAAATCCAGGCGCATCGGACAAAGTCCAACAACAATTAAAGAAGTAAACGCACCGGATGTGAAATTCAGGCTCACCGAACAAAGTTCGATAGGAGTTCATATATATAATTATATATATAAGAAAGCCATTAAACGCACCAGACATAAGTCTAGGCTCATCGAACAAAGTTTGACACGTAGTTCATATATATAAGTGTATATATATATATATACAAAAGCAATTAAACGCTCCAGACCGAAGTCTAGGCTCAATCGAGGCATAACTCGATAATGTTAGTCCATATATATAAATATATATGTATATACAAGCTAAAAATAAACCACGGACCGAAGTCCGAGCAAAAGTGTGCAACACGACTCTCAACGTGTAGAAGGGTGTGTGCAAAGATGAAGAGAAAACTTTAAAGTGTGAAAGAAGGCTTAAAGTGGGCTGCCAAAGAAGACTTCAATATCTTTAAAGTGGATAAACACTGGCTTTTGTTGGTATAAAATATGCTATATGTGAGCTCACAAGTGTTTAAAATGAGAAAGCACTTAGTCTAGGGTGAGTACAGAGCAAATTGGGCAGGGCTTCCTCGCCGTTTTCTCTTACAAAATGGCCACCCCAAGCCCTCTATTTATAGAGGGTGGAGCCGCAGGTGTATTTGCGGCTGAGCCGCAGGTGTACCAGAGGCAACCCGGGTGGGCCTGGGTTTTTCGGCTCGGGTTATCTCGAAGTACGTGCACTCGGGCACTGTAATGTCTACTCGAACTTTCAGAAGTGCAATTCGGGAATCCGTTTGAGGTATACAGGACCTATTTCGGACTGTCGTTGTCGAGAGTTGTACGATGGCATGGGATTAGAGTTTGTGCGAAGTCATTGAAGATGGGACGGTGCCCTCCGGTCTTCAAGCTTTAAATTTCATCCGTTACCCCGCACAATAGTCACTCGGGATTGGTTAGTCTTGTGGGACATTGTTGCGTAGCTATATTGAGACGTCATGGCGTGACATCGTGTCGGTCAGATGACGATGTTTCCCCTCACCGGTGTTATCGCCGGATTGGGATGATAAAACAGACATTGCTCAGCTTCACTGAGATTGGACTGATGTAATTTGTTGAAGGTCCTCATTGTCATCTTTGAGGTGTGTTTGTCTTTTCGATGTTATCGCCGGGTTGGTACAGTGGATCTCGTTGTGAGCGCCGGGATTAAAGCTGGTTGTATTTGTAATAAGCATTTTTGGGGTTATCGCTGAAATTGCATTCCTTGGGGTTATCACCAAGGTTAGTGGCTATTTCCATGGTTGGGACTGAGACTGGATACCTCGGGGTTATCTCCGAGATTAATCGGTCTTCTCCGGTGTGTGTTTCGGTATTGTATCTGCATACCTCGGGGTTATCTCTAAGATTGGAATTGTTACTCTCAGATTGCGATCCGAGGTTGATGCTGAACTTCTGGTAGTATCCGACTTGGATATGGATCGTCTTTCAGGGTTCCCTCTTAAAAGACGAATCTGCTCTCCTGTAATGTTAGTGACAGGTGTGCAAAAAAATTCGAGTGTCTACAGATGCCCCTTTTTATCATACTCATGCATGGCGATTCATAGGTAGGATAAAGAATCCTAGACACTTGAAATGTAACAAGATAAACATGATACTATGGATAGCAACATGATGCAAATGTATGATGTATGTGTACGAGATTGTAGCCCAACACGCTGGGGATGATTACTGGCTCCCTGTTGCTTTAGTTGGGGATTGGCAATGAGGACCAGATTTGATGTGTTATCTGAATCTGGTAGGATGTTGATGTTGGAGTTATCATCAACTTCATGGATAATGACTTGATCCTGCAGATGTACCTCTTTTGTGTAAGAGATCTCTAGGGATAAAGCTTGATCTGTTTGAGGATGTGTATAACATATTACATCATCTATCCTCTTTGATGACATTGACCTCTCCTTGTTAATATCGCCAGAATATGCCAAGATTCTGTTGGGCTTACTGCCAACAACAAATGCTGTCAAGGATGCCTGACCTTCGTTGACGTGTCCTTCACCAAAATGTGCATCAACGGCTGAAAAAATCCTATAGGATATATTGTCAAGGCTGCTTGACCTCCGCTGTCGTGTTGATCATCGGAACATTGCGTTGTGACCCTCGTCGGGGATCTGAGCGGTCGGGTGTGAAAACCTCGAATAGCTCCAGAGCTTTGATAGGTTTAAATCACAATCGGATGTAATAATGTCAAGGCTACTTGACCTTCATTGATTTGTGAGTCAACGGAAGAGCATGCATTGTAACCCGCCGGGGATCTCCTGGGGAGTGATGGATATAAATGTACGCAATGATTGGATAACTTTCCATGCTTCAATGGGTTTACTTGCCATCGGCTGAAACAACGTCAAGGCTGCTTGACCTTCGTTGATTTGTGTGTCAACGGATGAGCATGCGTTGTAACCCCCGCCGGGGATTTCCCGATGTAACCCCCATCGGGGATTAGCTTGTGTGAAAAGATTGGGGTGACAACCTTACGCTGACGGCATCGGACCTCTGTACGGTATTGCCGAATGTGGTATGCAAAGACTTAAATCATCGGTATAGTAAACCCTGTGTTCGGTCGAATACTAATGGATGAAAAGAAAGCCACAGTTGGATCTAGAAAAACCAAGGTTTCAAGCTATTCTTCTCAATCGCGTAGCATTTTTATCCCGGGTTTGGCCTTTTCAGCTTGTAAGAACTCCTTTGCAACTCGAACTGGACCGAGCCGGAGTGATGGTACCCGCATGGAAGTGCCGCAAGTGCACCTGCTGCAGCCGCAGATGGGCCTGTGGCCAACCGTGGTTGATAAATTCCAGCAGGTTGGTCTCACAAGTCACTTTTAACTTGTTGCGTGAAGGAAAATACGTGAGCCATTTTCAGATTTGCCGAGTTCGGGCTGTTTTCTGCAAATTCTATCACCGTACGAGTGTTCTACACTATCCTGGTAACATATGCATGTATTTTCTCTCATTTCTGTCTGTTGGATCTTGAGTTATCGCATTAGATGCATCTAAACACATAGTAGTGATTATGTATGCACAAATGACTAGATAAAAAATATTCAACATAGTAAATGTTAGTATTAAACCATGATGAACATAATAATGTGAAAAAATTTAACTTTGGAGACAGTCAAATTGGCACCTTTTTCTGCTATTTTTTTGTCCTATTTGAGGTCCAATGAGCATAAGGTAGCAAGGCAAAGTACTCCTAGTATTGAGGTTGGCTTGATGCATAATGATTTTAATTTTTAATGCATATATTATGTATATGACTTTGGGGCAGGTGTGCTACTGAATGGCCACGTAGACATGCCTGTATGCATGTGGATAGTCCTATTTTTAGAGAGGACTATAGCAAAAAAATTTCAAATGCAGGCATTGGATAGTCATGCATTTTAACTCTATTATATATGTTAAAGTAAATGCATGCATGCATATAGTCATAAAATGCAAAGCTTCAGGTAAGGAAATACCACACCCTTTCTGACGTGATTTGGAGACTTGTTGTCCAGATACTATGGATCCGGATCAGCCGAGCAGTTCCTATATGACCACTTCTGGTGTACGACGGAGGGCTTCTGAAGTACCTCGTCCCAGTTCTGTCAGACAGCCTCGACGGTTGGTGGAGGCCGTGATATGTCCTGTCCAGGTAGATGTTCCCGACGTTGAGGACGAGGAGGTAGATATTCCGATACAGGATCCCGCTCCTGCTGTACATGTCCCCTCGTAGGGAGCTTCCGAGTATTCAGGTGGTGAACCCAAAATTGCTGGGTAATTTGGGCTGACATCCATCGATGTATTTGTATGCTAACGAGGTATGGCGTTAGACTTTGATCTTCCTTCTTTCCTATTGATGAGGATTAAAGGGTTTTGATGTTGATCTACATTTCATGTAGGGATCTAACGGCAGTAGGGGTAATATTTTCCATGTAAGGCACTAGCTCCCCTCCAAACTCCATACCTGTGATAAATCGCTAATCCATAGGCGTTATCATCACCTCGTAATCTAGCAGATGGAGTGACTGAGTCTGATGAAACTATCGCTCGGACAATGCCCTGAGGTAACCCCAAGGACAACGACAGGGAAGGATGGAGAAAAATACCCCAAATCCCCACTCATGCACTACCGCTCAATAGTCAGGATGAAGCGCCTGATACATGGAGTGAATGCTGAACCAGTTCCCTCGAGGCTGTGTAAAATCAGGGAGTTCTGGTGGCGGCGCTTAAAGGCAGGACTGTCCGTTCAGGTCTTTTGAGCGTAGATGCTATGAGCGGGCTATTGAGTGAGCCTATGCCTGATGATGTCAGAATTAGGGATCGCGTTCTGCGGCGATTGTTCCTGATGATCATTAGAGGCTGCTTCATAGCAGATAACTCTTTTACGATATCTTTCGCTTTGATCAGTGCTACACGTGATGTGGACCGTATTGGAGAGTATAATTGGGGCTCCTACACCTTTGCCTATTTCCTCCGGGGCATGCATATGCGCTCACAGGGTTTGACCAAAGCTTGGCTAGGATTTTACCCATTTCTGCTGGTGAGTATTTTTCTTGTCATTTACCATGTATAGGTTAAGAGTTTTAACTGATAGCAGATGTTAGCCTTTGTGTTGACAGTTTTGGGCCTATGAGAGGCTTCCATGCTTGCGTCCCGTGAATGTGTTAGGTTTAGACACCTATCCACGAGGACGACGATGGCATCATTCGATTCTGCAAGAGGTTCCTGTAGCTGAGGGATTCACTCATTGCCGTATGCAGCTGGAGTTGCTCACGGCCGACACCATCACATGGCTTCCCTATTCCGGGGAACACCTGACTGTGGGTTTTGAGGATGGAAACCCGACTGGATTCGAGTATGTGATTTCCACCAGGAGAGTTCCTCCCTTCACAAATGGAGGCTAGGAGCTCTATTTAGGAGAGCGTGCTATTAGGAGCACCATAGGGGAGATTCGTATACCGATCTTGCCTCTTGCCAGGCGTTATTGGCCTGTATCACAGTCACCTGTCATTGATATCCTATTATTAGGGTTGACTGCTTTGCATTATCAGAGGGTCCATGTACTCAAGAGGCATTCCATCGGTGGTGGTCCCCTCGCACTATTGGAGCTCATTCCCGTGCCACATAGTTTATGGGGGATATGGTTCCAGGATCTTTGATGATGACGGATTGGATAGCTTGTGTCCGAGATCCGACTCATATGACCCAGATTGATAGTTTAACTCGGCAGTTGGACCAGGCACATATTTTTATCTGGCATTTGGGCAGAGACCCGACAGAGGCGGCGTTATTTGATCCTTCCAGCTCAGGCGCTGGCCCCTCAGGTGACCCATTCAGTTTTGCCAGCGCAGATCCTCCTTTATATAGGCCTGACGTCCCTGTTAATAGAGATCTAGTGACTCAGGAGGAGTTACATCAGGTGGACAGGATTGATGATGCGGACATCGACGCCATTGTCTTCTTCTGATGTATATTCTCGTTATATCTTTTGATAGGCCTCTGCTAGATATTGGGTGGCTGTGCCCCATTATTGCTATATCTTTTGATAGGCCTTTATTAGATATTGGGTGGTTGTGACCCATTTCCCTGTATTTGTAGCTGTATAGAGATGATATATTAGATGATGATATACTTAGGAATGTATGCACTATTTTTTTTCATTCCCTATATCATATTGACATCTATTATCTGTTATGCATGTATCATGTTATGCATATATATGTATGTCCAGAGATATTTGGTATTGACCCCTGGATGATCTTATGCCACGACCGCACAGATGTCTTCTTCGATAGTTAGCCGCATGGATCATACCCCACCGTCAGTGGTGGCATCAGGTATGAGATCGTGGTATGATAGCACGTCACCACCAGACAAGGTGACTGTAGATCATTTATTGCAGCACACCATGACATTTTTGACTTTTCAGGTTCCCGCAGGATTTGTGGACAGGATGATAGAGCATTGGCTACCGGATAGGCAGGTATTCTGATTTGGCACCCATGAGTTGACTCCTACTCTAGAGGAGTATGCACGTTTGACGATGCTGCCTCTAGACAGACCTTACATGCATCTGGCTTTGGGAGACATGAGTAGACGATTCATGACTCTCACATGATTGAGGCGCAGAATGGTACAGGATGAGTTGACATCTGGCCACGTGATATCCCAGCGTTTTCTGTACAACAGATTTGGCTCGGAGGATAGCTATTCACGACATTCCGGGGATTTCACCACATCAGAGGATCATTGGCGCTTGGCCAGAGTTGACGTATTGATGCTATGTGTACTATCATATGTGTATATGCTGCGATATATGGATGAGATAGATATAGGCATTATCATGGTCGTGAGAGCTCTCAGGGAGGGTCGTACCATTGTACCTATGATTGTAGCAGAGACCCTACGGTCGGCATCATATTGTTGCACGTATCCTACAGGAGTGTTCACTGGGAGTTCAGTCATGCTATATGTGTGGTTCATGTCACACGTTTGAAGCTACAGGAATCTGCTGATGCTTATGAGGATTCCTGTGACTAGAGCTGGCAGAATAGCCTAGTCCAGCTATCCCAATTTGCTGGGCTAAGCGAATAGGGTATTTCACACCCCGGTAATCTTTACCCAACCCTTGTCCCAGTTTATGACCCAACGACATCATTTCTTGCGTGGCTGACATTACCTCGGCAGAAATCTGGGGTTCGAGAAATGGCGTTCCAATAGCATGGTATTGGGTATTGCTTATTTCCAAAGCATGAAAACTAATTGGCTAAACATCCTTATTGGCATTGATGAGCAGTATGTCCCCGTGCTGAGGAATCTCCGGTTCAGCGTTGACTGTAACCAGGCTATTGTTGATGATGTATTTCAACTGTTGGTGAAGAGTAGAGGGGACTGCACCTGCCATGTGAATCCATGGTCGTCCCAAGAGTAGGTTGTATCCCGAATCTATCTTTAGCACATGAAAAGATACGCAGAATGTATGAGGACAAATCTCAATTGGTAGCTCAACTACTCCGACTGAGTTACTCCATCAAAAGCTTTAATGATGGTATGGCTACTCCGAATTCGATTGGAATTGATATTCATCTTCACCAAGGTAGCATACGGGCAGATATTCAGAGAGGAACCTCCATCTATTAAAACTCTCGCCACCATATATCCGGAGGACAAGACCGTAATGTGCAACGGTTTACAATGACCGGGTCCCTTCGGGCGGTATATCATCATCAGTGAAGGATATCACATTGTTGTTGAAAATGTGATCAACTAGATGTTGAAACTTTTTCGTATCAACTGATGTCGGTAAATAGGCTTCTTCTAAAACCTTTAATAAGACCATCCGGTGATTCTCGAAAGTCAAGACCAAGTCCAAGATTGATATCTGTTGTGGAGCTTATTTCAAGCTTAAAACCACCTTGGCTTCGTTATGACCCATAGTGCGGAGGATATTTTCAATCTTCTCAATGGGTACTTTCCATTTAGACTTGATGACATGCTTTATTACTCGTTGGGGAAGATGCAGTGGATTTTCCTTTGACACTGCAGCAGTTGTATATGAGGTGGATCTTTTACCTTCTCAATAATTCCACGGAACTGCGCGCAAGCTAACAATAGGATATTATGCTCTGTACGGAAAGTTGATTGGCTCGGGAGCGGCCACTTTCAAAGGATTGTTGATTCCCTTGAGTTGAATTACTGGCATGACAAGTGATTTGTTAACCCCATCACTTTCAGTGGATATGACTGCTACTACACTCTTACACTTAGTAGGACACGAATCCTCACTTGCCCGTAACACAGTGTCGTTATCTGCCAGACGCAGTACGCCACTGTCGATTAAATTTTGAATAAATTGGCAGAGTGCCCAGCATTCTTCTGTGATGTGACCACGAGATTGAGAATGATATTGACATACTCCCTCAGAGTTGTATCGTCCCGAACGGGGATTGATTGGAGGTAGAAGAGAACTAATCCTTCCTTCATTGATTAACATATGAAGGATTTCCTCCATAGGTTGGCCCAAAATATGTGAATTCCATTTTGTTGGCAAAATCCCGACGGGCCTTAGCATTCGCTCTCTTCGTTATTTTGTCTTTTAGCATTTCATTTTCTAAAAGTGAGGAGGGAATATTCATGACAATAGGTAGGAGACTGGCATGCTCCTGGCTGATTAGCTAACGAGTCACTTGATGCTGATAAGTCACCAGTTCCGCCAATTGCTCAATTTGTTTACAAAGAGCTTTCATCTTTCGTTCCATTATGAATTGGAACTTGGCATAATCCCATCTGTCATCACCATCTTTGGGGGTTTGGGAGGATTCACAGCTAAAATTGGAACTCTGTCCACTACTCTAATTAATCATGTTGACCTCTTCTTCCTTGTGTTGAGGAAGAGGGTTGTCTTGAACGTGAGGTTGATCGGGTTTGGTGACCACGATTTCTCCGTTGTCTATCAGGTCTTGGATTTTGTGTTTCAAGGCCCAACAATCCGAAGTATCATGTCCAGGTGCCCCGGCATGATAAGCACATTTTCGAGCAGCATTAAAACCCCGACCATTAGGGCTGGCTGGTGGAAGAAGATGCATGATTTTCTTTTGTGTTGTTAGAAGATTGAGAATGTTCTCGAGGGTGTCCCCTAAGGGTGTGAATACTCGAGGTCTTTTGGCTTCTCCACCTTTTGGTACTGGAGGGTTTGAAGACTATTCTTGAAAGGGAGTGTAATTTCTCCTCTGGATAGGCATGTTCTGATTGCCTTTTTGACCCTGTAGTATCAGGGAAACATCATCTTCTTTCTTTTTATGGACCCTCCGGGGGTTTTTCCCATAATTTCCAGATTGGATGTGATCAGCAACCGCTTTGAGTGCAGCTGGGTCTTGAATCTTTCCGGATTTCAATCCCGTTTTAGCCATCTCCCCATGTTTGACCATTTCAGAAAATGGTTTGCCGATGCCGGCTAAAACTCTTTCACAGAAAGGTACTTCTTGTATGTCTATGAAAGTCATGATCATCTCTGATTCTGTTATAGAAGGATTAACTTGGGCAGCCAGACGTCTCCACCTCTGAGCATACTCTCTAAAAGACTCATTAGACTGTTTCTTGATCTTGGTAATTTGATACCGATCAGGAGCCATTTGAGATTGAAAGTTGTATTGGGTGAGGAAAGCGTGTGCTAGCTCTTCCCAACTATGGATCTTTGAATTGTCTAATCTTGTGTACCACGAACACGCTTCTCCAGTGAGACTTTTTTGGAACAGTTGCATTTTGAGTTTTTCATCCTCTGCATAAGATCCAAGTTCTCCAATAAACACCTTTAGATGTGTGTAAGGATCTCATAATTCATCATATTTTTCAAAGTCAGGAGTCTTAAACTTTTCTAGATAATGAATACCAGGAAAAATACACAAATCAGCATATGAAACACTCCCGTGTGTTCCAATTCCTTTGATAGTGTGAAGGGTCTCTTCCATTTGGAGGACTTTCTTTTTGATGTCACCAGTGTCTGGGTCTCCAGTGGGATGGGCAGCATCATGAGTTTTGTTGGTCGGATCCAACTGCAGTTCAGGTATTGTAACGACCTGGGTTCTTCCTTGTGTGGAGGATTCAGCATGTACAGGTATTTTCTGACCCTGCGTAGACTGGTGTAATTCTTTTAGTAGAACAGCCAAATCTGTAATCTGTTTGCTTAATCCATCGAATTCTTTGCGAGAAACTGGATTAAGTTCAGTCTGGTCGGATGACGACATGATTGACTGTAGGCCTGTTGCCTTTTTGGACTTTGAACGGGTGGTAGGTCTGATTGATTTCCTGCAAAAGACTTGCATAGTTTAGTCTTTAGGGAAGGTGGATAATAACATGCTATACGATGTGTCCAGTTTAGGAATTTTATCCTACAAAACGGATGTCAGCTGTTTATAGCATGTATGTGTACACATTTCTTCATATTTCTCATTACATAGAGATAGATATGGAAGATAATTATAAGTATTTGAAATGAGAGCATAAAGAGACTTTCCTCCGTTTTGGGTTTATCAGAGGCTGACCTATCTTAGGTTACTCTCGCGGCTTTTTGGCATGAAGGTTCCCAAATCATCGCAATCTACTTGACGGGAAGTTAATCCGGTCTTTCAACTGGAGCGAATTTGGGTGGTGCCTTTCCTGAGCCTCAGAGAATTAGTCTTCTCACGAGTCCAGTAATCAAACATCGACGGGATAGCCTCCTAGTGGAGGGACCACACAACATACATTCACATACATCGCGTCTCACCGTATGACATGATGACATATGTGAAGCACTAATATCACAAGCAGTTTATAGTGCGAAGCACTAATATCATGAGCAGTTTATAGTGCGAAGCACTAAGATCACAGGCAGTTTATAGTGTGAAGGACTAAGTAAGGAAATGCATTCGTACACATTCATCATAAAATGTAAATGCAACATCCACACATAAGCAGATAACAATTTTGAAAAAATTGTAATAGCAGCTCAAGTCCTCTTACTGGAGTCCCCAGCAGAGTCGCCACCTGTCACGTCAGGATTTTTAAATGTCCCTTCTGTTACTTGTTCTTTGGTGTTCTCATTTTAGGTGAGATTTGTTTGAAAAAACTAGTGAAAAATGTCCGACATGTATAATGTCGACGATGGACTGTTAAGAGTCGCCAGTTGATTTTTTAAATGGTTGTACCAACACAACCGAGAAAAAGTTTGCACATTGACCCAGTGATGTGACACTGCTAAACGGGTCGGTGAAACCGAGATTAATTAGGGTCCGGGGACTTGGTTATGCGGGGGGGGAAGGTGTTAGGCACCCCCCCCCGACATCCGTGTTACCACGGTGACCGCCTCTTTTTAAGAAACTGTTATCTGAATGTCTGTGTGTGAGTCAATGTGTTGTTATTTGGAAGTAGTGTGAGGCCTCGTTCGCACCTATATACACAGGGTTTGAATTTATGTAAAAATTCAATTTTAGCAAGATATGGCAGTGATGTTTTATAAAAGAGGTTTTTCAAACCCTGATGCTCAATAGTAATTGAGACCTTTTACACTCCCATTTTATTCCGTATTCGGCTGGATTGATTTTATTTGACAGATGTGAGGCATCCGTACGAAAATAATATACAAAAAGGTGTTGAATTTCTCGTGGGTATGTAAACCATCTGAGGAGATTCAGACACCGCAGAATAATTTACAAGCTGCTTACAGCTGAAAATGTCCATCACGGGAACCGAATCTAGATCCAGTGGGATGAATCTGTGATCACATGATTCCTAGGCGCACAGAATACTGCAATTTATATGAAAGCAGTAAGCATGTATATATATAAAAGCTGTAAATATATATATATACAGACATGACCACCAACCACGAAGTACCTCCATGGGAATCAGAAATGTAAATAAAGTTGTAAAAGCTATCAACCGCCACGGACGAAACTCCAGGCGGGACGAAATGTACAGAAAGCTATAAAAAGGGTCAACCACCACGAAGTAAACTTGAGGTGGGACGAAATGTACAGATAGCTGTAAAAACGGTCAACCACCACAAAGTAAACTCCAGGTGGGACGAAATGTAATTATATATATATATATATATATATATATATATATATATATATATATATATATATATATATATATAGCATGTAAACGCACCGGATATAAAATCCAGGCTCATCGGACAAAGTCCAACAACAATTAATATATATAAGTATATATATATTAAAGCAGTAAACGCACCGGATATAAAATCCAGGCTCACCGAACAAAATTCGATAGCAGTTCATATATATAATTATATATATAAGAAAGCCATTAAACGCACCAGATATAAGTCTAGGCTCATTGAACAGAGTTCGACACGCATTTCATATATATAAGTGTATATATATACAAAAGCAATTAAACGCTCCAGACCGAAGTCTAGGCTAAATCGAGGCATAACTCGATAATGTTAGTCCATATATATAAATATATATATAAAAATATATATGTATATACAAACTAAAAATAAACCACGGACCGAAGTCCGGGCAAAATATGCAACACGACTCTCAACGTGTAGAAGGGTGTGTGCAAAGATGAAGAGAAAAACTTTAAAGTGTGAAAGAAGGCTTACATTGGGCTGCCAAAAATGACTTCAATATCTTTGAAGTGGGTAAACACTGGCTTTTGTAGGTAAAAAATAAGCTATATGTGAGCTCACAAGTGTTTAAAATGAGAAAGCACTCAGTCTGGGGTGAGTACAGAGCAAATTGGGCAGGGCTTCCTCGCCGTTTTCTCTTACAAAATGGCCACCCCAAGCCCTCTATTTATAGAGGGTGGACGCAGGTGTACCAGAGGCAACCTTGGTGGGCCCGAGTTTTTTGGCTCAGGTCGTCTCGAAGTACGTGCACTCAGGCATTGTAATGTCCACTCGGACTTTCAGAAGTGCAATCCGGGCATCCGTTTGAGGTATACAAGACCTATTTCGGACCTCCGTTGTCGAGAGTTGTACGATGGCATGGGATTAGAGTTTGTACGAAGTCATTGAAGATGGGACGGTGCCCTCCGGTCTTCAAGCTTCAACTTTCATCCGTTACCCCGCACAATAGTCACTCGGGATTGGTTAGTCTTGTGGGACATTGTTGTGTAGCTATGTTAAGGTGACGTGGCGTGACATCCTGTTGGTCAGATGACGATGTTGCCCCTCACCGGTGTTATCGCCGAATTGGGCTGATAAAGCAAACGTTGCTCAGCTTCGCTGAGATTGAACTGCTGCAATTTGTTGAAGGTCCTCATTGTCATCTTTGAGGTGTGTCTGTCTTCCCGATGTTATCATCGGGTTGGTACAGTGGATCTCGTTGTGAGCGTCGAGATTGAAGCTGGTTGCATTTGTAACAAGCATTTTCGGGGTTTTCGCCGAAATTGCATTCCTTGGGGTTATCACCAAGGTTGGTGGCTATTCCCATGGTTGGGACTGAGACTGGATACCTCGGGGTTATCTGTGAGATTAATCGGTCTTCTCCGGTGTGTGTTCCGGTATTGTATCTGCATGCCTCGGGGTTATCTCCGAGATTGGAATTGTTACTCCCAGATTGCGATCCGGAGTTGATACTGAACTTCCGGTAGTATCCGGCATGGATATGGATCGTCTTTCAGGGTTCCCTCTTAAAAGACGAATTTGTCCTCCTACAATGTTAGTGACAGGTGTATAGAAAATTTCGAGTGTCTACAGTTTCCAAAAATCACATCCAAGGCACGTATTTTCAAAGAGATAAGATCGATAGGTAACGTGAAAGTTTCAATTTGAATCAAACAAGATTTATAAACAGTGGAGATAACGAAGGTTTCTACTAACGAAGTTTCAATCGATAAGTTAAAGTATAATCTCTCCGGAGTCAAATTTAAACATTGGGCGCAAGCAAGAGAGGTAAAAGAATGAGTAGAACCGGTATCTAATAAGGTATAGACTTCGCAATAATTTATAATTAACTAACCCGTGCGAACTTCGTTCGGTTACTCGCTTTTTGAGAAGTCACGAAAAATGCTCCACCGACTTTGTTTTGTCCGTATCCGCCTTTGGTGCCACCATCCCAGCTGGACTTGACTTCACTATACGACAAAATCGTGCTAAATGACCTTATCTTCTTCAAATTTTCACTTCTATTATCTTGGCCATGATTACCACCAAAGTGGTTACCATTCTTGGCTTGATAATTTATCCCAAGATGGTCATCATTGTCCCGATGGCCGTTGCCACCGGTACGATTATTATTGTGTTGTTGGTCGTTACCTTTTGGTTGTGCTAACTCATTATCGCGCTCCAATAACTGAGCTCTATTCACAACATCTGAATATAAACAAAGTTTATGAGAAATGAGGTATTGACGTATATCGGGTTTCAAACCTCTTAGAAACATTCGCGTCATTCGCTCCTCATTATCGACCAAATGGGATGCAAACCGGGATAACTCCGCAAACTTAGCCTCCTACTGCGATACGGTCATATTATTTTGCTCCATTACTTATCTCAACATTTTCAGATGCCATTTTTAAACACTATCACAAAACAAGGGTTAATTGACATATCACATATTATCCCTATACTCTGACCAGCCAATTAAATACCAAATAAACTTAGGTAGGTCATACTAGCGAAGGAATTCCCCGTCTCTCCCCTCCTAGTTCTTGTCTCACATCTCAGCCAAGGATCATATCCCTAAGCTCTGATACCAACTGTGACGCCCCCAAAAATAGTTATACATCACCCATCTTGGGTCGCCAGATACATGGTATAGAATACAAATACAAACTAATTATACAACAATCGTGTAAAATACGACAAAACATATGCTATGAGTTTTAATACAAATATTGTCATCTAGACAATATCTATACTCAATGGAGTACTCATTATATTTATTATTACACTATTTCACAGAATAGTGAGGACTACTAATGCACCATCTAGGACCATCACTCTGTTCCCTGACTAGCCCCAGCTACATTCTCATTTCCTGAATAGAACAATGACTCAACTAGCCCAATAAGAAAAATTATGACTAAGATAATGCAGAATAAATTATCGTTAGCCTTCAACAGTGTTAAACTGATACAATATAACAAATATCAAGTTTAACTGCAGCGGAAAAAATAATCCATTAGAAGAGTCAAGTAGAGAATAAAATCTACTATCTTATATGATTTCAAAGGTTTTTCATCACTTTTATCGCTGAGACTCAGCTCAATAAATAATCCACATCATTAACTCATCCCTACACTATAGGACAATGATATTCTTTAGTATCATGACCACGAATTATCCATGCACTACGGGCCAAAGATAATCGTGTTTTCATCAACGGTCCTGATCATGCCATAAAACAATTCATCTTTGCACCCTTGGTCGAAGAGAATCCATAGCCATAATCATACCAAAAACTGTCCATCAATGAGGACTTTTTCCACATCATTTGTAACATTACGGTCATGATTATACCGAATAATCTATGGTCATAATCATACCAAGTCTATCTATGCACTACAGGCCACATATGACTTTTAACATAATATAAACATGAGGATGATGACAATGACATAATAATTAAATAAAATAAGTTCAAGAATTAATTTATCCAGGAACCAATAACGTCCAAATTGTCAACATGATACTTCTTTGTAGAGTAAAATTCAAGAATGCTCAGAAGAATATTTTCATGAAAAGATATTGGATGAAGCGCAAATATCAAGGATATTCCACTAATTTCATGGAGTATAGAAGCCAAAACTTTAACCAACTAAGTATAATAGAATATATGAAACTGCAAATGGATTTTCACCGCCATGCGGTAATCCACTTAGATAGATCATGTCCACAATTTAATAAGGAATGAATACAAAGGATCATTCACCATGCATGTGGTAATCCACATAGACAGGTTATTCTAACAGAATAATAAAGAATGGAATAACAGAAGGATTCACCATGCGTGCGATAGATTGCACAAATAGGTTATTCCCAACAGAATAATAAATAATTGAACCAGGTCCGGCGTAAACGCACAGACAGGATATTCCGACAGAATAATAAATAATGGAACCAGGTCTGACGTAAACGCACGGACAGGATATTTCGACAGAATAATAAAGAACGGAATAATAAATAATGGAACCAGGTCAGGCGTAATACGCTTCGACAGGATATTCCGACATAATAATAAAGAACGGAATAATAGAAGAATTTCACCATGTATGCGGTACTTCGCACAAACAGGTTATTCCAACATAATAATAAAGAATGGAATAACAGAAGAATTTCACCAAGTATAGGGTAGTCCGCGTATACAGGTTATTCCAGCAGAATAATAAAGAATAGAATAACAGAAGTTCTCTTCATGAATACAAAAAAAATAATACCCCTTACGGGTACAACAAATAATATCCCTTACGTTAGAAAGAAGAGTACTGTGTATAGGAGTAGTGAAGTAGCAGAACAATTTTCTTCTTTCTCTTTATACTTTCTCTCTCTAGAGTTTCAGTGAATTCGTAATAAATAATGAAGGAATAAGCTTCTATTTATAGAAGAATAGACTGCATAGTAACTAATTCATGAACGGTTCAGATTGGTTTACTTTTAATCGGACGGTCCATATTTAAAGCAAAATCTTTAAAATAAAATATAATATATTCTATTTATAATCTAATAAAACGAATAACTTTATAAAAGTATTCTGTTTTATATAAAAAGATTTTACTATGCAAAACACTATGCAGGCACTATGTAACACTATGCATAATAAAATATAATATATTCTATTTATAGAATAACTTTATAAAAGTATTCTATTTTATATAAAAAGATATTACTATGCAAAATACTATGCATAATAGAATATAATATATTCTATTTATAGAATAACTTTATAAAAGTATTCTATTTTATATAAAAAGTTTTTCTATTTTATTACATTAATAATATCAATAAAATAAAACTGAGTGACTTATCACTTAAGCATCAATAATCAATACTGTGTGCTACTATGCAACCACGCTTATTACTGTACTTTTAACACTGAGTGTTTCAACAGTTAACGGCAAAACTTCCGTCGTTATTTTTATAAAATATTTTTGTCGTTTTCTCAATCTGACATTAATTCCGCTGCGGGGTCCACCAATGATTGTGTCGTTGTACAAATATTCCCTGATAAAATGAATATTCCCCGACCAATCGAATATAATATGACCACTTGCATACTTTGCAAAATTTATAAATACTACCCACAACTATAACATTATATCAAATCCACACCATAATATTAAACAAAAGTTTTATTTCGAGAAAATTAAATCTTATTCGTAAAATTTGGGGTTTTAGAATGTTTGTATTATTCAAATTCTTATGTGAATTTTTGTTGTTGTTTTGTATATAATCATGCCACCAACCAGAAGACCCCAAAGAGAAATGAATAATGATGATAATTCTACTAAGCAATTAGTAGACCTTATGCTAGGAGCTATGAATAGACCTATAAACCAAAACACATCTTTTAAAGATTTTAAATTAGTTGGACCACCTGAATATAAAGGTACATCAGAACCCGTCGATGCACAAATTTGGATTTCTGAAATAGAGAAATTTTTCCTAGTAACCAATGTCAATAATAATTAAAAGACAACTTTTGCAACCTTTTTCTTGAAAGGTGAGGCTAATTATTGGTGGGAATCAACCAAGGGTCCGGTAGAAACTGAAATTGTTCCTTGCGATAGATTCAAAGAGTTTTTCTTTGAAAACTATTTTTCCCAATCCCTGAAAGATTGCATGGAAATAAAATTTCTGGATTCAAAACAAGGAGACCTGACTGTAACCCAGTATACAGCCAAGTTCAATGAACTATCCAGGTTTGCTCCTCATCAGGTAACCACTGAACTTAGAAAGACTCGTAGGTTTCAGGAAGGTTTAAAACCTCAGATTTGGAGTAAGTTGTCAGTACTCCAAATAAAGGCTTTCTCGGAAATACTCGAGAAAGCTACTATAGCCGAAAGTGAAAATGAAAGTCTCGCTAAATTTCACCTGGAAAAGAAGAGTCAAAATGAGAAAGGGAAACTTTGGACAGAACCCAGTTCAGGTGGGTTTAATAACAAACGAAAATGGGATACTACTTTTTCCAACAACCCGGGAAAAAAGATAGGTAATACTAATAATAACTTTAGTAATAATAACATTAAACCTTGTCCTACTTGTGGGAAGAAACATAAAGGACTATGCTTTCATAGCAAATGTTATAATTGTGGACAATCGGGACATCTTTCTCCACAGTGTCCTCTCGCAAATAAAAATAAATGTTTTAATTGTGGTTCGTTGGACCATTTTTCAAAGAATTGTCCCAAACCTAAGAACCAAGGAGGAAAGGGGAATAGAGTGCCAGAGAATAATCAGTCAACAGTAGCTGCAGTTGGGGTTCAGAATTGACCTACCGCGAGAACATTTAATATGTCGATGAGGGATGTTGTTGCTTCACAGGACGTGGTGACAGGTTTCATCCCTATCAACACTTTAAATGCATATGTGTTATTTGATTCTGGTGCTACTTGTTCTTTTGTGTCTAAAAGTTTTTCTAAAAACTTGAATATACCTTGTGAAAATCTAAACAAACCATTTTGTTTAGAAATTTCTAATAAAGATAGGATTCCAGTTGAAACCATATACAAAAATTGTAGTGTGGTGATAAAAGGACATAATTTTATGGTAGATCTTTTACCAATCCATTTGGGAGAATTTGATGTAATTTTATGAATGGATTGGTTAGTTAACCATAACGCGATTATTAATTGTCATAAAAAACGTATAAACCTTTTGACTGCATAGAAATCAAAGGTAGTGTTCAACGATAGTTGTTCACCTAAGCAATCTCGATGTTTGACTGTAGTTCAGGTAGAAAGATTACTTAGAACGGGTTGTTTAGGGTATTTGGCCTATATAGTTGATACTCGACAGGAAGGAGTAAAACTAGATCAAATACTAATAGTTAAAGATTTTCCCGATATATTTTCGGATGACTTACCAGGTTTACCTCCAGATAGGGAAATTGAGTTCGTCATTGATCTTGCACCAGGAATGGCACCAGTTTCTAAGGCACCGTACAGAATGGCACCTATAGAACTGAAAGAGTTACTTATATAATTACAGGAACTCTTAGATAAAAAGTACGTACAACCTAGTGTTTCACCCTGGGAGCACCATTATTGTTTGTAAAGAAGAAGGATGGAACTATGAGACTATGTATAGACTATAGAGAGCTAAATAAATTAACTATTAATAATAAATATCCTTTACCAAGGATTGATGATTTGTTTGACCAAATAAAGGGGCCGAACATTTTCAAAGATTGACCTTAGAACAGGCTATCATCAATTGAAGGTAAGAAAGGAGGATGTGCCGAAAATAGCATTTAGGACACGCTATGGACATTATGAGTTTCTTGTAATATCTTTTGGATGCACAAATGCACCGGCAACATTTATGGATTTAATGAATCGAGTGTTTAAACAATGATTGGACAAATTTGTTGTAGTGTTTATCGACGATATTCTGGTATACTCGAAAACACGAGAAGAGCATACTGAACACTTAAGAGTCGTTTTGGAGATATTACGAAAGGAACAACTTTATGCATAATTTTCCAAGTGTGAATTCTGGTTAAAAAGAGTTCAATTTTTAGGTCATGTAATTGACAAGAATGGAATATCTGTAGATCCAACTAAGATCGAAACGGTTGTGAATTTGGAACAACCAACAACTTCAACAGAAGTACGAAGTTTTCTTGGTTTAGTGGGTTATTATCGACGGTTTATAAAAGATTTTTCAAAAATAGCAACCCTATTAACCAATTTAACTCGAAAGACAGTAAAATACGTCTGGACAGATAAATGTGAAGAGAGCTTCCAAGAGTTGAAGAAGCGACTGAGCATGGCTCCAGAGTTTTCCTTACCAGATGATATAGGAGGCCTTGTAGTATTTAGTGATGCATCACACAAAGGTTTAGGGTGTGTGTTGATGCAACATGGGAAAGTGATTGCTTATGCATCACGACAACTCAAAGATTATGAGAAGAGGTATCCTACTCATGACCTAGAGTTAGCTGCGGTAGCTTTTGCTCTAAAAAATTAGAGACATTACTTGTACAGCGAGAAGTGCGAGACATATACAGATCATAAAAGTCTGAAATATATTTTTACACAAAAGGAATTAAATTTAAGACAGAGAAGATGGTAGAACTGATAAAGGATTTTGACTGTAAAATCTTATATCATCCCGATAAAGCCAATGTCGTAGTTGATGTGTTAAGTAGAAAGAATCAAAAAAAATTGAATGTATTAACCACCAATGATAGGTTAATAAAAGATTTTGAAATTTTGGAAATTGAGATGGAATGTCCAACTACCTCTACCCAAAAAATTTATATTTTAGAGGGAGTTTCATCTCTGCTTAACAAAGTCAAAGAGATACAGGAAAAGGATGAAAAATGTCTGATATAACGACCCCAAAATAGGTCCATTCCATCCAACCCATTCTGAGTCGTCAAATACATGGTACAGAAAACAACTACAACTTTATTACAACAATTGTCGTGCAAAATACAACAACACATATGTTGTGAGTTTGGATACAAATATATACCAAATGTGACATTGGACACCATCATGTATCAGCACCTCACAAAGGTACCTTACATAAAGGTACAGTCAAAAACTGTTTTAGAAACTAGAATCTTTGGGAAGTGCTCAAGGAAACCTTCGTACATGGGAGGCCACGCGTCTAGGTTATGATAGATATCATATGGCCACAGAATTATCCTTGGTTGACCCAATAGACCCCAAAGAAAAACGAGAAGATTACTATCATATTCTTCCCAATGGTGAGTTTTCTCTTGACTTATCATTATCTCCACTGTCTCTAATTGAGAATTATACTTCAAACAAACACCAAGATTATATAGATAGTGCTTATAGATATACTCGGCAAGTGGATGAGCACATCCCTGTCTTATGATGACACGAGGTTGTATGTCATTAGACATCTTGTATGATGGTAGCAAACCACCCTTCCAACGTTGGGTACACCTTACCCTATTGGATTCACCAAATATAACTACTAAATGAACTTTTCTATACTGCTTCGGGAGAACATCCACAGCTAGAGACCACCGTTCTATTTCCCCGTTACCCTCGCTCGACCCAGCTACACTCTTATTACCTGAAAGGAATTGTGAAGGAAAAGGGTGAGCACAACTAGCTCAGTAAAGAATATCATGACTAAAGATAATTCAATTATCAATAGCCTTCATCAACAATAAATCAGAGATTTAGAACATATGGTAAATGATAAAAATTTCAACCATAGTTGCAGCGGAACGAGCAATCCATTAGAAGAGTCAAATAGACTATAAAGTCTATTATCTTCTCCATGTTAAAAATCCATCAACAATGTTTTATCCATGTAACCTCACTCAACAGTTCCTTTCCACAATCATATGAATAACTCATAATCATAATTGTGACTATAAATTTTTCTTCGCACCCAGGACGAAGAATATTTTCATCACCTGTCTTTACCTGAAACATCAAAGATCATGGTTATACCAAATCACAGTTCCTGTTTATAATTATACTAACAAATCCATCTTTGCACTACGGGCCAAAGATATTCATCAACAAACCATCTTTGCACTACGGGCCAAAGATATTCAACAACAGTTCATCTTTGCATTACAGGCCAAAGATATTCATCAACAAACCATCTTTGCACTACGGGCCAAAGATATTCAACAACAGTTCATCTTTGCACTACAGGCCAAAGATATTCATCAACAGGCCATCTTTGCACTACATGCCAAAGATATTCATCAACAATTCATATTTGCACTACAGGCCAAATATATTCATATCTCAAAGAAATATATAATCATTTCAGAATTTATATAAACAATAATTATAACCATGTTGATCAATTCACCTTTGCACTTAAGCTTAAGATATTCAATTATAAATTCAATGGTCATGATCATACCAGTCACAATTCAACTTTGCACTACAGGCCAAAGAGAACCCTAGTCATGATCATACTAATAATCTACCCATCTTTACACTCCAGTGAAAGAGAATTTCAACATCAGGGTTATAAAAATGTTATATATGATGATAAAAATAATATGATCAACATATAATTTTAATCTCAAGAGTAATATTCGTAACTCATGAATAGTAACCCCGACACAAAAGATAGAAATAATAAAATTCATACCAATATTTTGGTATAATGATATTGAAAGAATAATATTACTTAAATTTATAAACAATTTATTTTAATTGTTTACACTTTACTAATTAATGCATTTAATCATCATAAAATGCCAACTCTTATAATTTCATCATCAATAACCAAAACCCTCATCAAAAATCTGCATATACCTCATATAGGATTCTCAAGCCATAAAATCCTATTTTCCAATTTTCTTTCTTCACAAAACATATTTAATTCATTTACTCATAACTAGACCATTTTCATGAAAAATACCAAATCAGTTCCAAAAATATTTCTTTTCTGAGATTTAACATAATATAGTCCCGTAGTGAACATATATTTTTCTCAGAATTTTTAAAAGTCATTTACTATTTTTCATATGGCCAAAATAGCCGAATATTTAGACATTTATCAAAAATTGTACTTTTGTCTAAAAATTCTAAAATTTACAGAGTATACTTCTATCATATACATGTACTCCCAATAAAAATTTCATCAATTTTGGAGTTAACCACAAGGAATTATAAGCGGTTACTTTTAAAATAGTCTTTTCTCATAAAATTCATAACTCTCAATCTATACATCCAAAAATCACCATTTTTGGACACAATCAATAAAACTCATCAAAATATCATTTCAAATTTTTCCAGAATTTTCTGAAGTTCAAAAAAATTACGAAACTGAAAATCATAACAACCCTTAAAATCCATTACTATCCCTTACCTCAAAAGAGCAGTACTTCTGGCTGGATATCGGATATGATGCTGAAGGAAACTTGCACTGAATAGCAACTCTCAAAGTATCTAAATACTCACAAAATATGCTTCATAATATAGAGAGAGAAAGAGAGAAAACTTATGTTTCTGGTGTGATTTTCAATTCTAACTTAGCCCTCTATTTATAGGAAAATTTTGGTAGGTTTGACCTGCAACCTGATGGCTTTACCTGCTACTATTTCCACCCACCACATTTGAAATATAATTCAGCACATTTCTTCACCAACCACAAGTGGGGCCCACCAATTCTAGAATTTTCCATCAAAATGATAAACTCCGAAAATTTAACAATTTCTGAACCAGTCATCTCGTAAAATTCATAATAAATCATACGTTCATTTTTAACGGTTCAAAATTTGTGGGCATATACTCAACTTATATATGTATAACATATCCAAAAATCACAACGATCCAACGGTCGGATTAAAAATTATAACCCCCGCAAAATATCTCAAAAACCCTAATTTGATTTTCAATACCTCCGTTCCGACAAAAATACAGATAAAACACCTCAACATTAACTCCTTCATTTTTAACCACAAAAATATATCCCTCATTTATATCCACATCAAATAAATATTTTCTTATCATATGAATCAATAATTAATTATTCACAAATAATATTACAGAATCACATTTATGACAACCAGGCCGTTCCCAGGAAAGAGGGGGCTTTCCAATAAGGATTTCTCCTTACTGGCGCGCAATTAGATGACCAAACCTCTCCTTAGACAGAACTTTCTAGACATTGCCAATAATGCTATCTAATAATACTATTCAAATAATATGAATTATTGATCTGATAATGGGAAATACTGTGCAGCAACAATTATTGAAACAACAATAATATAAAATATCAACGCAGCAATTATTGAATCAATAAAATAAAATATTGAACAGTAATTACTGTAACAATTATTGAGTAGTGCCTTCTTACGTAAGAATCAATAATTTCAAAAATACTATGCAATACCGTGTGCTACTGTGCAATAACGCGTATTACTGTATTTTAACCACCGGGTATTCCAACAGTGTTAACGGTAACAACTACGCCGTTATTTGTAAAAACTCAAATTTGTCGTTTTCTTCATCCGACAGTTATTCGTTATGGGGCCCACAAATAGCTGCGCCGTCGTACGAATATTCCCCGACAGAAAGAATATTCTACGACCAAACGAATATTCCCCGACAACAATGATTATTTTATAACCACTTGCTTATTTTGAAAAAAAAAATTCATATTTCACCCAATACTTTAAGCTTTTATCAATTTAACCATTTACTGAATAGTAATTATAAGAAAAATTGAATACTTTTATTTCATAAAATTCGGGGTCTTACATCTGAAGTATAAGTCTAATCTAACTTATAACAAGTATAACAAATTCAGAATATATAAGGATGGAATAATAAGATGTGAAGATAGAATCTGGGTTCTGTTAAACCAAGCTTTAAAAGACGAAATCTTAAACGAAGCTCGTAATTATAAATTTGTCATACATCTTGGCAGTACTAAAATGTTTAAGGATTTAAGTCGACACTTTTGGTGGTCGAATATGGATAGAGAAATAGCTGAATGGGTAAGCAAATATCTCACGTGTCAAAGGTTTAAGGCTGAGCATCAAAAGCTAAGTGGTTTACTTCAACCTTTACCGATTCCTGAGTGGAAGTGAGAACATATAACCATGGACTTTGTTGTTGGCCTTCTAGCTACACTAAAGGGCCATAATGCCATTTGGATAATAGTTAACCATTTAACTAAGTCAGCTCACTTTTTACCTATTAAAATTACTCATAACTTGGATCACCTTGCCAAATTGTACATTAATGAAATCATATCTAGGCATGGAGTGCCTGTTTCCATAGTATCAGATCGAGATCCATATTTTACTTCAAATTTTTGGAAAAACCTTCAGAAACATTTAGGAACACAATTAAGATTGAGTACAGCTTATCATCCTCAAACTGATGAACAGAGTAAGAGAACCATACAAACATTAGATGATATGTTGAGAACATGTATCATTGACTTCAAAGGAAGTTAGGAAGATCAGTTACCTCTAGTAGAATTTGCCTATAACAATAGTTATCATGCTAGCATAGGTATGTCACCCTATGAAGCCTTATATGGGAGAAAATGTAGAACACATGTGTGTTGGGATGAAGTCGGGGAAAGACAAATGTTAGGACCTGAAATAATTCAACAAAACAACTAAAACCATCAGAATTATACATGAACGATTACAAGCATCTCAAGATCGACAAAGGAAATACGTTGATCCACATCGTCAACAACAAAACTTTAACGTATGAAGCCACGTATTCTTGAAGATATATCCTTGGAAGGGCAAGATATGTTTTGGCAGGAAAGGAAAACTAAGTCCGAGATTCATTGGACCTTTTGAAATTTTGAGAAGGATTGGTCAAGTTACTTATGAAATAGCACTACCTCCTGAGTTGAATCATATTCATAATGTGTTTCATGTGTCCGTATTACAACCATACAAACTTGATTATAAACACGTTATAAATTATGAGCCAATCCAAATCGAAGAAGATCTTTTTTATGTAGAGGAACCTATGTAGATCGTCGACCGTAAAGAGCAAGTCCTAAGAAATAAACTGATAGCATCGGTCAATGTGATTTGGAGGAATCAGAACGTTGAAGAGGCTACATGGGAGCTCGAAGATAAAATACGAGAAAATTATCCTCAATTGTTTACTTAACTTATACTATAAATTTCGAGGACAAAATTCTTATTAGTGGGGGTGAATGTAAAAACCCAAAACCTTAAAAAGATTCGATTATGTAAAATTCAGTTATATCATTAAAATTTCTCCGTTCTGAAAGTGTTATGTGTTAATATATACTTTGTTTAACAAATTTGATCAAATAAAATTTTGTCCAAATCGTGCTTGACACCTCGTGCTTAAAAATTTTCTTTTGAAAACGGACTTTTCGGTATATTTGTTGGGACAAGTTACTTTGTCGTGCTTACAGTGACAAAACACTTTGTCGTGCTTGTTAGGATTAGTGAGAAATCTAGGTTAGTAACCCTAGATTAACAAATCCTAACCCTAATCAGCAAAACCCTTACCCTAATTTGGAAACCTAACACTATATAGCTAATTTAACCATAATTAGATTATTTTAACACCTAATCATGGTTAGTAAACTTTAATTAGGTACTAATAAACATCATTTAACGATCCTAATCATTAAAAACAAATCCTAATCAAGATTAATGAAGATTAGGGCATAATTAAACTACTAAACTAACCTAACTGGCTCACAAGTAGGTTAGGAGTCACCATTGTAAGTTCATAGGCTGCACATGACATGCTTGTAACTCCCAACCATGATAATAGTTATCAAAACAGATATTTTTAGAGGCAAGTTGCTTGAAAATGTCCAAAAAGCCAAGTTAGAGAATTCTATAAATAGGAACCCTAGGGCTGAGCAAATTCACAAAATTTCTAAGCCAAGATACACTTATATACTTACCAAATCAAGCATGGGTGATAGCAGCAACAAAATCAGAAGCTAGAATCAAAAATCAATCAAGAAAAGGTACAAACCTTATTTCATAATTAGCTCTTTGATCCTTTGTTAATTTTGTTGTTTAGATGTTTAGAAATATGTATTAGTATGTTAGAAAGTTTGTTAGATTGGTAGAACACGTTTTCATAACATCTAGATGCCTTAATTAAGTATTTTTAGAAATCAAAAAATTTTGAAAATCTAGTCTGACAACCGAATGTCAGGGCTTGTAGATTCATATGTGTTTATGTTTAGGTCTGTTAATTGTATGTTACTTGTTGCTTGTTAGTAGGTCTTTAATCTGGAAAAGAAAACAGGTTCATTATAACCATAGATTGCAAGATTTAAGTGGTCAAAGTGCGTTAACCGTTCATGGATTGAAGTTTTCTGGGTTACCCAGAAAACTCAAGAACAGTTTGTACCGGCTACTTTGACCAACTTTTTGATCGCCTTCTTGTTGTTTTTGTAATATTTTGTTTTAGATTAACACCCTGATATATGTACTACATATGTATGATCTTAAATTTCTTAAACAACTTAAAGGATTACTGGAATTAATGGTCAAAAGCCGTTGACCGAGCTTGACAAAGTTTTTTGGGTTACCCACCCAGAAAACTGAAGAACACGAAGAACATCGTTTGGTTGTACTTTGACCAACATAATTAGAGACCTTAGAATTATGTGTTGTTCAAGTTAGTGTTGTATATATGTACCCTGACATATATACTACATGTTACAACAAACACAACACACATCAATTACACAGAATCAGATATATTAAAGCCACAAAATCGTTGACCGGCCATGACCATTGTTATTGGTTGTCCAGAAACTCAAGAACAGCTCTGAGAGCAACTTTGAGCCTCTATAACTTCTTGTTATATGTAGTTTAAAGCATGAAGTTTGCTTGATGTTGTACTACTGTAAGAATACTATAACATCAATACTTGATCGAACCTAAAATCATAAACAGTAGCTAAATAATTCATGGTCAAACTGGTCACTCGACCATGACCAAACTTTTGCCCAGAAACTCAAGAACACCTACAGCGACAATTTCTGTCACTGAAGGGCTTTAGCAACATACAGAAATTGATTTTTCTAAAAATTAAAATATAAAAATTAGAAATAATTAATAAATAAATATAAATAAATACAAAAACAGTTTTAAAAATTATATTAAATAAATATAATTAATTTTTGATATTTTTACATAAATTCAAGAAATATTTTATTTTATTTGGATATTATTAATAATAAAGTAATTAGAATAATTATTTATAAATACTAAATAATTATTGAAAAATAATATTAATGATATAAAAATCATAATAAATTATTATAAATTATTTAAAAATAATAAGCAATTTTTTTGTAAAATTTTAAGTAAATATTAATTACCTAAAAATAGAAATAAATGATTTAAAAATCATTTAAAGGATAAATAAATATTTTAAAAATATTTTAAAACTTCTAAAAAATATTATAATGGATATATAAATTATCTAAAAATATAATAAATTTTATAAATAAAATTTAGTCCATTTATCAACTTATTTAATATTCAGTAGAGACATTGAACACTGAAACCCTATTTAATCTAACCCGATCATATGTAAATATTATAATTGAGTATTATTATTAATACTAACGTGTTCGATTTATATATATGAACATCGTAGGTATTTATTAACGATTTGAATAGCATAACTTGACTGATCTACGCTCAGGCAAGTATTAACCTTATTTCTTTATTGCAAATTTCTTAAACCCTGTTTATTCGATGAATAAAATTTTTATCTTGATATGATATTGATATAATATACTACACATACAATTGAATTACCTCTTATTATAAGGTTATTGCTATAGCTTCAGCATAACTAAGAAATGAATTGTTTATTTATATTGATTGTTAAGCTTAAATTGTTGTGTCAACCCAAATTGTTTGGCAAGACAACCTATTCTGAAGTTGGGTATCCTATAAGGGATCATTCGGTCGATAATATATTCACACTAACTTGGGTGCATTTGAGCACTAGTAGGATGAGATGCATACTCCTAATATATTGGAAAGGTTGATCCCCTATCTCATATCTAAACAAAATTTCTAAGTCTGTGTGACTGACAGAAATAAAAATCCAGAAAATGGTAACAACTATCTGTCGAAATTTAAATTGTTGTATTTCTTCAAATCATATATTGTTATAATACAAAACTTGCTGAGCATGTCATATCTCACCCTTGCAAATTATTCCTTTTGCAGTTTCAGATGGTAATCCTGGAACATCTGGAGTAGATAAAGGGAAGCGTCCCTGCTTAGATTAGGTTATATTCATGTATAGTTAAATACTTTTTAATAAGAAACTCGTTATGAGAATCATGTAATCGAACCTTAATATATATATATATATATAGCAACTTTTAATTCTGCAACCGTGTTTTCTTACATATATAGATGTAAATTTAGAATTCTTTGAATCTAGTTAAGATCCTTGGGAACTATTTATCTAAGTGAGGATATTAGTAATATGGATTGTTCATGTTATTACTTATATTCTGGATTTCGGATAAATAGTTACTATCGATATGATAGTATAAATTCACATGGCATAGACTATACATCTGGGTGAGGGTATTAGTAATATGGACTGTTCATGTTATTACTGGTACTCTGAAATTTTGGATAGATAGATTCTATTCATAGATACAGTTCATATATCCAAGTGAGGGTATCCAAATACAGCAATAAGTTCTCTTGAGAATTAATTTTCATCTGTTATGGGATACTGTGAATCTTGAATCTATGAGAATTATATCTGATAGTCCCTTAATTTAAAATAAGCTTATAATCAGATACCATTGGTGTATAGATTTAAGTGCATTATATTGATTCGTTGTAAGCACCATATCGGATACCATGGGAGTATAGATATGGGGGCGTTACACGTATGACGGCACAATCATTAGTGGACCCCACAACGGAAATATTGTTATAGTTAGAAAATGACAGAAATATCTATTTATAAAAATAACGGCGAAAGTTTTACCGTTAAACTGTTGAACTATCCGGTGGTAAAGGTACAGTAATATGCGTGGTTGTATAGTAGCACACGGTATTGATTATTGATGCTTACGTGAGAAGTTACTCAGTTATACTCAATTATTGCTATAGTAATTGTTGCATAATATCTCTCATATTATTGATTCAATTATTGTCACAATATAATCTGCATAATATGTTATATTATTAAATCAATAATTGAGATGACAAAGTTATTCATTTTATTATTTATATTATTGACGATGTCTAGAAAGTTCTACGGAGGAAAGGGGTTTGGTCACCTAATTGAGAGCCAATAAGGAGAAATCCTTATCAAAAAGTCCCCTCTTTCTTGGGAATGATCTGGTTGTTAAATATTATGAGTTATAATATTAATGATGAATACGTTCGTGTTGATTAAAGATGAAATTGATATTTCAATTATGTTGGAATTATTAGTGTTAGTGAAAATCAACATTTATTTCGATAATAATTTATTTCTGGAGGTTATATTGACCAATCGGGTAATTAATCGAATAAATGAGCAATTAATTGCTATTAGTTCACATGCATATAACTATTTGTTCACATGAATGGAACTATTGATTCACATGCATGTACTATTAGGGGAGGTGGTGCAAGTTTGATAATACTTGTAGGACTAAATTAAAAATAGAGAAAAAGATAAAGGTATTATACTGTAATAATTCGAGCCCCAAAACGTGCAATTATCGAAACTATGTTTTCCCATAAATAGAAGCTCATTCTTCTTTCATTCTCACTAATTCACTAAGACTCATAAGAGCAATTATAGAGAGAGAAGCTATGGAGAGAGAAGTTATAGAGAGAAAGAAGAAGAGTATTCTGCTACTTCACTATTCCAGTATCCAATCTTCTTCTAAGGTAAGGGATATTATTTTGTTTAGTATTCGTAAGAAATAATATTTTTCCATACTCTGTAGTATGTGATTAATATTATTTCGTTTCATATTCTTAATTCTACACTCATTCTGTTAAAGTATTGCTTCTATACTTCGTGAAATTAGTAGAATATCCTTGATATTTGTGCTTCATCTAGTATCTTTTCATGAAAATATTATTATAGCATTCTTGATAATTATGTATCTTTTCATGTCAGAATACTATTCACGAGATACTATTCACAAAGTACTATTCACGGAGGTACTATTCATAAAGTACTACTTATGGGTACTATTCACAAAGTACTATTCCTGGGTACTATTCATAAAGTACTATTCACGAGTACTATTCACAGAGTACTATTCATGGAATACTATTCACTCGATTACTATTCAACCGTGGAACTATTAATGACAAAAATTGATTTCTTTGCTGTCCGAATCATTGTTGATCCAATATTATTCCTGAATTTTACTCCACAAAGCAGTATCATATTGACAATTTGGACATTATTGAATTCTGGATAAATTAAATTATAAATCTTTAAAAATTTATCCTTTGTTTTCTTTTAATTGAATTCTTATAACATTGTCATCATCGTCATGCTTATATTGTTATGAAAGTCATATTTGGCTTATGTGCATAGATGGACTGTTGATTGGTATGATTATGACCAGGGATTATTCGGTATAATCATAACACGTAATGTTACAAATGATGTGGTAAAATTCCTCATTGGCCCGTAGTGCATTGATGGACAGTTGTTGGCATGATCATGACAATTGATGATTACACGAATATCCTTGGCCTGTAGTGCATGGATAATTCGTGGTCGTGATACTAATGAATATCCTTAGCCGTAGTGCAGGGATGATTCGATGATGTGGATTATTTATTAAGCTGAATCTCAGCGATAAAATTGATGATAAACTTTTTAAATCATAGAAGATAGTAGATATCATGCTCTACTTGACTCTTCTAATAAATTAATTATTCCGCTGCAGTTAAACTTAATGTTTATTGTATTTTATCAGTTTAACACTATTGAAGGCTAACTATAATTTATTCTGCATTATCTTAGTCATAATGTCTTACTGGGCTAGTTAAGCTCACTCTTTTGCTTTCATTGCTCTCTTCAGGAAATGAGAACGTAGCCGGGACTAGTCGGGGAACGGAGTGATGGTCCGAGATGGTGGCTATAGTAGGCCTCACTATTTTATAAAATATTATGATAATAATGGTAATGAGGTCTCCTTTTTGAGTTTGAATACTGTCTATTAGACAATATTCGTGTAAAAACTCTCGGCTACGTTTTATCGCATTGTATAAAATAAGTTTGTATTTGATTCTTGTACCATGTATTTGGCGACTCAGAATGGGTGATGTATACCTATTTTAGGAGAGTCACATGAATAGTACCGTATATATAAATAATGTTGTATGTATAAATAGTAATCTGGCATGAAAAGCTTAAAATTTAACAAGAATGTCTAAAAAAATATTTCAGTGTAACGATACTAGCTGAAGAGCAAATTTCATGGATATTCTACAAATTTCAATGAGTATAGAAGCAATACTTATCAACATAAGTGTAAAAATAAGAATATGAAACGAAATAATATTACTTACATACTATAGAGTATGGAAGAAAATATTATTTCTTACGGATATTAAAAAAAATAATATCCCTTACGAATATTAAACGAAAATAATATTCATTACGAATATTGAACGAAGATAATATCCCTTATGAATATTGAACGAAAATAATATTCCTTATGAATATTGAACGAAAATAATATTCTTACGAATACGAAAAATAATATCTTTTCTGAATATGAAATAAATAATACCCCTTACAACTGTTGAACGAAAATAATATTCCTTACGAATATTGAATGAAGATAATATTCATTACGAATATTAAACATAAATAATATTCCTTGCGAATATTGAACGAAAATAAAATTCCTTACGAATGCAAAAAATAATATCGTAAGCAAATATGAAATAAATAATACCCCTTACGAATATTGAACAAAAATAATATCTCTTACGAATATTGAACAAAGATAATATTCTTTATGAATATTGAACGAAGACAATATCCCTTACGAATATTGAATGAAAATAATATTCCTTACGAATATTGAACGAAGATAATATCCCTTCTGAATATTGAACGAAAATAATATTCCTTATGAATATTGAACGAAAATAATATTTCATACGAATACGAAAGATATTATCTTACGAATATGAAATAAATAATACTCCTTACCTTAAAAAGAGAGCAATTCTGACTGATATAGCGGAGATATTCTTAAAAAAAACTTGCATTATTTTCTACACTCAAAACTTCCTTAAACTCAAAAAAAATACGCTTAATATTATAGAAGAAGAATTCTCTTATTCTGGTGTGAATTTTATTTCTAAAATGAGCATTTTATTTATAAGAGAATGGCAGGATACTATTTAGAATTAATCACGGGTGAACATGAGGAAGGTTTCACGGGAGAAGTTCACAAACGATTCGGCTAAAACTTTAAAAAAATTTGATTTTACTATGATGCACTGTGCAGCACTATGCAAACACTATACAGTACTATGCAAATAATAAAATATAATATATTCTCTTTTATATAAAAAAGCAAAACTTATTTTATATATATATATATATATATATATATATATATATATATATATATATATTCCCTCACACACACACCCACCCACATTACACACACACACACTTATATATATATATATATATATATATATATAAGCAATAAAATAAAACTGAGATAACTTTCTACCGACTATTTTAAAAAATGGGTAGGTGGGGGTTTATATAATAAGCCAAATTTATAACATATACTTCATAAAAAACCCTCTATTTATCTCAATTCATTTGGCTTCACTAAGCACATTTTTAATAATATTTATTCATCATTAATATTATAACTCGCAATATTAACAACTAGACCATTCCCAAGAAAGAGGGAGCTTTCTGATAAGGACTTCTCCTTATTGGCGCACAATTAGGTGACCAAACCCCTTTCCTCGACAGAACTTTATAGACATTGTCAATAATACAAATAATAATATGAATAATTTTGTTGTCTTAATTATTGATTTAATAATATAAAATATTGTGCTGATGATACTGTGACAATAATTGAATCAATAATGTGAGATACTATGCAAAAACTACTGTTGCAATAATTGAATAAAACTGAGTGACTTCTCACGTAAGCATCAATAATCAAAGATACTGTATAATACCGAGTGCAACTGTGCAACCACGTGTATTACTGTACTTTTATCACTAGGTATTTCAACAGTTAACAGTAAAACTTTTGTCATTATTTCTGTTATTTTCTAACTTCGACAGTAATTTCGTTGTGGAGTCCACAATGATTGTGCCGTCTTACAAATATTTTTTGATAAAACGAATATTCCCTGACCAAACAAATATTTTATGACAACTTGCTTACTTTCCAAATTTTATAAATATTACCCACAACTATAACAGTATATCAAATCCACACCTTAATACTTAAAACGATATTTAGAGAGAATTAAATCTTTATTCATAAAAGTTGGGGTCTTACAACCTCCCCTTCTTATGAAATTTCGTCCTCAAAATTGACGTATGTACCTAGTATGTCGAAGATGTGAGAATACCTTATTTTCGTTTTAGATTCTAACTCTTGAGTTATAACCTTTGAATGTAGAATATGTTTCTTCTTATCCAAGAATTTAACTAGTACCTCTTCATGCGTTAAATCTTCTGCTATCTCTACTGGTTCTAATTAAACAATGTGGTTCGGGTCGTCCACATATTTACGTAACATAGCTATGTGAAAAACGTTATGAACACGAAACTTACTTGGCGGTAAGGCGAGTCTATAGCCCACAATTCCTACTCGGTCGAGTATTTCAAATGGAAAAATTAAAGCGAGGGTTGAGATTTCCTCTCTTTGTCGATTCTTACTTCTAGAATAACGCCTTCTTGCACCTTCTACTTCATATTCATCAACTCTGGGTTTGTAGCTTGAGCGGCTTTAACTTTATCGATTAAAGTTAAATGTATACGTATATTTGACATCATCATGTGGGTCCTTGGATTCTTTAACTCTAACTCTATCATTTATAAGTTATACGAAATGGGTCTTTGTGTTAACGATATCGCACTCGTAACCACATACGGTCTTTTACTCAACGTATTAGCTACCACGTTTGCTTTTCTAGGATGGTATTGAATGTTATGATCGTAATCTTTTAACAGCTCAAGCTAATGTCTTTGGCGCATTATACATTCGTTTTGGTTGAAGAAATATTTGAGGGTTTTGTATCGGGTTCAAGGTCGATACAAAATTTGATTTCACGCTCTGGGGGTAGGCCAGAAAGTCTTTAGGGAATACGTTAGGAAATGTATTAACAATAGAAATATCATTCAAATCTGACTTATTTTTGTTTAAATCCGTAACATGGGCTAAGAAAGTTTGACATCCATTTTTCAATAAACGAATGACTTTATGGCTTGATATGACAGTGATTAACTTTAGTGGTCTGGTTGCTTAAATTCGCATAATAGGTTGGTTAGGAATATGAAAACTAACAACCTTATGAACACAATCAATTTTAGCATGATGAGTAATTAACCAGTTGATTCCTAAAATCACATCAAATGCAAGTATTTTCAAAAAGATAAGATCGACAGGTAACGGGAGGGTGTCGATTTAAATCATACAAGATTTATAAACAATGGATGTAACGAAAGTTTCTTCTAACGGAGTTTTAACAGATAAGTCAAAGTCTAATTTCTCCGGAGTCAAGTTTAAACGTTGAGCGCAAGTAGGTGAAATAAAAGAATGGGTAGAACCGGTATCAAATAAGGAATAGACATCACAAGAGTTTATGATTAGGTTACCTGTGATAACTTCGTTCGGGTTCCTCGCTTTTTGGGAAGTCACAAAAAACGCTCTCCCTTAAACTACCGACTTTGACTTGTCAAGGACGGCCTTCGGTGTGTCCATCCCAGCTAGAATTGACTTCACTACACGACAAAATCGAGCTAGGTGACCTTCTCTTTCATAATTGAAACACACTTTGGGTTGCTACGTATAGTTTGGACGGATTGTGTCCCTCCTCTCCACATTTGTAGCATACGACCGGTGGTCGTTCTCCTTCCTTAGAAATGGGTGCTGGTGTTGTTGTCGATGTCTTTTCATCATTGTTGAATCTTCTCTTCTTAAAGTTGTTCCCACTTAGTTCACCTTTAGTATCATCTTGGCCATGATTACCACCGAAGTGGTTACCATTTTTAGCATGATAATTTCCTCCACGATGGTTATCATTGTTCCGATGGTCATTGTCACTGGTACAATTATTATCGTGTTGTTGGTCGTTGTCTTTTGGTTGGGCTGACTCATTATCGTACTCCAATAACTGAGCCCTATTCATAACATCTGAATATAACAAAGTTTGTTAGAAATTAGGTATTGACGTATTTCAGGTTTCAAACCTCGCATAAACATTCATGTCATTTGCTCCTCATTATCTACCAAATGGGACGTAAACTGGGATAACTCTGCAAAATTAGTCTCGTACTACGATATGGTCATATTGTTTTGCTCCAGTTTGATGAATTCTACCTCTTTCATGTGACAAATACTTTCAGGAAAGTACTTGTCATTGAAAAATTCTTGAAACTTCTCCCAAGACATCTTTAGTGCGGCAGGTTGAGTACGTTTTACAGATTCTCACAAATAATGTCTCTCCTCGTAATATGAAGGTGGGAAAGGGAACCTTTTACTCTTCGGACCATCCCAAGACATCAAATATCTTGGTGATCTGCTTGATCCACATCTATGCATTAAGTGGCTCTGGCTTTCCCAAAAACTCCGGTGGTCCCAGCTCCTTGAATTGTTTAGCAGTGACCATCCGTGAGTTGTCAGTGTTTCCACCTGTATTTTAAATAGTAGTCTCTCTCGTCTGATGTTGCATGAATTGCAGAAAGCTCCTAAACACCCTGTCGTTCATTATTTGGTCAGTGTTGTTGTTTACATGAGGATTATTGCCTTCCTGATGCGTATTATTCTAGTTATTGATCATCGGTGACTCAACGGTCTCATGTGCTCCATTGCTTATCTCAATATTTTTAGATGTCATTTTCAAACACTGCCACAAAACAAGGGTTAATTGACATGCCACATATTATCCCTACATTCCGACTGACCAATTAAATAACAATTAAGCTTAGGTAGGTCATAATAGAGAAGGATTTACCCGTCTCTCCCCTCCTGGTTCTAGCCTCAAATCTCAACTAGGGATCATATCCCTAAGCTTTGATACCAACTGGGACGTCCCCAAAATAGGTATACACAACCCATTCTGAGTCTCCAAATACATGGTACATAATTTAAATACAAACTTAATTATACAACTGTCGTGTAAAATACGACAAAACGTAGCTGAGAGTTTTAGCACGAATATTGTCTCGTAGACAATATCAAAACTCAAAAGAAGTCCTCGTTACAATTATTATCACACTATTTCATAAAATAGTGAGGACTACTATAGCAACCATCTTGGACCATCACTCCATTTCCTGACTAGTCACGTCTATATTCTCATTTCCTAAAGAGAACAATGAAAGAAAAGGGTGAACTCAACTAGCCCAGTAAAGAATATTATGACTAAGATAATGTAGAATAAATTATCCTTAGTCTTCAATAGTATAAAAACTGATAGAATACAATAGACAACAAGTTTTAGATCAACAACTATAAGAACCCAAATTTTTAGAAAATATTAAAATAAGAATTTAGTAGATAAAATTTTTAAAGCATGAGATGGGTTCGAACAATAATATATATGTGATACGAGGTATGTAGTATTGTGTTACATAGGGTAATATAAGTTATATAATAAGTGATGTTGTGTTTAATAAATATATATATCATTATTATATATTTATTAATGATTGTAGATGTGACGCCCCCAAAATAGGTATACATCACACATTCTGAGTCGCCAATACATGGTACAAAAATAAATACAACTTCATTAAAATAATTGTCGTGCACAATACGACAACACATACACTGTGAGTTTAAATATAAATATTGTCTAATAGACAGTATTCAAACTCAAAAGGAGTCCTCATTACAATTATTAATACCCTATTTTACAAAATAGTGAGGACTACTAAAACAACTATCCTGAACCATCACTCCATACCCCATCTAGTTTCTGCTATGTTCTTACCTCCTGAGAAAAAAAATGAAACAAAAAGGAAAAAGGGTGAGCTCAACTAGCCCAGTAAAAAATATTATAACTAAGATAATATATAACAAATTATCATTAGTCTTCAACAGGGAAAAATCGAATAGAATATAATAGGCAACAAGTTTTAGATCAACAACTGCAGCGGAAATAGCAATCCTTTAAAAGAGTCAAGTAAAGAATGAGTTCTACTATCTTCTAATATTTAAAAGTCCATCATCAATATTTTATCCATGTAACAACAATCAATATCCATCTTTAATCAAATATTCATCTTTGCACTACAGGCCAAAGATATTCATTTTTATCACCAGTCGATCATGTCCATATCAACACTTGTTCATCTTTGCACTACGGGCCAAAGATATTCATCAGTTAATCATTCATCTGTGCACTACAGGCCAAAGATATTAAGTAATATCATCATTTAGGACCGAGGATGATGAAAAATATCTTAAAAAAAACGAATCCAGTGAGGTAAAAGAACAAATATTAGGGATTTGTATTACAGTTTATCCAAGTTCAATAATACTCCATAATAACCAATTGTGAAGTAGAATTCAAAAATAACGATCAAAACATAGATACAATCAAATATAGTAACCATAATAGACATCTTGAACAAAAAAAAATTATTTTTCGGTGAATAGTGTCGTATTCGTGAGTAGTGCCGTATACGTGAATAGTGCCGTATACGTGAATAGTAATCCCGACACAAAAAGGTAAAAATTTCACAATAAAATCCATATCAATATTTTGATATAATGATATTGAAATAATAACATCATTTAGAAAGAAAATAACATCTCTTACCTCAATAGAACAGTATTTTTGACGGGAATATCGGATGTAAAGTCGAAGGAACTTGCACTGAATAGCAACTCTCAAAGTATCTAAATACTCATAAAATACGCTCGATAATATAGAGAGAAAGAAAACTTATTTCTGGTGTAATTTTCAATTCTAACTAAGCACCCTATTTATAGGAAAATGCTAGAACGCCAAAGCAGACTAAATAATAAAATAATAATATTTTATTTTCTTCATCTACGCCTCCTTTGAAACATCAAAGCCAGCCGTCTTGGAAAATTTTCATCAGCCCACATGTTTTTTAAAAAATAAAAGTGGGTCCCACCCATAATTTAAAAAATATTTAATTTCTAAAATTTCAACAATTCATAATAAATAGCTCTTTTATCAAAAAAAAACTTTCAAATCTCATGTCCTTTCCATAGGAAATTTAATTCTCTATAACTTTGTAGAAGAAAGTTTTTCCAAATTCCAAACAGAAAATATCTGAAATCCACATACGGACATTTTTCAACACCTCTTAAAATTCATAACAAATCATACGTTAATTTTTAATGGTTCAAAATTTGTGGACATATACTCAACTTATATTTGTATAACATATCCAAAAATCACAACGATCCAACGGTCGGATTAAAAATATAACTCACGCAATAGAGCTTTAAGAATACTATTTTGATTTTTATTACCTCCATTCCGATAAAATACTGATAAAACACCTCAAAATTAAATTCTTCATTTATATTCACATAAAAAAATAAATATTTCCTTATCATATAAATTAATAATTAATTATTCACAAATAATATTACAGAATCACAATTATGAAAACAAGATCGTTCCTAGGAATGAGGGGGCTTTCTGATAAGGATTTCTCCTTACTGGCGCGCAATTAGGTGACCAAACCTCTCCTTAGACAGAACTTCCTTAGACATTGCCAATAATACTATCTAATAATATTATTCAAATATTATGAATTATTGATTTGATAATGGAAATACTGTGCAGTGACAATTATTGAAACAATAATAATATAAAATATCAACGTAGCAACTATTGAATCAATAAAATAACATATTGAACAGTAATTACTGTAATAATTATTGAGTAGTGTCTTCTTACGTAAGGATCAATAATTCATCAATACTGTGCAATATCGCGTACTACTGTGCAACCACGCGTACTACTGTATTTTAACTACTGGGTATTCTAACAGTGTTAACGGTAACAACTACGTCGTTATTTATAAAAACTCAAACTTGTCGTTTTCTTCATCCAACCATTTTTCTTTATGGGGCCAATAACTGGCTACGCCGTCGTACGAATATTCTCCGACAGCAAGAATATTCCACGACCAAACGAATATTCCCTGACAACAATGAATAGTTTATAACCGCTTGCTTATTTTGCAACATTTTCACATTTCACCCATAATCGCAGCATTATCTCAAATTAACACCTTATTATTCAAAATAATAATTTGAGGAATTTCGATTTTCTTTATAATAAGTTGGGATTTTACAACCTCCCCTCCTTATGAAATTTCGTCCTCAAAATTGACGTACATACCTGGTGTTTCGAAAAGGTGAGGGTACCTCATTTTCATTTCTGATTCTAACTCCCAAGTCATTTCTTCAATAGCATGGTTCCTCCACAAAACCTTAACTTATGGTATAAACTTGGTGCGTAGAACATGTTCTTTCCTATCCAAGATCTTAACAGGTACCTCCTCGTACGTTAAATATTCGGCTATTTCGTCTGTTCCTAACTCAATAATGTGGTTCGGGTCTTTCACATATTTACGAAGCATAGATACGTGTAAAATATTATGAACACGAGACATGCTTGGAGGTAATGCGAGTCGATAGGCCACATTTCCTATTCGGTCAAGAATTTCAAATGGACCAACAAATCGTGGATTGAACTTTCCTCTCTTCCCAAATCTTGTAACTCCCTTTCATAGTGTAACACATAACAATACATGATCCCCAATACTAAATTCCACATCCTTTCGATGAAGATCTGCATAACTCTTTTGTCGATCATGTGCCGTTTGCATACGTTGTCGAATCATTTGGATCTTCTATGTAGTTATGCATATCAATTATGGTCCCAACAACGTTGCTTCACCCACCTCATCCCAGCATACTGGAGAACGATATTTTCTTCCATACAACTCCTCTAATGGAGCCATGCCTATACTTGCCTGATAACTGTTGTTGTAGGAGAATTCCACCAATGGCAAGTACTTATCCCAACTTCCTTTGAAATCTAGGACACAAAGTCTTAATAGATCTTCAAGGGTTTGAAAAGTCCTTTCTGATTGTCCGTCCGTTTGAGGATGGTATGTAGAACTGAATCGTAAATTCGTGCCCATAGCTTTCTGCAAGCTAACCCAAAATCGTGAAGTGAATCTTGGATCACGACCCGAAACTATAGATACTGGCATGCCATGCAATCTCACAATCTTATTTACGTATATACGAGAAAGACATTCAAGGGAATAAGTCTCCCGTATAGGCAAGAAATGGGCAGACTTTGTTAATCTATCAACAATAACCCAAATCGCATCTATGCCTTGAGAAACCTTGGGAAGACCCGTAACGAAATCCATAGTAATGTGTTCCCACTTCCATTTCGGAATCTCAGGTGGCTGCAATGGACCCTTTGGCACTTAATGCTTCGCCTTTACACATTGATAAGTTAAACACCTCGAGATAAACTCCGTGATCTCTCTCTTCATATTGTTCCACCAAAATATATGTCGAAGGTCATGATATATTTTGGTACTACTAGGATGGATTGCAAACAGTATATTGTATGCCTCCATCATGATTTTATGCTTCAAGTTAGAATCATTAGGAATACAAAGTCTAGAGTAGACTCGAAGTATTCCTTCTTCATCAATTCTTGCTTCTGGAATAACACATTCTTGCACTTTCTTCTTCATACGCATCAGCTCCAGGTCCGTACCTTGAGTAGCTTTAACTTTATCGATTAAAGTCGGTTCTACTCGTATATTTGATATCATCGCGTGGGTACTTGGAGCCTTTAATTCTATCTCCATCCTTTGCAAGTCTTACAAAATGGGCCTTTGTGTTGACAATATCGCACTCGTACCCGCATATGATCTTCTACTCAATGTGTCAGCTACCACGTTTGCTTTTCTAAGATGATATTGAATGGTATGATCCTAATCTTTCAACAACTCAAGCCAACGTCATTGCCGCATGTTAAGTTCCTTTTGGGTGAAGAAATATTTTAGGCTCTTACGATCCGTATAAATCTCCACTTTCTCCCCATACAGGTAGTGTCTCCAAATCTTCAATGCGAAAATGACTGCTGCCAACTCTGGATCATGAGTAGGATAATTCCTCTCATATTCTTTGAGTTGTCGCAAGGCATAAGCTATGAATTTCCCATATTGCATGAGAACACATACGAACGCTTTGCCTGAAGCATCGTTGTAGATAACAAATCCATCTGAACCAGATGGTATTGTCAGAACAGGTGCCAAAATGAGTCTCCTCTTGAGCTCTTGGAAACTCTTCTCACATTCCTCGCTCCAACCGAATTTTGTATCTTTTCGAGTAAGTTGAGTTAACGGAGTAGTGATTTTAGAAAATCTTTCCACGAATCTTTGATAATAACCAGCTAAGCCCAGAAAGCTACATACTTCGGTCACTGACTTCGGTTGTTCCCAACTTTGTATTGCTTCAATCTTCGTCGGGTCAACAGGTACTCCATGTTTTGACACCACGTGTCCAAGGAATGCTACTTTCTCAAGCCAGAACTCGCATTTCTTCAACTTGGCATATATCTTGTTATCGCGAAGCCTTTGAAGTACTAGCTTCAAATGACGCTCATGATTTTCACGGCTTTTGAAATAGATGAGGATGTCATCAATAAAGACAACAACAAATTGATCCAAATATTCTTTGAACACACGGTTCATCATATTCGTGAAAATAGCAAGAGCATTAGTCAACCCAAAAGATATGACTAAGAATTCATAATGACCGTACCGAGTTCTGAAGGCAGTCTTCGGAATATCCTTAGTTTTAATCTTTAGCTGATGATATCCAGAACGAAGATTGATCTTTGAAAAAAATTATGCTCCTTGCAACTGGTCAAAAAGGTCATCAATGCGAGATAGCGGATACCTATTCTTGATGGTGACATGGTTTAATTCACGGTAGTCAATACAAAGTCGCATACTCCCGTCTTTCTTCTTCACGAATAAAACAGAAGCACCCCAAGGAGATGTACCAGGACGAATGAAATCGATGTCCAACAACTCATGTAGTTGGACTTTTAACTCCTGAAGTTCAACATGAGCCATTCGATATGATGTTTTTGAAATGGGCTTTGTACCAGGTTCAAGGTCAATAAAGAATTCAACTTCACGTTCTGGGGGTAGACCGGAAAGTTCTTCAGGAAATACGTCAGGAAATTCACTAACAACAGAAATATTATTCAAATCTGACGTGTTTTTGTTCAAGTCCATAACATGGGCTAAGAAAGCTTGACATTCATTTTTCAATAAGCGAATAGCTTTATGGCTTGATATGAAAGTGATTGACTTTAATGGTTTGGTTGTTTGAATTTGCATAATAGGTTGGTTAGGAATATGAAAACTAACAACCTTATGAAAATAATCAATTTTAGCATGATGCGTGGTTAACCAATCAATCCCTAAAATCACATCAAATGCAAGAATTTTCAACGAAATAAGATTGGCAGGTAATTTAATAGTACCAACTTGGATCAAGCAAGATTTATAAATAGTAGATGCAATGAAGGTTTCTCCTAACGGAGTCTCAACAGTTAAGTCAAAGTCTAGTTTCTCCGGAGTCAAGTTCAAGCGTTGAGCACAAGCAGGAGAGATAAAAGAATGGATAGAACCGGTATCTAATAAGGTATAAACTTCGCAAGATTTTGTGATTAGCTTACCCGTGATCACCTCATTCGGGTTCCTCGCTTTTTGGACAGTCATGACAAACGCCCTTCTAGGAACCACCGACTTTGACTTTTTTAGAACAGCCTTTGGAGTCACCATCCCTGCTGAACTTGTTTTCGTCACAGAACAATCTCGAGCTATATGACCTTCCTTTCCACAGGTATAACATACCTTGGATTGTTGTGGGCAGTCTGGGCTGATATATCCCTCTTTCCCGCATTTGTAACAAATGACCGGTGGTCGTTCTCCTCCCCTAGAAACAGTTGATGTTTGTGCTGACGTCTTCACGTTATCATTATTGTACCTTTTCTTTTTGAAATCTCCTCCCGACTCGCTCCTTCTATTATCAAGGCCACGATTACCACCAGAGTGGTTACCATTTTTGTCTAAATATTTTCCTCCCTGCTGGTTTTCATTGCTCCGATGGCTGCTACCACCGGTCTGACCCTGGTTGCGGCATCTCGGTTGAACATACTCATTATCACGCTCTAATAATTGACCCCTGTTTACAACATCTGAATATAGAGAAAATTTATGAGAGATAAGATAATGCCAAATTTTAGGTTTCAGTCCTCTTAGAAACATCCTCGTCATACGTTCTTTATTCTCTACCAAATGAGGTGCAAACCTGGATAACTCCACGAACTTCGCCTCATACTGAGACACAGCTATGTTGTTTTGTTCTAGTCTAATAAACTCTACATCTTTCATATAACGAATACTTTCAGAAAAGTACTTGTCATTGAATAGTTTTTGAAACGTTTCCCAAGACATACTGAGTGCGGCTGGCTGGGTACGCTTCATAGATTTCCACCAGTAATATGCCTCACCGTGGAACATAAAGGTGGCAAATGGAACCTTCTGTTCGTCCGTGCATCCCAAGACATCAAATATCTTGGTAATTTGTTTAACCCAAGTCTTCGCCTTGATCGGATCTGGCTTTCTCAAAATTCTGGTGGTCCCAACTCTTTGAACTGCTTGACTGTGACAAGCGGCGCATTGCTATCATTTCAACCCATATTTTGTACACGAGTCTCCCTCGTCTGATTTTACATGAACTGTAAAAAGCTTGTAAACATCCCATCATTGATCATTTGTTTGGTAGTGTTGTTTACAGAAGGAATATTGTCTTCCTGTTGCACGTTCCCCTGGGTGATGATTAAAGGTGTCTCCACGGTCTTATTCACTCCATTATTAACGTTCTCAGCTGCCATTATTAAATGCTACCATAAAACAAGGGTTAATTGTCATGTCACATACTATCCCTATACTCTGACTAACCAAATAAATACCAAATAAGCTTAGTCAGGTCATATTAGCGAAGTAATTCCCCGTCTCTCCCCACCTAGTTCTTGTCTCACATCTCAGCCAGGGATCATATCCCTAAGTTTTGATACCAACTGTGACGCCCCCAAAATAGGTATACATCACCCATTCTGAGTCGTCAATACATGGTACAGAAACAAATAAAACTTCATTAAAACAATTGTCGTGCAAAATATGACAACACATATACTTTGTGTAATAGACAGTATTCTAACTCAAAAGGAGTCCTCATTACAATTATTGATACACTATTTTAGAAAATAGTGAGGACTACTAAAACAACTATCCTGAATCATCACTCCATACCCCGACTAGTTCCTGCTATGTTCCCACCTCCTGAGAAGAAAAGTGGAACAAAAAGGAAAAAGGGTGAGCTCAACTAGCCCAGTAAGAATATTATAACTAAGATAATATACAACAAATTATCATTAGTCTTCAACAAGAAAAATCTGATAGAATATAATAGACAACAAGGTTTAGATCAACAACTGCAGCGAAAACAGCAATTCATTAGAAGAGTCAAGTAGAGAATGAGTTCTACTATCTTCTAAGATTTAAAAGTCTATCATCAATATTTTATCCCTATAACAACAATCAATATCCATCTTTAATTAAATATTCATCTTTGCACTACAAGCCAAAGATATTCATTTGTATCACCAGTCGGTCATGTTCATCTCAACACCTATTCATCTTTGCACTACGTACCAAAGATATTCATCAGTTAATCATTCATCTTTGCACTACAGGCCAAAGATATTCAGTAATATCATCATTTAGGACAGAGGATGATGAAAAAATATCTTAAAAAAAACGAATCTAATGAGATAAAAGAACAAATATTAGGGATTCGTATTACAGTTTATCCAAGTTCAATAATACTCCATAATAACCAATTGTGAAGCAGAATTCAAAAATAAAGATCAAAACATGGATACAATCAAAGATAGTAACCATAATTGACATCTTGGACAAAAAGGAGAAAATTTTATTTTTTGGTGAATAGTGCCGTATACATGAATAGTAACTCCGACACAAAAAGGTAGAAATTCCACAATAAAATCCATTTCAATATTTCGGTATAATAATATTGAAAGAATAACATCATTTAGAAAGAAAATAACATCCCTTACCTCAATAGAACAATATTTCTAACTGAAATATCGGATGTAAAGACGAAGGAACTTGCACTGAATAGCAACTCTCAAAGTATCTAAATACTCACAAAATACGCTCGATAATATAGAGAGAAAGAAAACTTGTTTCTGGTGTAATTTTCAATTCTAACTAAGCACCCTATTTATAAGAAAATGCTAGAACGCCAAAGCAGACTAAATAATAAAATAATAATATTTTATTTTCTTCATCTACGTCCACCTCCTCTGAAACATCAAAGCCAGTCATCTTGGAAAATTTTCAGCAACCCACATGTTTTTTAAATAACAAAAGTGGGTCCCACCCATAATTTAAAAAATATTTAATTTCTGAAACTTCAACAATTCATAATAAATACCTCTTTTATCAGAAAAATTCAAATCTCATGTCATTTCCATATGAAATTTAATTCTCTACAACTTTGTAGAAGAAAATTTTTCCAAATTTCAAATAGAAAATGTCCGAAATTCACATGCGGACATTTTTCAACACCTCTTAAAATTCATAACAAATCATACATTAATTTTTAACAGTTCAAAATTTGTGGACATACACTCAACTTATATATGTATAACATATCCAAAAATCACAACGGTCCAACGGTCGGATTAAAATTATAACTCACGCAATAGAGCTTTAAGAACACTGTTTTAATTTTTAATACCTCCATTCCGACAAAATACTGATAAAACACCTCAAAATTAAATTCTTCATTTAAATTCTTTATTTATTTCCTTATCTCCTTACTGGCGCGCAATTAGGTGACCAAACCTCTCATTAGATAGAACTTTCTTAGACATTGTCAATAATGCTATCTAATAATATTATTCAAATAATATGAATTATTGATCTGATAATGGGAAATACTGTGCAGTGACAATTATTGAAACAACAATAATATAAAATATCAACGTAGCAATTATTGAATCAATAAAATAATATATTGAACAGTAATTACTGTAACAATTATTGAGTATTGCCTTCTTATGTAAGGATCAATAATTCATTAATACTGTGTAAACCGTGTGCTACTGTGCAACCACGCGTATTACTGTATTTTTACCACTGGGTATTCCAACAGTGCTAACGGTAACAACTACGCCGTTATTTATAAAAACTTAAACTTGTTATTTTCTTCACCCAACCGTTTTCCTTTATGGGGACCACAAATGGTTGCGCCGTCGTACGAATATTCCCCGACGACAAGAATATTCCACGACCAAGTGAATATTCTCCGACAACAATGAATATTTTATAACCACTTGCTTATTTTGCAAAATTTGCACATTTCACACATAATCACAGTATTATATCAAATTAACACCTTATTATTCAAAAAAATAATTAGAGGAAATTCGATTTTATTTATAATAAGTTGGGGTCTTACAGTAGAGATGAATTAGTAAAGAAGATGGGTAGAAATGTATCTATTAATATTAAATAATTATTTTATCATAGTAAGTTGGTGACATTAAATATCATTGATAATCATCAATTTCTTGAGTATATGTACGAGTAAGTATCAAGTCTAAGGCAGTGCAACCGTACCCTTTAATGGTGAATGTATAGGAGTTGGGCTAAACAATTCCTTTAGAGAGCGGAGGTACATACGAATTATGCGACGCCCCCAAAATAGGTCCAATCCATCCAACCTATTCTGAGTCGCCAAATACATGGTACAAAAAACAACTACAACTTTATTACTATAATTGTCGTGCAAAATACAACGACTCATATATTGTGAGTTTTGATACAAATATATACCAACTGCGACTCTCATCCCAACCTTGGATAGCACGTCACAATGGCACCTTACATAAAAGTACAGTCAATAACTGTTTTAGAAATTAAAATTTTCGGAAAGTGCTCAAGGAAACCTTCGTACATGGGAGGTCATGCGTCTAGGTTATGATAGATATCATATGTCCACATAATTATTCTTGGTTGACCCAATAGACCCCAAAAAAAAGAGAAGATTACTATCATGTTCTTTCCAGTGGTGAGTCTTCTCTTGACATATCATTATCTCCACTGTCTCTAATTGAGAATTATACTTCAACCAAACACCAAGATTATATGGGCAGTGCTCGTAGATATACTCAGCAAGTGGATGTGCACAACCCTGTCTTATGATGATGCAAGGTTGTATGTCATTAGACATCTTGTATGATAGTGACAAATCACCCTTCCAAAGTTAGGTTCGTCTAACCCTATATGATTCACCAAATATAACTACTAAATGATGTATAAAATACAACACACTATTCCAAAGTTCTCAATAAAATTATTTTCATACTGTTTACAGAGAACCTTCACAGCTAGAGACCACCGTTCTATTTTCCTGTTACCCCCGCTCGACCCAGCTACACTCTTATTACCTGAAAGGAATTGTGAAGCAAAAGGGTGAGCACAAATAGCCCAGTAAAGAATATCATGACTAAAGATAATTAAATTATCAATAGCCTTCATCATTAATAAATCAGAGATTTAGAACATATGATAGATGATAAAACTTTTCAACCATAGTTGCAGCGGAACGAGCAATCCATTAGAAGAGTCAAATAGACCATAAAGTCTATTATCTTCTCCATATTAAAAATCCACCAATAATGTTTTATCCCTGTAACATCAATCAACAGTTCTGGTCCACAATCATATGAATAACTCATAATCATAATTGTGGTTCTAAATTCCTCTTCTCATCCAGGGCGAAGATAATTTTTATCACTTGTCTTTACCTGAAACATCAAAGATCATGGTTATACCAAATCACAGTTCATGTTCATAATCATACTGATAAATTCATCTTTGCACTACGGCCAAAGATATTCGTCAACAGTTCATCTTTGCACTACTGGCCAAAGATATTCAACAATAGATCATCTTTGCACTACAGGCTAAAGATATTCAACAACAGATCATCTTTGCACTACAGGCCAAAGATATTAAACAACAAATCATCTGTGCACTACAAGCCAAAGCTATTCAACAACAGATCATCTTTGCACTATAGGCCAAAGATATTAATATCTCAAAGAAATATATATTCATTTCAGAATTTATATAAACAATAATTATAACCATATTAATCAATTCACCTTTGCACTTAAGCTAAAGATATTCAATTATAAATTCAATGGTCATGATCATACCAGTCAACAATTCATCTTTTCTCTACCGGCCAAAGAGAACCCATAGTCACGATTATACCAATAATCTACCCATCTTTACACTCAATTCAAAGAGAAATTTCAACACCACGGTTATAAAAATGTTAAATATGATAATAAAAACAATATGATCAAAACATGAATTTAATTTCAAGAGTAAGATTCATAAATCAACGATAATTTGGTCAGAAAAAGAAACTAATTTTATTGTGAATAGTACCTGTGAATAGTAACTCATAAATAGTAACTCATGAATAGTAACTCATAAATAATAACTCATGAATAGTAACTCGTAAATAGTAACTCATGAATAGTACTCCGTATTCGTATATAGTACCGTATACGTAAATAATGTCATATACATAAATAGTGTCATATACATGAATAGTGACGTATACGTTAATAGTGCCGTATACGTGAATAGTGTCGTATGCGTGCATAGTAACCCCGACATGAAAAAGGTAGAAATTCCACAATAAAATTCATATCAATATTTCAGTATAATGATATTGAAAGAATAACATCATTATAAAAAAAATAGCATCCCTTACTATCCCTTATTATCCCTTACAATCTCTTACTATAATAATGACAATATCTCTTACCTCAAAAGAGCAGTACTTCCGGCTGAAATATCAGGTACAAGGCTGAAAGAAACTTGCACTAATGAATAATAACTCACAAAGTATCTAAATACTCACATAATACGCTCGATAATATAGAGAGAGAAAGAGAGAAATCTTGCTTCTGGTGTGATTTTCAATTCTAACCCAGCACCCTATTTATAGGAAAATATTAGAACGCCGAAGCAGACTTGACCTGCTACCTGATGGCTTTACCTGCAACTATTCCTACCCACCACTAAAATTTTTGCATATTTTCACCAACCAAGGGTGGGGTCCACCTATTCTAGAATTTTCCAAAATCATTTATAAATTCAGAAACTTCAACAATTTCTAAATCAGTCACCTCTTAAAATTCATAACAAATTATACGTTAATTTTTAATGGTTCAAAATTTGTGGATATAAACTCAACTTATATATGTATAACATATCCAAAAATCACAACGATCTAATGGTCGGATTAAAATTATAATTCACGTAATAGAGCTTTAAGAACACTGATTTGATTTTTGGACTATAAGTCTTTCGTACCAGTTTCACTCAAACAGTCACCACAAAAAATTCACAAAGAATATTTGGGTGATTCAAATTTCTATGGTTAGCTTACTTCAAGGGCTTTCTTTTGATATATGGCTCATCTCTTAACTCATTATACACAAAGAGTTATAGATTTTACAAAATCAAGTTATAAACTAATTTTTTTGAAAATCCCATATTTTGTTCTTCATTTCGACAAAATACTAATAAAATACCTCAGCATTAAATCATTCAATTACATCCACATAAAAATCAATATTTCCTTATCATATCAATCAATAATTAATTATTCACAAATAGTATTATAAAATTACAATTATGACAACCAGGTTGTTCCCAGAAAAGAGGGGACTTTCGAATAAGGATTTCTCATTACTGGCGCGTAATTAGATGACCAAACCTCTCATTAGACAGAACTTCCTTAGACATTGCCAATAATGCTATCTAATAATATTATTCAAATAATATGAATTATTGATCTGATAATGAAAAATACAATGCAGTGACAATTATTGAAACAACAATAATATAAAATATTAACGCAGCAATTATTGAATCAATAAAATAAAATATTGAACAGTAATTACTGTAACAATTATTAAGTAGTGCCTTCTTACGTAAGGATCAATAATTCATCAATACTGTGCAATACCTTGTGCTACTGTGCAACCATGTGTATTACTGTACTTTAACCACTAGGTATTCCAACAATGTTAACGGTAACGATTACGCCGTTATTTATAAAAACTCAAATTTGTCGTTTTCTTCATCCGACAGTTATTCTGTTATGGGGCCCATAAATGGCTACGCCGTCGTACGAATATTCTCCGACAACAAGAATATTCCACGACTAAACGAATATTCCCCAACAGAAATGAGTATTTTATAACCACTTGCGTATTTTAAAAAAATTTCATATATCACCCTTAACTTTAAAATTTTTATCAATTTAACCATTTACTGAATAGAAAAATTGAATACTTTTATTTCATAAAATTTGGGGTCTTACAATCTCCCCTCCTTATGAAATTTCGTCCCCAAAATTTACATACCTGATATTTCAAAGAGTTGAGAATACCTTGCTTTCATTTCAGATTCCATCTTCCCTGTCATCACGATTTCTCCATTGTTCATCTCTTGTATTTCAGATATCATTCTCGAATACAGCTTTAAAACAAAGGTTAATTGACATATCACAATTTGTTAACTTAAGTAAGAAAAATTAGCTTAGGTAGGACACACACTAGCGAATGATATTACTCGCTTCTCCCTTCCTAGTTTTAATTCTGAATCTCTGCCAGAGATCATATCCCTAAGCTCTGATAATAAATGTGACGCCCCCAAAATAGGTCCAATCCATCCAACCTATTCTGAGTCACCAAATACATGGTACAGAAAATAACTACAACTTTATTACTATAATTATCATGCAAAATACAACGACTCATATATTATGAGTTTTGATACAAATATATACAAACTGTGACTCTCATCCTAACCTTGAATAGCACGTCACAATAGCACCTTACATAAAAGTACAGTCAATAACTGTTTTAGAAATTAAAATCTTCATAAAGTGCTCAAGGAAACCTTCATACATGGGAGGCCATGCGTCTAGGTTATGATAGATATCATATGTCCACAAAATTATCCTTGGTTGACCCAATAGTCCCCAAATAAAAAAGAGAAGATTATTATCATGTTCTTTCCAGTAGTGAGTCTTCTTTGGACATATCATTATCTCCACTGTCTCTAATTGAGAATTATACTTCAACCAAATATCAAGATTATATAGGTAGTGCTCGTAGATATACTCAACAAGTGGATGTGCACAACCCTGTCTTATGATGACATAAGGTTGTATGTCATTAGACATCTTGTATGATAGTGGTAAATCACCCTTCCAAAATTAGGTTCGCCTCACCCTATATGATTCACCAAATATAACTACTAAATGATGTATAAAATACAACACACTATTCCAGAGTTCTCAATAAAATTATTCCCATACTGTTTAGGGAGAACCTTCACAGCTAGAGAGCATCGTTCTATTTTCCTGTTACCCCCGCTCGACCCAGCTACACTCTTATTGCCTGAAAGGAATTGTGAAGCAAAAGGGTGAGCACAAATAGCCCAATAAAGAATATCATGACTAAAGATAATTAAATTATCCATAGCATTCATCATTAATAAATCAGAGATTTAGAACATATGATAGATGATAAAACTTTTCAACCATAGTTACAGCGAAACGAGCAATCCATTAGAAGACTCAAATAGACCATAAAGTATATTTTCTTCTCCATATTAAAAATCCACTAACAATGTTTTATCCCTGTAACATCAATCAACTGTTCTAGTCCACAATCATATGAATAACTCAAAATCATAATTGTGATTCTAAATTCCTCTTCTCATCTAGGACGAAGATAATTTTTATCACCTGTCTTTACCTGAAACATCAAAGATCATAGTTATACCAAATCACAGTTTCTGTTCATAATCATACTGATAAATTCATCTTTGCACTACGGCCAAAAATATTCGTCAACAGTTAATCTTTGCACTACTGGCCAAAGATATTCAACAACAGATCATCTTTACACTACAGGCCAAAGATATAAGCCAAAGCTATTCAACAACAGATCATCTTTGCACTACAGGCCAAAGATATTAATATCTCAAAGAAATATATAATCATTTCAAAATTTATATAAATAATAATTATAACCATGTTGATCAATTCACCTTTGCACTTAAGCTAAAGATATTCAATTATAAATTCAATGGTCATGATCATACCAGTCAATAATTCATCTTTGCTCTACCGGCCAAAGAGATCATGTGACGCCCCCAAATTCGGGTACTTGAAACCCGAACTCGGTGCTTCACGATACCATTTCTTTGAGCGAAAAAATATTAATATTAATAATAATAATAATAATATAAAGATCAACTTAATTTACATGATTATCAGAGTCCAGTTCCCAAGTACGTAACCTTTAATACATTCCTTACATAACATGATATAATATATATATATATATATATATATATATATATATATATATATATATATATCATTGTCATAATAATAATATCAAACTATTACATAAACACATTACCTAATCACATTGTCACATATGTTTAACAACCATTGAATCACAAATAAACACATATCTAATCAAATTATCTAAGTCTAGATCAATTTCTAAAACATGTCGGTGTACCGACAACTTTATCGGGTAATTATCGAGTCTAAGACTCTATCCTGTAGCTCATCATCTGTAATTATTTAGTCATATTATTTTTAAATGACTTAATATAATTTTAAAACATTTATTATAATTTATCATGAATTTTCAAACATCGAAATCATTATTAAATTATTTAAATATTAAACAATTCTATTATCATTAATATTTAATTACTATTAAACTATTAATGAAACCATTGCCAAAATATTAAAGTTATTTATAATAACTTAGAATATTTTTAAAGTATTAATATTACCCTTAATCGATTTTTAACACATTTAAAATTATTTTTAAATAATTATCATTAATATTAATTTATTGATGAATTTCATCACAAAATATTAAAAGTCATTAAAAATAACTTAAAATATTTTCTTATATCATAATATAATTTTAAATGATTTTTCTAGTATTAAAATTATTTTTAAATAATTTATTTAATATAATAATTAAATAAATTAAATACCTTTAATATTTCAAAAATATTAAATATTTATGAAATATATTAAAAATAATTAAAAACTAATTTTTAGACTTTAAAATAATTTTTAATAATTTATTATGTATTTTTAATAATTTAAAACTATTTTTCTATAATTATTTAATTAAAATAATTAATTTTCAAAAATATATATCGCTAAAGGGCCCTATAGCGACAAAACTGTCGCTATAGGTGTTCTTGTGCTGTTCTTCATGAAACCTAGAAAGCAAGTCAGTGCACGAGTGAGCATGTTTGACAAAGAATCATTTACTGTGTGTTGTGTTTCTGGGCATGTTGTTGATCCGATCGTGTAGGGCTAGTGTAGGACTACATTATCCAATAACAAATATAGTCATAACATGCATATCAAAGGAGATCTGGGCTTCACAAGTTACTGTCAGAAGCTGTTCTTCATTTCTGGGTTACCCAGAAATGAAGAACTGTTCGACTGTTCACTTTTGAACTTCTATAACTTACTGCTCTTGAAACGTTTGTGTGATATAGTGGTTGCAGTGTGTAGCCAGCATGACAAGGAAGATATTCATTACATAAAATCATAATAACAACAATACATCAAGCATATACGTGTCGGTCAAACTATGTCAGAAAATCATTCACATGTTTTATGGGTTTGCCCAGAAAACAGACATCGTGATCTTTTTGCCTACTTTGACAAGGCACTGAAGTCAGCCTACTTGACGTTTAGGAGATTTTAAGGCATAATCTTAAAGTACTTATACCATACTACAATATTGCTACAACAACCGAAACAAAACAACTAACAACTCAAAAATTCGGGCCTTTAAACTTTCTGTCAGAACGATCTGGGCATGTTCTTGACTGCCCAGATTTCCTTCAGTCATGGTCGGTCAACGACCTTTGACCACGATTAACTTTCAAACTAGACATCAAATGACTCTGATTCTTTTGGTAGATTAAAGACTACATTACAAGCTACACATAACAACTTAAAAACAACAAAAATCGTAATCGACCAAAGATTTGTGGCCACTGACATTTGTTGTCAGACCACAGTTTAACTTTTTTCCAGATTTTGCGAAAACTCAAATCCAAGCCTCTAGATGTTATGGATTCAACATCTAGTAACCCAGATCATCATTAGACACTATAACCAACATGTTTTAACAAAAATTTCAAACATCAAACAACAGAAAATTGGACAAAAACCAAGCTAGGGTTTTATACCTTCTATGATTAATTTCCGATTCTGGCTTTTGATTTGGTTAGGGGATTTCATGGGGCTAATCTTAGGGACTGAAAAGCTTAATAATTTCGTGGGTTTGAGTTGAGAGAAAAGGTTTGAGTGTTTGAGCTAAAAATGGCTAACAAAATGCAAGCTTTTCTCTATCAATCTATATATAGAATACAAGATGCATGAATTGGCTGATATACAAGGCTTGTTGCTGTCAATTCTGAGCATATGGGATTGGTATGAGTTAGTCACCAACTCACCTAAATGTCAAAACCTATTAGTTAGCCAAAATAATCACTACTACAAAATACTAAATAGACAACGCTTAAAAGACAACATTTTTTAATAAAACGTTGTATATACCTATGAAAAAACGTTATGTATTTTATAAGAGTAATTTTTGATTTTAAATAGATAACGTTTTTAAAAACAAAACGTTCTCTATCTACAAAAACACGGACCAAAAATAAAAACACGGAGCTTAAATTTTGTCCCCTCTCTTTAGTTTCCTTCTCTCGCTTTCGTTTTTTCGTTCCCTCTCTTCAGTTTCCTCTCTTCGTTCCTTCTCTCTTTCAGTTTTCCTTCTCTCTATCTGCTTTTTGATTGTGTCTCCGTTCGATTTGATGACTGCGATTCTGAAAGGAGGAAACATCGACCTGTCCTGTTCGTCGAAGTCTGGTGTGTCGATGTTGCCCTCGCTGGCGATGTTTGTAGAGAATCGGGAGTTGCTAATGCTGCTCACAACTTCGATTTCTCCTTAAAATCGTGCCATTTTTGAAGCTTCAGAATCGTTAAGGAGCTTTAATTCGGTTTGTTTCACGGTTTCAAGCATGGAATTCGAGGTTTTGGTTTGAGAAATTTGGATAAATCTAGGGCTTTTATGTGCGTCTCTGTTGGATCTCTGTAAGTCATACCTAAAATCAAGGTACCGACCTCTTTCAGATGAATGAATTCTCCTCCCAAAACCCTAGCGTCGTCATAATCGATTCACCCGTTTCGATCGAAAGGCTTCGCAGCCGAATATCACTGCTCGAATTAGTGAAGGATTTGAAAATATCTCAAGAAAACGGGGCTGTAACTAGCATTCCGAAATAGGTTCTGGCCTTTGATTCAGATTTATTATCTGATTTGAGTGATTGTCAGTGCATACATCTATATTCAGTATCCTTTCCTGTAGTCCTGTCACTTTTTGACTTTTAATGTTTATTTTTATGCAAGTAATACTACTTCTGCTGCAGAACTTGCTGCATCTATTAATGATATGACAAAAATTGTTTGGGCAAAAGTATGTAAATTCGTGATTGAGTTTTAGCTCCCCATAATCAGTGTAAATTAGAGAAAGGAGTATAAGTTCTGAACAATGTCTTGACTGAGATGGTCTAGATGTCATTTTAAGAGTGTACTAAATGTAAAATTTACAGTAAAATTTATTTTATACTTTCTTCATATAAGGGTTAGATGCTAGTGAAACTTAATTGAACAATTACCTTCTACAACTGGTTCACTTGGTAAACTTTTATAGTTGTATTCATTCATTGATTCTGGCAAATGACTTGCATCTGTTAATCTCAGGAACTGCTAGTTAGCTTCTATTAGATATGGTGGATTTGACACTAATCTTTTGTTATTGCTGGAATACTTTACAGTACCCAAATTCAGTATATGGCTAATGCTTGGAAGGTGACTTAGAATATTTATCAATTTGTAATCTTTTGGGTACTTTACAGGATTTGACACTAATCTTTTGTCTTCACAGGAAAAAGGCAATATAGATGTTGCAATCCGCTATTATTTGATTGCCATTGAGGTTTGTATACAGCTAAAGACCTGAATTTATTACTAGTAGTCCATATCTTTTCTTGTAATCTTCTAGGAAGCATGAATGGGTGGTATTCCCCCCTCCACCCTCTTCCTTCTCAACCTCCAACTCCCACACAAGCTGGAAGGAAAGCAAAAAAAGAAATTATTTGGTGCTTGTGTCAGCATTAGTTATTGAAGGTAGTCTTTTTGAAGAGTCTTGGATCTAATGCAATAGAGGTATAGATAGTGGTTAAATTTTAGGAGTGTTAGGTTTTTATAATATAAAATACAATGAAAGTGACGATTAAATTTTCCACAAGTCTTGAATCTGGCATTAATGTTAGTGTTTTGGTGGTATTTCGCTAAGGTCCTCTTCATGTGCAGTTCTTTAATGGGTGATGTCCATGCTGACAACTTCGTACTGTAAATCTTTTGGGTACTGTAAAGTATCCTGATACTTTTGTTTGTGTCCTCTTCATTTTGCTAGTTTCTAATTCTTGTGGAACTGTTTGTGCCATGCTCCTGATTGAGGACTAGTTGAAGTTCATTTTTCTTAGCTTCTATAGGACTGAAAATTATCATTGTTAATAACTGGTAATTTAAATATTTATTATACATGTCAAGCTATACAATTGATGCAGTCACATTTTGATAGAATAAGAAAACTGATTTCTATACTGCTGGGATGAGAGCTGGATCCTTCTCTAACTTAACACTACTTGGAGTTCTTGTTTTGTCGTTGTTGTTTTATAATTGGATGCAAGTGCTAACTTTTTATGTACTACTTGGAAATACAAGCCCTATGACAAGGTCAATTAGAATTATCATTCTGAGTATTGTATTCAAAACATGTAGCAGTTGAGGTTGAGATTCCAGTTATTTGCCAGTGCAAATCAGTTCAATCTCATGCCAGAGGAGCAGCTATTGACTGTGAATGTACATTAGCTTGGTTCACTCTGGCATTTGAGTTTATCAAGGAAAACCTTGTGGTACTGAGAATATGTTTGTCGATGAGTTAAAACTTGAAAGAGAGAGTTACTATTTTTGAATATTCATTTCTTTTAATTTAAATTATGTACTTTAAGTGAACTTGTAGATTATTTCTTCTAGTATGTTACACTAAATATTATTTCTCCTAAAATAAAATGTGAACGCAGATTATGGAAGCCAGAACCTTGTTGACACACAATAAGAGCCGAACTAAGGCCAATCCAGAACAAGACTGGTCAAGCAAGGGCTCACAAGATAAAGAAAGTCTTTCTGTGCCATCCACTAAGGAGAAGCTCTGCTGACTCAACTATGGATATCAATTCTATCATTATTGATCATGTTGGATCCAAGCAGGTAAGTACCCATAACCCTGAGAGTAAGGAATCCAATGACTGGCTTGATGTTGATGACATTGATGTGGCATGATTTCAATGCAAAAGCTTTATAAATTTGGTTTATGGCTTGATAAACTTGAAATTGGGTTTTCTTGCATGTTAGTTTTAATCATTGGATATGGGGCTTGAATATCTATTTCCATAGTGGGGGATTTTGAATTGTATTTGTGGAAGACATACATTTGTTGCTAAAAAAAGAAGACGTAACAGCCAATGTAAGTAAAAATAAGTAACACGGAACTAAAAATGCACGTGTTATCAATTCGATGACATATGTATTTCATTCTACAATGCAGGTAATTGATGCCTGCCCACGAAGGGTTAGAGCTTGGAATTGGGGAAGCTTCTATTATTAAAGCTCTAGCAGAAGCTTGTGGACGCAGAGAAGCGCAGATTAAAAAGCAATACGAAGTAATGAGTAAAATAATTCTTCTTTGACTTCCATCTTTTTTGTCTGCTCAATGCACTTGACGTTCAGCTTCAATGATATTTTTTTTAACTTTCAGAAGTTCTCTGTGTTTTGACCATATATAAAACAGAAAAAATGACCACTATAATCATGTTACAACATAAATTTAGTGTATTCCATTTTGACACAGGGCTAAGTAATCCTATATAATGGATGGTATATGCGTCTTATATACTTCTTTTTTTCTTAGGAATCTTTCTTTTTCCTTTTCTATTTGCAGTTTGCAGACTTAACCTTATGAAGTATGTTTATGTATTCTTATTCTTTTGACCTCTGAAGTAATGTAACTGCTTCATGATTGTGTTATTATTTGTTGTGATATATGCCTTTGAAATAAACATTTATGTTCTTGTTGGGCCTTCATTTTTCGTTTCCTATTGACTATTTTTCTAATTACTATCTTTATTGTGTTATTAAATGATAGGAAATGTTCAAAGGACTTTAAGGAGACGGTACTTGAAACCCAACTACATTCCCCAAGTAGAAAAGCTTCAAGTGTCATTTCTGCTTTTTGGTTGCTGAGAATGCACGCACCCGTCCTCAAACGCACACATTATATGTATAGATATATCATCAAGTATCCGTTTTAGTGTATGCATATGCCCAAAAACACGTATTAGATTGATTTTCTAGCCTTTTTGATCTTGTAGACATTGCATTTTGTTGTGAATTAATTTTTGTGTGAGGACAAAAAAGACTTTGGTATGTACCTGAACAAAACAAGAATGACCTAAAGCTTAAGTTGACGGCATTCACTTGTATATTGGTAGGAATCTGGCAAGGACAGTCAAGAGAAGAAAAAGAATCGTATTAAGGCACTTCTTGTTGCTGCCACTGATTGTGAACCTCAATATTTGATCCGGCAACTTCAGGTTAGCTACAGAATCGTTTTGAGGTTCCTGTGTTGACACCTTTCTCCTATGATAAACATGCTTTGAGTTCGTATGTGCAGACAAAATTAAGGATTGGTTTAGTAGAGCAAACTCTATTAGCTGCCCTGGGGCATGCTGCTCATTATACTGAAAAACATTCCTCACCTCCTGCACGTATAGCTCATTAGATGTTAGTTGGTTGGGTGGACCTTACTTGGGTGTCATGGAACTGTCAGATATATTTATGTATTATTTAATATTTTATAAGTTTCCAAGTTATTTTATTTTGGACACTTAATAAATTTATATTTCATTGATACCTAAGCTAGATGGTTCATGTGACGCCCCCAAAATAGATATACAACACCCATTCTGAGTCGTCAAATACATGGTACAGAAAGCAAACTACAACTTCAATAATACAATTGTCGTGCAAAATACGACAACACATACTGTGAGTTTAAATACAAATATTGTCTTCTAGACAATATCCACACTCAAATAAGTCCTCAGTACAATTATTCAAACATTATTTTACAAAAATAGTGAGGACTGCTAAAACATCTTTCTAGAACCATCACTCCATACCCCGACTAGATCCTGCTATGTTCTCACCTCCTGAGAAGAAAAATGGAACAAAAAGGAAAAGGGTGAGCTCAACTAGCCCAGTAAAGAATATTATGACTAAGATAATATACAACAAATTATAATTAGTATTCAATAGGGAAAAATCTGATAGAATATAATCGACAACAAGTTTTAGATCAACAACTGCAGCGGAAACAGCAAACCATTAGAAGAGTCAAGTAGAGAATGAATTCTACTATCTTCTAAGATTTAAAAGTCCATTATCAATATTTTATCCCTGTAACATCAATTAATAATCATCTTTATCAAATATTCATCTTTGCACTACAGGCCAAAGATATTCATTTGTATCACCTGTCAGTCATGTTCATTTCAACACCTGTTCATCTTTGCACTACAAGCCAAAGATATTCATCAAGTAATCATACATCTTTGCACTACAGGCCAAAGATATTTAGTAATATCATCATTTAGGACTGAGAATGATGAAAAATATCTTAAAGAGAACGAATCCAGTGAGACAGAAAGACAAATAGTAGGGATTCGTATAACAGTTTATCCAAGATCAATTATACTTCATAATAATCAATTGTGAAGCAGAATTCAAAAATAAAGATCAAAACATGGATACAATCAAAGATAGTAACCATAATAGACATCTTGGACAAAAAGGGAAAAAATTTATTTTTTCGGTGAATAGTGTCGTATTCGTGAATAGTGTTGTATACGTGAATAGTAACGCATACGTGAATAGTAACCCCGACACAAAAAGTTTCAAATTTGATAAAAAGTTCATATCAATATTTCAGCATAATGATATTGAAAAAAATAATATCATTAAGAATAAAATAATATCCCTTACCTCAAAATATCAATACTTCTGGTCGGAATACCGGTATAAGGCTGAAAGAAACTTGCTCTAATGAATAGAAACTCTCAAAGTATCTAAATACTCACAAGATACACTCAATAATCTAGAGAGAGAAAGAGAGAAAACTTGTTTTTGGTGTGATTTTCAATTCTAACTTAGCCCTCTATTTATAGCAAAATGTTAGCACGCCGAAGCAGACTTAACCTGCAACCTGATGGCTTTACCTGCTACTATTCCCACCCACCACATTTGAATAAAATCTCAGCACATTTCTTCACCAACCAAGAGTGGGGCCCACCAATTCTAGAATTTTCCACCAAAATGATTAACTCCAAAAATTTAACAATTTCTGAACCAGTCATCTCGTAAAATTCATAATAAATCATACGTTCATTTTTAACGGTTCAAAATTTGTAGACATATACTCAACTTATATATGTATAACATATCCAAAAATTACCACGATCCAACGGTCGGATTAAAAATTATAACTCATGCAAAATATCTCAAAAATCCTGATTTTTAATACCTCCATTCCGACAAAAATACTGATAAAAACCTCAATATTAACTCCTTCATTTTTAACCACAAAAATATATCCCTCATTTATATCCACATAAAATAAATATTTCCTTATCATATGAATCAATAATTAATTATTCACAAATAATATTACAGAATCACATTTATGACAACCAGGCCGTTCCTAGAAAAGAGGGGGCTTTCCAATAAGGATTTCTCCTTACTGGCGCGCAATTAGATGACCAAACCTCTCCTTAGACAGAACTTTTTAGACATTGCCAATAATGTTATCTAATAATATTATTCAAATAATATGAATTATTGATCTGATAAAGGAAAATACTGTGTAGCAACAATTATTGAAACAACAATAATATAAAATATCAACGCAGCAATTATTGAATCAATAAAATAAAATATCGAATAATAACTACTGTAACAATTATTGAGTAGTGCCTTCTTACGTAAGAATCAATAATTGGTGCAATACCGTGTGCTACTGTATTTTAACCACCGGGTATTCCAACAGTATTAACGGTAACAACTACGCTGTTATTTAAAAACAACTTATACTTGTCGTTTTCTTCATCCAATCACTTTCCGTTATGGGGCCCACACAAGGCTGCGCCGTCGTACGAATATTCCCTGACAGCAAGAATATTCCACGACCAAACGAATATTCCCCGACAAAATGAATATTTTATAACCACTTGCTTATTTTGCAAAATTTGCACATTTCACCCATAACCAAAGTATTATATCAAATTAACCCCTTATTATTCACAATAATATTTAGAAAAAATTTGATTTTATTCATTAATAAGCTGGGGTCTTACAACCTCCCCTCCTTATGAAATTTCGTCCTCGAAATTGACGTACGTACCTGATATTTCGAAAAGGTGAGGATACCTCGCTTTTATTTCTGATTCCAACTCCCAGGTCATTTCTTCAATAGCATGGTTTCTCCACAAAACCTTAACTTGTGGTATAACATTTGTTCGTAGGACATGCTCTTTTCTATCCAAGATCTTAACAGGTACTTCCTCGTACGTTAAATCTTCAGCTATCTCGTCTGGTTCTAACTCAATAATGTGGTTCGGGTCTTTAACATATTTACGAAGCATAGATATGTGAAAAATATTATGAACACGAGACATGCTTGGAGGTAATGCGAGTCTATATACCACATTTCCTATTCGCTCAAGAATCTCAAATGGACCAACAAATCTTGGATTGAGCTTTCCTCTCTTCCCAAATCTTGTAACTCCCTCCCATGGTGCAACATGTAATAATATATGATCCCCAATATTAAATTCCACGTCCTTTCGATGAAGATCCGCATAACTCTTTTGTCGATCCTGTGCCGTTTGTATACGTTGTCAAATCGTTTGGATTTTCTCTGTAGTCATGCGTACCAACTCTGGTCCCAATAATGTTGCTTCACCCACCTCGTCCCAGCATACTAGAGAACGACATTTTCTTCCATACAACACCTCGAATGGAGCCACACCTATGCTCGCCTGATAACTGTTGTTGTAGGAGAATTCCACCAATGGTAGGTACTTATCCCAACTCCCTTTGAGATCTAGAACACAGAGTCTTAATAGATCTTCAAGAGTTTGAATATTCCTCTCTGATTGTCCGTCCGTTTGAGGATGGTATGCCGAACTGAATCGTAAATCCGTGCACATAGCTTTCTGCAAGCTAACCCAAAATCGTGAAGTGAATCTTGGGTCACGATCCGAAACTATGGATACTGGCATGCCATGCAATCTCACAATCTCGTTCACATACATACTAGCAAGACGTTCAAGGGAATAAGTCTCACGTATCGGTAAGAAATGAGCAGACTTGGTTAATCTATCAACAATAACCCAAATCGCATCTATGCCTTGAGAAACCTTGGGAAGACCTATAACGAAATTCATGGGTAATGTGTTCCTACTTCTATTTCGGGATCTCAAGTGGTTGCAATGGACCATTTGGCACTTGATGCTCCGCCTTTACACGTTGACAAGTTAAACACCTCGAGATAAACTCTGCGATCTCTCTTTTCATATTGTTCCACCAAAATGTGTGTCGAAGATCGTGATACATTTTGGTACTCCCAGGATGGATTGCAAACGGTGTGTTGTGTGCCTCCATCATTATTCTATGCTTCAAGTCAAAATCGTTAGGAACACAAAGTCTGGAGTTGACTCGAAGTATTCTTTCTTCATCGATTCTTGCTTCTGGAATAGCACCTTCTTGCACTTTCTTCTTCATACGCATCAGTTCTATGTCCGTAGCTTGAGCAGCTTTAACTTTATCGAATAAAGTCGGTTCTACTCGTATATTTGATATCATCATGTGGGTACTTGGAGCCTTCATCTCTATCTCCATCCTTTGCAAATCATACAAAATGGGCCTTTGTGTTAACACATTGCACTCGTACCCGCGTATGATCTTCTACTCAATGCGTCAGCTACTACGTTCGCTTTTCCAGGATGATATTGGATGGTATGATCGTAATCTTTCAACAGCTCGAGCCAACATCGCTGCCGCATGTTGAGTTCCTTTTGGGTGAATAAATATTTGAGGCTTTTATGATCTGTATAGATCTCCACTTTCTCCCTATACAGGTAGTGTCTCCAGATCTTCAACGCGAAAACGACTGCTGCCAACTCCAAATCATGAGTAGGATCATTCCTCTCATATTCTTTGAGTTGTCGCTAGGCATAGGCTATGACTTTTCCATGTTGCATGAGAACACATCCTAACCCTTTGCCTAAAGCATCGCTGTAGATAACAAATCCATCCGAACCAGATGGTATTGTCAGAACAGGTGCCGAAATGAGTCTCTTCTTGAGTTCTTGGAAACTCTTCTCGCATTCCTCACTCCATACGAATTTTGTATCTTTTCGAGTCAGCTGAGTTAACGGAGTAGCAATTCGAGAAAATCCTTCCACAAATCTCCGAAAATAACCAGCTAAGCCCAGAAAGCTACGTACTTCGGTTACCGCCTTCGGTTGCTCCCAACTTTGTATGGCTTCAATCTTCGTCGGGTCGACAGATACTCCATGTTTTGACACCACGTGCCCAAGGAATGCTACTTCCTCAAGCCAGAACTCGCATTTCTTCAGTTTAGCATATAGCTTGTTTTCACGAAGCCTTTGCAATATCAGCTTCAAATGGCGCTCATGATCTTCACGACTTTTGGAATAGATGAGGATGTCATCAATAAAGACAACAACGAACTGATTCAAATATTCTTTGAATACACGGTTCATCATATCCATGAAGGCAGCAGGAGCATTAGTCAATCCAAAAGACATGACTAAAAATTTATAATGCCCGTACCGAGTTCTGAAGGTAGTCTTTGGAATATCTTTAGTTTTAATCTTCAGCTGATGATATCCAGAACGAAGATCGATCTTTGAAAAGAATTGTGCTCCTTGCAACTGGTCAAACAGGTCATCAATGCGAGGTAGCGGATACCTATTCTTGATAGTGACATGATTCAATTCTCGATAGTCGATACAAAGTAGCATACTCCCGTCTTTCTTCTTTACGAATAACACAGGAGCACCCCAAGGAGATGTACTAGGACGAATAAAACCGATGTCCAACAACTCCTGTAGTTGGACTTTTAACTCCTGAAGTTCAATAGGAGCCATTCGATATGGAGTTTTAGAAATGGGCTTTGTACCGGGTTCAAGGTCAATAAAGAATTCAACTTCACGTTCTGGGGGTAGACCAAGAAGTTCTTCAGGAAATACATCGGAAAATTCTCTAACAATAGAAATATTATTCAAATCTGACTTACCTTTGTTCAAATCCATAACATGGGCTAAGAAAGCTTGACATCCGTTTTTCAATAAACTAATAGCTTTGTGGCTTGATATGACAGTGACTGATTTTAGTGGTTTAGTAGCTTGAATTCGTATGACAGGTTGGTTAGGAATATGAAAACTAACAACCTTACGAAAACAATCAATTTTAGCATGATGAGTGGTTAACCAATCAATTCCTAAAATCACATCAAAAGCAAGTATCTTTAAAGAGATAAGATCAACAGGTAATGTGATAGTGCCAACTTGGATTAAGCAAGATTTATAAACTGTAGATGTAACAAAGGTTTCACCCAACGGAGTTTCAACAGATAAGTCAAAGGTCAATTTCTCCGGAGTCAAGTTTAAACATTGAGCACAAGCAGGAGAGATAAAAGAATGGGTAGAACCGGTATCTAGTAAAGTATAAACTTCGTAAGAATTCAATATTAGCTTACCCGTGATCACCTCGTTTGGGTTTCTAGCGTTTTGGCCAGTCACGACAAACGCTCTTCCAAAAACCGCTGATTTTGACTTATCCGGGACAGCTTTTGGAGTCACCATCCCCGCTGAATTTGGTTTTGCTACAGAACACTCTCGAGTTATATGTCCCTCTTTCCCACATTTGTAACATACGACCGGTGGTCGTTCTCCTCCCCTAGAAACAGTTGATGTTTGTGCTGACGTCTTCACGTTATCATTGTTGTACCTTCTCTTCTTGAAATCTCCTCTCGACTCGCTCCTTTTATTATCACGACCACGATTACCGCCAGAGTGGTTACCGCTTTTGTCCGAATATTTTCCTCCCTGCTGGTTTTTATTGCTTCGATGTCTGCTGCCACCAGTATGACCCTGGTTGTGGTCCCTCGGTTGCACATACTCATTATCTTGCTCTAATAATTGAGCCCTATTTACAACATCTGAATATAAAGAAAATTTATGAGAGATAAGATATTGTCGAATCTCGGGTTTTAGACCTCTCAGAAACATCATTGTCATTCGTTCCTCATTTTCGACCAAATGAGGTGCAAACCTGGATAACTCTACAAACTTCGCCTCGTACTAGGACACCGTCATATTGTTTTGTTCCAGTCTGATAAACTCCACCTCCTTTATATGACGAATACTTTCAGGAAAGTACTTGTCATTGAACAGTTTTTGAAATGTTTCCCAGGACATGTTGAGTATGTCAAGCTGGGTACGCTTCACAGACTCCCACCAGTAGTCTGCCTCACCGCGGAACATAAAGGTGGCGAATGGAACTTTCTGTTCCTCCGTGCATCCCAAGACATCGAATATCTTGGTAATTTGCTTGACCCACGTTTTCGCCATGATCGGATCCGGCTTTCCCTTAAATTCTGGTGGTCCCAATTCTTTGAACTGCTTGGCTATGACAAATCGCGCGTTGTTATCATTTCCACCTGTATTCTGCACACGAGTCTCCCTCGTCTGATTTTGCATGAACTGCAAAAAGCTCCTAAACATTCCATCATTCATCGTTTGCTCGGTAACGTTGTTTACAGGAGGAATATTGCCTTCCTGTTGCACGTTCCCCTGGGTGGTGATCAAATGTGTCTCCACGGTCTGATTTACTCTATTATTAACGTTCTCAGCTGCCATTCTTAAATACTGCCATAAAACAAGGGTTAATAGTCATGTTATATATTATCCCTATACTCTGACCGACCAAATAAACACCAAATAAACTTAATCAGGTCATACTAGCGAAGGAATTCCCCGTCTCTCCCCTCCTAGTTCTTGTCTCACATCTCATCCAGGGATCATATCCCTAAGCTCTGACACCAACTGTCATGCCCCCAAAATAGGTATACAACACCCATTCTAAGTCGCCAAATACATGGTACAGAAAGCAAACTACAACTTCAATAATACAATTATCGTGCAAAATACGACAACACATACTGTGAGTTTAAATACAAATATTGTCTTCAGGATAATATCCACACTCAAATAAGTCCTCAATACAATTATTCAAACACTATTTTGCAGAAATAGTGAGGACTGCTAAAATATCTTTCTAGAACCATCACTCCATACCCCGACTAGATCCTGCTATGTTCTCACCTCCTGAGAAGAAAAATGGAACAAAAAGGAAAAGGGTGAGCTCAACTAGCCCAGTAAAGAATATTATGACTAAGATAATATACAACAAATTATCATTAGTATTCAATAGGGAAAAATCTGATAGAATATAATCGACAACAAGTTTTAGATCAACAACTGCAGCGGAAACAGCAAACCATTAGAAGAGTCAAGTAGAGAACGAATTCTACTATCTTCTAAGATTTAAGAGTCCATCATCAATATTTTATCCCTGTAACATCAATTAATAATCATCTTTATCGAAATATTCATCTTTGTACTACAGGCCAAAAATATTCATTTGTATCACCTGTCAGTCATGTTCATCTCAATACATGTTCATCTTTGCACTACAGGTCAAAGATATTCATCAAGTAATCATACATCTTTGCACTACAGGCCAAAGATATTTAGTAATATCATCATTTAGGACTGAGAATGATGAAAAATATCTTAAAGAGAACGAATCCAGTGAGACAGAAGGACAAATAGTAGGAATTCGTATAACAGTTTATCCAAGATCAATAATACTTCATAATAATCAATTGTGAAGTAGAATTCAAAAATAAAGATCAAAACATGGATACAATCAAAGATAGTAACCATAATACACATCTTGGACAAAAAGGGAAAAAATTTATTTTTTCGGTGAATAGTGTCGTATTCGTGAATAGTGTCGTATACGTGAATAGTAACGTATACGTGAATAGTAACCCCGACACAAAAAGTTTCAAATTTGATAAAAAGTTCATATCAATATTTCAGCATAATGATATTGAAGAAAATAATATCATTAAGAAGAAAATAATATCCCTTACCTCAAAATATCAGTACTTCTGGTCGGAATACCGGTATAAGGCTGAAAGAAACTTGCTCTGATGAATAGAAACTCTCAAAGTATCTAAATACTCACAAAATACACTCAATAATCTAGAAAGAGAAAGAGAGAAAACTTGTTTCTGGTGTGATTTTCAATTATAACTTAGCCCTCTATTTATAGAAAAATGTTAGCACGCCGAAGCAGACTTAACCTGCAACCTGATGGCTTTACCTACTACTATTCCCACCCACCACATTTGAATAAAAATCTCAGCACATTTCTTCACCAACCAAGAGTGGGGCCCACCAATTCTAGAATTTTTCACCAAAATGATTAACTCCGAAAATTCAACAATTTCTGAACCAGTCATCTCGTAAAATTCATAATAAATCATACGTTCATTTTTAACGATTAAAAATTTGTAGACATATACTCAACTTATATATGTATAACATATCCAAAAATTACCACGATCTAATGGTCGGATTAAAAATTATAACCCCCGCAAAATATCTCAAAAATCCTAATTTTTAATACCTACATTCCGACAATAATTCTGATAAAAACCTCAACATTAACTCCTTCATTTTTAACCACAAAAATATATCCCTCATTTATATCTACATAAAATAAATATTTCCTTATCATATGAATCAATAATTAATTATTCACAAATAATATTATAGAATCACATTTATGACAACCAGGTCGTTCCTAGGAAAGAGGGGGCTTTCCAATAAGGTTTTCTCCTTACTGGCGCGTAATTAGATGACCAAACCTCTCCTTAGACAGAACTTTCTAGACATTGTCAATAATGTTATCTAATAATATTATTCAAATAATATGAATTATTGATCTGATAAAGGAAAATACTGTGCAGCAACAATTATTGAAACAACAATAATATAAAATATCAACGCAGTAATTATTAAATCAATAAAATAAAATATTGAATAATAACTACTGTAACAATTATTGAGTAGTGCCTTCTTACGTAAGAATCAATAATTGGTGCAATACCGTGTGCTACTGTATTTTAACCACCAGGTATTCCAACAGTATTAACGGCAACAACTACGCCGTTATTTATAAACAACTTATACTTGTCATTTTCTTCATCCAATTGCTTTCCGTTATGGGGCCCACACAAGGCTGCGCCGTTGTACGAATATTCCCCGACAGCAAGAATATTCCACGACCAAACGAATATTCCCCGACAAAATGAATATTTTATAACCACTTGCTTAATTTGTAAAATTTGCACATTTCACTCATAACCAAAGTATTATATCAAATTAACCCCTTATTATTCACAATAATATTTGGAGAAAAATTGATTTTATTCATTAATAAGCTGGTGTCTTACAGTTCAGCTTGAGTGAAATTTATTCTTTCTGTATTCAGAAGATATAGACCTTGCAGATATTTTTCATTCTACTTTTTCTTATGAAAATTGCAATGGGAAGGGCCCAATTGGTCGGAGGGATGGGTCAAGGATTCTGTCATCTACTCATGCTCGTCGATAGTTCTTGGTGTTTTCAACTCATTCCAATTCACTCTCCGCAGGTCCTGTATCTGCTCTTGCTGCTCCAGTACAAGGTGAACCTAAGCCAACCCCTATAACTGTAGCTAGCCTATCTGTTCCACTAACAGCTAGTGGGGGTGATCTGCCACAGCATAATCTACAGTTCCCTTCTGTTTAAAGTGGTCAAATTTCTGCATCACCGTCTACTGCTATGCAAATCAGTCGACAAAGATTTTCAATTAATAAAAGGTACTGGTTATTAATTGTAGATGTTGTGCCTCAGACTTACACAGGGAACATATTAATTGTTGTAAACCCTTTTAGAAGATTACCCCATCTGTACGATTTTTTTCGTTATCCGTTTTGTAGTAGTGGTAGCTTAATTTTATGAATAGTTTGGTTTATTGTGGTTTATTTTGTGGATTGAAAAGTGAATTTGAGATGTATATATGGACATTTTGGTATATATTTTGTGGATGTAGGAATTTGAAATTGTAAACGAATGGTATTATTGGGATGTATTTTGGAATGGTTGATACATTTTGGCTATATATCATGGCATTAGTATATTGCAGGTGCATTGGTAATATAGGTGACATTCCTTTTTTTTCTTTTTTTTTCTTTATCTACAACATTTAAAAAATGTTGTCTGATATACTAAATAACAACATTTTTATCAAAAAAACGTTGTGGAATCATACCTTCTACAACGTTTTTAAGCATCTGTTAATTTTTGAAAAATAAATCCACAACGTTTTTTTCCTAAAAAACGTTGTGTATTGTGCTTAACTACAACGTTTTAAAAACGTTGTGTAAGGGTGTCAAATAGACGACACCCTTAACCACGACATTTTTCTGACTGAAACCACAACGTTTTTTCCGTATTGCCTATTTACTGTTTTTTAGTAGTGAATGTAACTAGGGGCAAAATGGTCTTTAGGCTTACAATTTTAATGGCACATTGGTCAATTAGCAAACCCTTAGGGTTTGACCCTTGGGGTTTAACCCTAAGGTCTTGCATAATTAATTTTGTAGGATTTCTATTTAAGAAAAAAATAATAATTAGAATTTTAGTTTCTAAAAATTTGTAATTAGGGTCTCCTAATTAAGTTAGGTTAACTAACCACTTAGGTCTAGAACATAAGGATTTAACATATACTAATTATCATTAAGCATTCTAATTAAGTAATTAAGGTGTCAAATTTATCAATTAGGGTTTATAATTAATTATTAGGGTTAACAATTTGCAATTAGTGTTAAAAATTTGTAATTCGGATTTCTAATTACATTAACATAAACATTAGGGTTTTAATCACCAATTACAATTAACCTTGCTAATTTAGCAATTAAGGTTTATAATTTGTAATTACGTTTTATAATTACTAATTAGGGTTACCTAATATAGAAATTAGGGTTTCTTAATTTAGTAATTAGGGTTTTCATGATTAACAATTATAATTCTAATTCTTGTATATTAATCACCTTATCACAATTACAAACGATCTCGAACTTTAATTTGAGTTTCAAATTAGGGTTTCTCACAGTAAAACTAGGGTTTTGACATTAAAACCCATAATTGACCAACCATCATCAATACGTACATACAGTACATATTTATAGCACTGAAAAATCAAAAAATAATTAATATTATATTATTATTCTCATTCCTTGCTCAAATTACAAAATTAGGGTTTGGATTCCATATCTGATTTATTTAACATATATAACCTTATTAATTAAGTTAAAATAATTAACTTAATTAATCTTACATAAATTCATATAATAAAATAAATAATTATTATAATAATTCTAAAAATCATTTCACATATTATTTAAATAATATATAATTATATTTTCATGGAAAATAATTAATAAAAATATTTCTACTTTAAAATTAATTATTATAAGAATATAATTTATAATAATCAATAATTCTAAAATAAAATTATTTGTAAATATTCATGTAATAAATATATTTTTATTTATCACATAAATACATATACACCTTATCTTGTACAAATCCTCATATTTAAAATAAAAAAAAATTATACGAAAAATTTCTTATTTAATTATATAGAAAATATCGGGTTGTTACATTCACCCTCCCTTATAAAGATTCCGTCCCCGGAATCACCGTTTTAAAACTCATACATATTAGGATACATAGCACACACAATCTTCACAAGTAGATCTCGACCAACTTTGTTGGAACTGGTCTTTAACTATTCACATAAAGCTTGTTTATCTGATCAAATGGAAAATTTTTATTTCTAAAAGAATTCAAATTCCTCCCTCAAAATTCCTTTATAAAATAATTTACTATATATAGGAAAATCATGTAAAATAAAAGTTATACGAATAATACTTGGAATTGCTCCACCAGCTGCCACCGAATCTTGGACAGTCATGTTGTAGACCCTTGCTGTTGATTTTGTTGGTTGGCTTGATGACGTTGGTCCCGTGATTGCCAGAGTCCCACTACCCTTGCCAGTATTCACACTTCCTGCCTCCGTCCTCCTTTTCGGACAATCCTTCACCTTGTGTTCAGTCAACCCGTATAGAAAACATCCACTATTCATTCTTGGATTGGGCAGTTTGGAGAGATATGGCCCTCCTGCCCGCACTTATAGCATACAAATTTTCCCTTTAGACACTCACCTGTATGGTTCTTTCCACAATTCTTACACGGCACAGTTTGCTTCTTAACTCCTTCCTGCTTCACCTGAACATTGCCAAAATAGTTCCCCTTCCTCTTGCTACTACCACTTTTACTTCCACTACTAATTTCCACCTTCCCAGTTCCTTCAACCTTACTTTTGTTCTTCCTCTCCTTGTTGTAGAGGCTCATGGCCTCACTCCCCTCCTCAGCAATAATAGCTTTCTCCATGAGTGCTGCAAATGTAGGAATTTGCAACACCGCCACCTTGTTATAGAGCCAGGATTTTAATCCCAGCTCAAACCCTCTTGCTTTTCTAGCCTCCGTATCAACTTGATGCGGAGCGAACCTAGCCAACTCATTGAATTTTGCGACGTATTCTGACACCGTCATATTCTCCTGCTTCAACTCTAAAAATTTTACCTCCACTCTAGCCTGCATACTAGATGAAAAATAGTTTTCAAAAAACAAAGTTTTGAATCTATCCCAAGTAACTATTCCCTCTCCTGCCCTTGTTTGATTCGCTTCCCACCAAAAATTTGCCTCACCATTCATCATATAAGTGGCAAAAGCAGTCTTCTGCCCCTCAGCTACCCTAGCTATAGCGAATGCTTTTTCAATCTCTTTAACCCAAGTTTAGGCTTCAACAGGGTCAGTTGTACCTTTGAATTCGGGTGGTCCTACAGCCTTAAAATCTTTAAAGGTCGCTAAGCGGTTGTCCGGCTGGTTCCCTACGGTTGGCATCCCTTGCTGGATAGCTTGTGCTACCATGTTTGCAAAGTGCTGCATCGGGTCTGCTTGTTGTTGTCCCTCAACGTTATTGACAGATTCTTCTGCCCTTTGATTTCGAGTTCGACGTCTTGGCGGCATTATCTGATTAAATTAAATCATAAATTTAACTTACCTCCTAAACCTTATCGCATAAGATGATTATGTTAAACTTGTTTCCTTTCTCAAACTTAGATTCATATTCATTCAACGAATATTTTACATAGCATAGCACATAATGCTTTAAACATCAGTTATCCCTTTGTGACCACAAAAGTAGGGATTTACAAACTTGATCATTACAAAAGTTTTAGAATATTACATTACACAGACATACTAAGCACACATATTGCATTAAACACACCTACACCACAGAACCTATACTACCTATTTGCTACGCCTTTTTCCTTGGACAACCTCTCGTCTGATGACCTTCTATCCCATAGATAAAACATGCACCTGGTTTATAGTCGGGACAATATAGAGTAGTATGTCCTTCATAACCGCAAATGTAACATATTCTTTTCCCTTTCTTCTTATCGGATTTTCCTAAGTCGTGGTCTTCTATCTTTCTTTTCTCCTTTTTGCTCGGAGCTGTACACGATGTGTTGCTTGTGGCTCCCATCTGATCAATTTGGATTTTAAGCTTATCTTGTTCGTCCATTGTTTCTAGTAAAGCTTTACGCAATTGACTATTCAACAGCTTTTCTATTTCTCATAGCTTTTCCAGAGAAGAAACCTTGTTCCTCAAATCCTGCACCTCCGTTGATGCTTGTTCAGCTTTAACTTTAGTGTCCGAATCACTATCTGTCAGCTCCACTATCTCCGAATCTGGTATTACATTTTCTACAATAACCACCTCGTCTGAGTTATTTTTATCGTGAGCCTCTATTTCAGCTATTGGCTTTGATATAAGCTCAGGTGTATGGGTTTGATCCTTCTTCATGCTATAAGCATATAACAAGCCATTTCCACCAGACATCTACGCACATAAATTATCCTGATTAGCATATAGTATATACACACAGAAATTAAAAGTTTTATATAAGTTATCTTTTATTTTGTTTGACGATGAATTTATTCAATTCATCTCTTTTTAAACTCTATATGAGTTATTTATATTTTCAACGTTTTCCTCTGTTCTAAGGTTATAGCCTAAGGTCTAGCCCACCTAAGGTTTTTAACCCAAAGCTCTGATATCATGTTGTGACGCCCCCAAATCAGGGTACTTGAAACCCGAACTCGGTGCTTCACGATACCATTTCTATGAGCGAAAAAATATTAATATTAATAATAATAATATAAAGATCAACTTAATTTATATGATTATCACAGTCCAGCTCCCAAGTACGTAACTTTTAATACATTCCTTACATAACATGATAGATAATATATATATATATATATATATATATATATATATATATATATATATATCATTGTCTTAATAATAATATCAAACTATTACATAAACTATCATAAATCTTATTTGGCTAGCTTTTCTTTTCCTTTGTTTCTGCATGAGCCTTCTGGTTCTTCACACTTGGATGAAAATATTTAAATTAAGCAAGGATGAACATTTGAGTGCCCAGCTGAAAGAATTTAAATGTTTTCTTTATACTATCATTCTACAACAGATCAATAGTTGTGAAGTAATTTGTACCGATAGTAATAACATAACAACCCTCTTTCAAATTTTTGAAACTACGTAATGACTATAACTAGGGTTAAGATGACATACTATGAATATTGTTTTCATTTTCGAAAAGGTTAAACACAACTTTATCTGTAAACCGTCATGACTTAAGGGCACGGGGGTGATCAGCCCGTTGTACCCTGTATTGATCAATACTACATGCAAGAACGATGTTATCGTTCACTCTGTCCACCTTGGGTGCATAAAAAATTTTCCCGTGTACGGGATATTCATACTTGTCGGGGTTCCAAACTAAAGATTTTATCTTGTTCAACAATAATCTATAATTCAACATATATACATATATGTATATATATATATATATATATATATATAACAATACGGTTAATAATCTGTACAGTAATAATATAATTCTGAAACATTCTTACTCATGTCCATTGCATAAAGAAAATGTAAATGTAAGATACTTGCCTGATACGCTGCTTACGGTTCGTAACTTAGTTTTATCTTTTGTATAACAACCTATCAGTAATAAGATCATTTTACTGATTAGAATAACATATCGTAACACATAGTACTACTTATTGCAGTCAACACATTACCTAATCACATTGTCACATATGTTTAACAACCATTGAATCACAAATAAACACATATCTAATCAAATTATCTAAGTCCAGATCAATTTCTTAAACATGTCGGTGTACCGACAACTTTATCAGGTAATTATCGAGTCTAAGACTCTATATGTAGCTCATCATCTGTAATTATCAGTCATATTATTTTTAACTGACTTAATATAATTTTAAAACATTTATTATAATTTATCATGAATTTTCAAACATCGGAATCATTATTAAATGATTTAAATATTAAACAATTCTATTATCATTAATATTTAATTGCTATTAAACTATTAATGAAAGCATTGCCAAAATATTAAAGTTATTTATAGTAACGTAGAATATTTTTAAAGTATTAATATTACCCTTAAATAATTTTTAATACATTTAAAATTATTTTTAAATAATTATCAGTAATATTAATTTATTAATGAATTTCATCACAAAATATCAAAAGTCATTAAAAATAACTTAAAATATTTTATTATATCATAATATAATTTTAAATGATTTTTAAGTATTAAAATCATTTTTAAATAATTTATTTAATATAATAATAAAAATAAATTAAATACCTTTAATATTTCAAAAATATTAAATATTTATGAAATATATTAAAAATAATTAAAAACTAATTTTTAGACTTTAAAATAATTTTTAATAATTTATTATGTATTTTTAATAATTTAAGACTATTTTTCTATAATTATTTAATTAAAATAATTAATTTTCAAAAATATCTGTCGCTAAAGGGCCCTATAGTGACGAAACTGTCGCTATAGGTGTTCTTGAGCTGTTCTTCATGAAACCCAGAAAGCAAGTCAGTGCACGAGTGAACATGTTTGGCCAAGAATCATTTACTGTGTGTTGTGTTTATGGGCATGTTGTTGATCCGATCGTGTAGTGCTAGTGTAGGACTACATTATCCAACAACAAACATAGTCATAACATGCATATCAAAGGAGATCTGGGCTTCACAAGTGACTGTCAGAAGCTGTTCTTCATTTCTGGGTTACCCAGAAATGAAGAACTGTTCGACTGTTCACTTTTGAACTTCTATAACTTACTGCTCTTGAAACGTTTGTGTGATATAGTGGTTGCAGTGTGTAGCCAGCATGACAAGGAAGATATTCATTACATAAAATCATAATAACAACAATACATCAAGCATATACGTGTCGGTCAAACTATGTCAGAAAATCATTCACATGTTTTATGGGTTTGCCCAGAAAACAGACATCGTGATCTTTTTGCCTACTTTGACAAGGCACTGAAGTCAGCCTACTTGACGTTTAGGAGATTTTAAGGCATAATCTTAAAGTACTTATACCATACTACAATATTCCTACAACAACCGAAACAAAACAACTAACAACTCAAAAATTCGGGCCTTTAAACTTTCTGTCAGAACGATCTGGGCATGTTCTTGACTGCCCAGATTTCCTTCAGTCATGGTCGGTCAATGACCTTTGACCACGAATAACTTTCAAACTAGACATCAAATGACTCTGATTCTTTTTGTAGACTAAAGAATACATTACAAGCTACACATAACAACTTAAAAACAACAAAAATCGTAATCGACCAAAGATCTGTGGCCATTGACATTTGTTGTCAGACCACAGTTTAACTTTTTTCCAGATTTTGTAAAAACTCAAATCCAAGCCTCTAGATGTTATGTATTTAACATCTAGCAACCTAGATCATCATTAGGCACTATAACCAACATGTTTTAACAAAAATTTCAAACATCAAGCAACAGAAAATTGGACAAAAATCAAGCTAGGATTTTATACCTTCTATGATTAATTTTTGATTTTGGCTTTTGATTTGGTTAGGGGATTTCGTGGGGCTGATCTTAGGGACTGGAAAGCTTAATAATTTCGTGGGTTTAAGTTGAGAGAAAAGGTTTGAGTGTTTGAGCTAAAAATGGCTAACGAAATGCAAGCTTTTCTCTCTCAATCTATATATATATAGAATACAAGATGCATGAATTTGTTGATATACAAGGCTTGTTGCTGTCAATTATGAGCATGCGGGGTTGGTATGAGTTAGTCACCAACTTACCTAAATGTCAAAACCTATTAGTTAGCCAAAATAATGCAACTAGGGGCAAAAAGGTCTTTAGGCTTGCAATTTTAATGGCACATTAGTCAATTAGCAAACCCTTAGGGTTTGACCCTTAGGGTTTGACCCTAATGTCTTGCACAATTAATTTTGTAGGATTTCTATTTAAGAAAAAAAAATAGAATTTTAGTTTCTAAAAATTTGTAATTAGGGTCTGCTAATTAAGTTAGGTTAACTAACCACTTAGGTCTAGAACATAAGGATTTAACATATACTAATTATCATTAAGCGTTCTAATTAAGCAATTAAGGTGTTAAATTTATCAATTAGGGTTTATAATTAATTATTAGGGTTAACAATTTGCAATTAGTGTAAAAAATTTGTAATTAGGGTTTCTAATTACATTATCATAAACATTAGGGTTTTAATCACCAATTACAATTAACCTTGCTAATTTAGCAATTAGGGTTTACAATTTGTAATTAAGTTTTATAATTACTAATTAGGGTTACCCAATATAGAAATTAGGGTTTCTTAATTTAGTAATTAGGGTTTTCATGATTAACAATTATAATTCTAATACTTGTAAATTAATCACCTTATCACAATTGCAAACGATTTCGAACTCTAATTTGAGTTTCAAATTAGGGTTTCTCACAGTAAAACTAGGGTTTTGACATTAAACACCATAATTGACCAACCATCATCAATACGCAAATACAGTACATATTTATAGCACTGAAAAATTAAAATATAATTAATATTATATTATTATTCTAATTCCTTACTCAAATTCCAAAATTAGGGTTTAGATTCCATATCTGATTTATTTACCATATATAACCTTATTAATTAAGTTAAAATAATTAACTTAATTAATCTTACATAAATTCATATAATAAAATAAATAATTATTATAATAATTCTAAAAATTATTTCATATATTATTTAAATAATATATAATTATATTTTCATGCAAAAATAATTATTAAAAACATTTCTACTTTAAAATTAATTATTATAAGAATATAATTTATAATAATCAATAATTCTAAAAAAAGAAATTTATTTGTAAATATTCATGTAATAAATATATTTTTATTTATCACATAAATACATATGCACCTTATCTTGTAGAAATCCTCATCTTTAAAATAAAAAAAAATTATACAAAAAATTTCTTATTTAATTATATAGAAAATATCGGGTTGTTACAGAACCCGTAGTCACGATCATACCAATAATCTACCCATCTTTATACTCAAGTCAAAGAGAAATTTCAACACCAGAGTTATAAAAATATTATATATGATAATAAAAACAATATGATTAAAACATTGATTTAATTTCAAGAGTAAGATGCATAAATCAATGATAATTTGGTCAGAAAAAGAAACCAATTTTGTTGTGACTAGTACCCATGAGTAACTCATGAATAGTAACTCATGAATAGTAACTCATAAATAGTAACTCATGAATAGTAACTCGTGAATAGTAACTCATGAATAGTACTCCGTATTCGTATATAGTACCGTATACGTAAATGTCATATACGTAAATAGTGCCCTATACATGAATAGTGACGTATACGAGAATAGTGTCGTATACTTGAATAGTAACCCCGAAATAAAAAAGGTAGAAATTCACAATAAAATCCATATTAATATTTCAGTATAATGATATTGAAAGAATAACATCATTATGAAGAAAATAGCATCACTTACTATCCCTTACAATCCCTTACAATACCTTACGATAATAATGACAATATCCCTTAACTCAAAAGAGCAGTACTTCCAGCTAAAATATTAGGTATAAGGCTGAAAAAAACTTGCACTGATGAATAACAACTCAAAAAATATCTAAATACTCACAAAATACGCTCGATAATATAGAGAGAGAAAGAGAGAAAACGTGTTTCTGGTGTGATTTTCAATTCTAACTCAGCACCCTATTTATAGGAAAATATTAGAACGCCGAAGCAGACTTGTCCTGCTACCTGATGGCTTTACCTGCTACTATTCCCACCCACCACTGAAATTTTAGCACATTTTCACCAACCAAAGGTGGGGTCCACCTATTCTAGAATTTTTTAAAATCATTTATAAATTCAAAAACTTCAACAATTTTTGAATCAGTCGCCTCTTAAAATTCATAATAAATTATACGTTAATTTTTAACGGTTCAAAATTTGTAGACATAAACTCAACTTATATATGTATAACATATCCAAAAATCACAACGATCTAACGGTCGGATTAAAATTATAATTCACACAATAGAGCTTTAAGAACACTGAATTGATTTTCGGATTATAAGTCCCTCGTACCAGTTTCACTCAAACAGTCACCACGAAAAATCTAAAAATAATATTTGGGTGATTCAAATTTCTAAGGTTAGCTTACTTCCAAGGCTTTCTTTTGATATATGGCTCATCTCCTAACTCATTATACACAAAGAGTTATAGATTTTACAAAATCAAATAATAAACAAATATTTTTGAAAATTCCATATTTCGTTCTTCATTTCGACAAAATACTAATAAAATACCTCAGCATTAATTCCTTCAATTATATCCACATGAAAATAAATATTTTCTTATCATATAAATCAATAATTAAGTATTTGGAAATAATATTAAAGAATCACAATTATGACAATCAGGTTGTTCCTAGGAAAGAGGGGGCTTTTCAATAAGAATTTCTCCTTGCTGGCGCACAATTAAATGACCAAACCTCTCATTAGACAGAACTTCCTTAGACATTGTCAATAATGTTATCTAATAATATTATTCAAATAATATGAATTATTGATCTGATAATGGAAAATACAATACAGTGACAATTATTGAAACAACAATAATATAAAATATCAACGCAACAATTATTGAATCAATAAAATAAAATATTGAACAGTAATTACTGTAATAATTATTGAGTAGTGCCTTCTTCCGTAAGGATCAATAATTCATCAATACTGTGCAATACCTTGTGTTACTGTGCAACCATGCATATTACTGTACTTTAATCACCGGGTATTCCAACAATGTTAACAGTAACGATTACGCCGTTATTTATAAAAACTCAAAATTGTCGTTTTCTTCTTCTGACAATTATTCTGTTATGGGGCCCATAAATGGCTACGCCGTCGTACGAATATTCCCCGACAACAAGAATATTCCACGACCAAACGAATATTCTCCAACAGAAATGAGTATTTTATAACCACTTGCGTATTTTGAAAATTTTTTATATATCACCCTTAACTTTAACTTTTTTATCAATTTAACCATTTACTGAATAGAAAAATTGAATACTTTTATTTCATAAAATTTGGGGTCTTACAATCTCCTCTCCTTATGAAATTTCGTCCCAAAAATTTACGTACCTGGTATTTCGAAGAGTTGAGAATACCTTACTTTCATTTCTAGAATACAACTTCAAAACAAAGGTTAATTGACATATCATAATTTGTCAACTTAAGTAAAAAAATTCAGCTTAGGTAGGACACACACTAGCGAAGGATATTACTCGTTTATCCCTTCCTAGTTCTAATCCCGAATCTCCGTCAGAGATCATATCCCTAAGCTCTGATACCAAATGTAACGCCCCCAAAATAGGTCCAATCCATCCAACCTATTTTGAGTCGCCAAATACATGGTACAAAAAATAACTACAACTTTATTACTATAATTATCGTGCAAAATACAACGACTCATATATTGTGAGTTTTGATACAAATATATACCAACTGTGACTCTCACCCCAACCTTGGATAGCACGTCACAATGGCACCTTACATAAAAGTACAGTCAATAACTGTTTTAGAAATTAAAATCTTCGAAAAGTGCTCAAGGAAACCTTCGTACATGTGAGGCCATGCGTCTAGGTTGTGATAGATATCATATGTCCACAGAATTATCCTTGGTTGACCCAATAGTCTCCAAAGAAAAAAGAGAAGATTACTATCATGTTCTTTCCAGTGGTGAGTCTTCTCTTGATATATCATTATCTCCACTGTCTCTAATTAAGAATTATACTTCAACCAAACACCAAGATTATATAGGTAGTACTCGTAGATATACTCAGCAAGTGGATGTGCATAACCCTGTTTTATGATGACACGAGATTGTATGTCATTAGACATCTTGTATGATAGTGGCAAATCACCCTTCCAAAGTTAGGTTCGCCTCACCCTATATGATTCACCAAATATAACTACTAAATGATGTATAAAATACAACACACTATTCCAAAGTTCTCAATAAAATTATTCCCATACTGTTTAGGGAGAACCTTCAAAGCTAGAGACCACCGTTCTATTTCCTTGTTATCCCCGCTCGACCCAGCTACACTCTTATTACCTGAATGGAATTGTGAAGTAAAAGGGTGAGCACAAATAGCCCAGTAAAGAATATCATGACTAAAGATAATTAATTTATCAATAACATTCATCATTAATAAATCATAAATTTAGAACATATGATAGATGATAAAACTTTTCAACCATTGTTGCAGCGGAACGAGCAGTCCATTAGAATAGTCAAATAGACCATAAAGTCTATTATCTTCTCCATATTAAAAAACCACCAAAAATATTTTATCCCTATAACATCAATCAACAGTTCTGGTCCACAATCATATGAATAACTCATAATCATAATTGTGGTTCTAAATTCCTCTTCTCATCTAGGACGAAGATAATTTTCATCACATGTATTTACCTGAAACATCAAAGATCATGGTTATACCAAATCACAGTTCTTGTTCATAATCATACTAATAAATTCATCTTTACACTACGGCCAAAGATATTCGTCAACAGTTCACCTTTGCACTACTGGCCAAAGATATTCAACAACAGATCATCTTTGCACTACAGGCCAAAGATATTCAACAACAGATCATTTTTGCACTACAAGCCAAAGCTATTCAACAACCGATCATCTTTGCACTATAGGCCAAAGATATTAATATCTCAAAGAAATATATAATCATTTCAGAATTTATATAAACAATAATTATAACCATGTTGATCAATTCACCTTTGCACTTAAGCTAAAGATATTCAATTATAAATTCAATGGTCATGATCATACCAGCCAACAATTCATCTTTGCTCTACCGACCAAAGAGAACCCATAGTCACGATCATACCAATAATCTACTCATCTTTACACTCAAGTCAAAGAGAAATTTCAACACCAGAGTTATAAAAATATTATATATGATAATAAAAATAATATGATCAAAACATGGATTTAATTTCAAGAGTAAGATTCATAAATCAACGATAATTTGGTCAGAATAAGAAACCAATTTTATTGTGAATAGTACCCGTGAATAGTAACTCATAAATAGTAACTCAAGAATAGTAACTCGTAAATAGTAACTCATGAATAGTACTTCGTATTCGTATATAGTATCGTATACGTAAATAATGTCATATACGTAAATAGTGTCATATACATAAATAGTGACGTATACGTGAATAGTGTCGTATATGTGAATAGTGTCGTATACGTGAATAGTAACCCCGACATGAAAAAGGTAGAAATTCCACAATAAAATCCATATAATTTTTTCAGTATAATGATATTGAAAGAATAACATCATTATGAAGAAAATAACATCCCTTACTATCCCTTACTATAATAATGACAATATCCCTTACTTCAAAAGAGCAGTACTTCCGACTAAAATATCAGGTATAAGGCTGAAAGAAACTTGCACTGATGAATAACAACTCACAAAGTATCTAAATACTCACAAAATACGCTCGATAATATAGAGAGAGAGAAAGAGAGAAAACTTGTTTCTGGTGTGATTTTTAACTCTAACTTAGCACCCTATTTATAGGAAAATATTAGAACGCCGAAGCAGACTTGACCTGCTATCTGATGGCTTTACCTGCTACTATTCCCACCCACCACTAAAATTTCAGCACATTTTCACCAACCAAGGGTGGGGTCCACCTATTCTAAAATTTTCCAAAATCATTTATAAATTCAGAAACTTCAACAATTTCTGAATCAGTCACCTCTTAAAATTCATAATAAATTATACGTTAATTTTTAACGGTTGAAAATTTGTGGACATAAACTCAACTTATATATGTATAATATATCCAAAAATCACAACGATCTAACGGTCAGATTAAAATTATAATTCACGCAATAGAGTTTTAAGAACACTGATTTGATTTTCGGACTATAAGTCCCTCGTACCAGTTTCACTCTTACAGTCACCACAAAAAATCCACAAAGAATATTTGGGTGATTCAAATTTTTACGGTTAGCTTACTTTCAGGGCTTTCTTTTGATATATGGCTCATCTCCTAACTCATTATACACAAAGAGTTATTGATTTTACAAAATCAAGTAATAAATTAATTTTTCTGAAAATCCCATATTTCGTTCTTCATTTCAACAAAATACTAATAAAATACATCAGCATTAATTCCTTCAATTATATCCACATAAAAATAAATATTTTTTTATCATATAAATCAATAATTAATTATTCACAAATAATATTACAGAATCACAATTATGATAACCAGGTTGTTCCCAGAAAAGAGGGGGCTTTCCATAAGGATTTCTCCTTACTGGCGCGCAATTAGATGACCAAACCTCTCCTTAGACAGAGCTTCCTTAGACATTGCCAATAATGTTATCTAATAATATTATTCAAATAATATAAATTATTGATCTGATAATGAGAAATACAGTCACTACAGAAAAATGGGGCTTCAGCAACAACCGATTTACGTTGCTAAAGGTGCCAAATTTCGTTGCTAAAGGGTTTTGGCAACGACTTTACTATCGTTGTGTCTTTCGTTGCGCAATGAGCGTTGCTAATTGTTCCGCAACGAACGTATTTTTTTCGTTGCCAAAACTTATACATTTTGCAACGAAATTTGACTTTCGTACAGAGACATCGATCCTTTTGCAACAAAATGTATTGTAGCAGAATAATTAAAATTTCGTTGCTAAAAACCCCATTTCGTTGCAAAAGCCTGCTAATTGGCAACGAAATGAACTTCTTTTTTTTGCAACGACCATGCATTTTTGTTGCAATTGACACCATTTTGTAACGATATTTTTTGTTGTAGTAAATTATGAAAATTGTTACCTAAGCTTGCTTTCGTTACGGAATGTAAACTTTTTAGCAACGATTTTCGTTGCTGATTATATTATTTGGCAACGACATTATGCTGAATCAGCAACGAAAATGTTTGTTGCTGGTTATTTTTCAATAGCAACGAAAGTCGTCGATTAGCAACGACATTATATGTTGTCGTTTCTTTATATGTGCAACGAAAGTTGATATAATTTGCAACGATAAAAAATGTTGCCTTTTATTTTAGTATTAGCAAAAATATTCTCTCTGTTGTTATTAGGTTAGTTTTTCATTGCCAAATATTATATTTTTAATGTCATTAGCAACGAAAATTTGTTGCTAAATGTATAAAAAATTGTTGCTATATTAAAACTTGTTCAATACTTTGGTAACGAATTATATTGTTGCCAAATCAAAATTTGACATTCTTTTTGTGTACCTGACTAGCTCAATGTCCCCATAACAAATAATGGCAAAAATACAAAAAACTAAAATATTATTAACTTAATAAAATCATCTACTACATAATCATTCATTACCTTTATAATTAACCATCTAAAGTTACCATGGTTCTTCAATCAAAGTATATATCTACATAAATAGAGAGAGTACACTTCACAATTTCGTCCATTGTCTTCCGTAAACGTAGCACGGAAATTTAATACCCAATATTGTAAGACCCTACATCATATCACAGTTAACCAATTAGATATGAGAAGAATATGAAAGTAAGGAGAGGGGAAACATAATAAATGAAAGAAAACATAGTTGCAAAAAAAATTCAAGCACGAAAATGACATGATTGTGCTCAATTTATTTTGGCCACTTACATATGCCCCCAAATATGAGATTACTAGATCACAACTCTTTACTAGCAGTACATAATTTTTTGTTTTTTCTAACATAAATAAAAGTGTTGAAACTAAATTTGCTAAACAATACTTGATTCTGCTTATTTATTAATCATCTCTTCTGTCATCAATGGCACGTACAAAAACTTAATGTAAAGGAACAGATGGGTAAGGCTCTACAGAGCATAGTTGCATACAAACCAGAACTGCTACAAATGGATGAAATTGGGGATACAGAAGATAGTAGCATCCTAGAATCCCTCGAACTTGGCCAGTGAACAAGCAGGCTCCGCCTTCCAAATGCATCTTTCCCAAACCAAATGGTCTTTTAACTTTCGTGTGCACTCTCTCATGTGCTTTTTGTTGTCCACAAGGCATTTCAAAACATCTGACAACTTACCCTGCTGCTGTAAAATACTAGAAGAGTTTCAACTTTCAAGTATCAAGTATAGTGCGATTGTGAGGGATTGGCTATTTACAGGTTTCAAGCATGTCATATGTAGTACATACAGCCCTGCTATTGATATCAACCAAAAATTCATTAAGTAGCCACCATTTACACGATGATACACTGTATGAAAGAAAAAGGAGCCCTCCCTACCCCTTCACCCCAGAAAAAAATAAAAAGCACCAATCCTGGAGACGTTGAAGTGAAAATTAGGTACAACAATGAAGAATACTAATAGCAAAAAAAAGAATTGCAGCTATCATACATATGAAAGTTGAAAACATGGCAGATATGCAACGGACAATAAAAAACACTGAATAACACACTAAAGCTCTTTTAAAAACTTTAGTTGCTACAACACATTATATCTATAAGCTCAGAACATGCTTGAATAACGATACATGCACGTGTGGGTATGAAAAATTAGTGTTATCAATTCTTTTCTAACTATTGATTTACCTATCTAATATATTGTCTGCATCTATAATATAGATTCCCAATTAGACATCAAGAGTTTACAATTATATGGCTGAACCCCATCTAAGTCGGTATCTACAACCGCATGTTAATGCTGTGTAAGGTGTATGATGTGCTTAGCTGAATATTCCACCTCAATTTTATAAAGAGTAAGTATATATTACATGAAACAGGATAACGCTAAGCTTTCAATGTGATCAATACTAAATGAAACTGGATATAACTTCTAACTTTTAAAACAAATAAAATTGAGTGAGGGCGAAGTTATTTTACCCTTGGAATTTATAAGACTCATTAATTTATATCAGTGGTTTAAATATCATGTTATCAAATTGGAAGGTTTAGTCCAATAATGATATTTTCAAATTCAAAAATTCAAAAGAAACGAAAACTGATCATACACAAGATAGCAATTGAAAGTCAATCTAGAGCACAAGTTTTAGTGAGAATGTAGTTCCTGACACTTACAAATTGAACTCCACTGCAGAATATCATAAATCAACACCCTTGTCAAGGCCTTTTGAACTGATCATCACATTTGAATCTATTTGCTTGTCAAACTTTCAATCTAGAGCACAAGTTTTAGTGAGAATGTAGTTCCTGACACTTACAAATTGAACTCCACAGCAAAATATCATAAATCAACACCATCGTCAAGGCCTTTTGAACTGATCATCACATTTGAATCTATTTGCTTGTCAAACTTCCTTTTTCTCCGAGCTTCGAAGTCTTGAAATCCTTCCATCTGAGAGCAAATTAGTAAGTTCTATTTGAGTGAATAAACATACTTCGGGTTTACACTTATAATCTAGAAATGAATCTAGCAATGCTCAAGTAAACTATGATTTACCTACTGGAACTGATCCATAGAGATGGGATTATCATGCAGGGAAATATTCTGCAGACTTCTGCATTCTTTCAATAAATTATTAGGTATCTGCAGGATGTGATATGCATAATGTTAATTTATTGCTTATGGTATCTCCTGCTTCAATTATATATATATATATATATATATATATATATATATATATATATATATAATTTAAACTCTGGGAAACAATCTAGAAATGTGGATGCTCGTATCACTTTCGGAAGGATGAAACCATATAGCAGCACATGTTGGCAAGCCAAGTGCAGTCACCAACACAATGTAAGTTGCAGCATTATAAATTAACATATATAAACAACCCCAGAGATATATTACAATTCAGGGAAGCATTCTGTAATCTATAACTATACTTGTAATGAAATCCAAAGAATCACGTGTGCTGCCGGGATGGGTGGATCAATGTTAGATTTGCTCCTGCTGTGAACTGCTTCTGCCAAAACACGTATCACAGAACGTGCACCCACGCATGGACCCTCTCACGCTCACACACACACAGAGAGGACACTAAAATATATTACAAGGATTGGATAAACAATCGCTTGTAATAGAGAAATTTCTTTAAAGAGACTTAGGTATTATGCAGATAACGATGAAATTATGTCAAAATTCTGAAAAAAGGTAATATACAAATATCATATATAATATCATGCGAGTAATAATTTGAAATGTTAACCAATTACCTGTTTCACGCTATTATTGTTCAAGCAGAGCGACTTTAGGTGAATGAGATTGCAAACCGAAGCAAGAAGTTCTTTAATAGACTTTAGCTCAATCTCGAGCTCCATCATGGTGGTAGCCTCACTGAACCTAATAACAGAAATCAAAGCCCTAATCGCTGCCACAGCCTCGACCAGAGCAGACTGTTTTCGCCAGTTATTGAACTCGTCAATCACGCTGAAGGGCTTGCCAGAATCGCTCAACCTCAACGAATTTTCCGGCCCTTGAACCGCCGATGATGGACAATTCGCGATCGCTTGTGCGGTGGATTTGATGCGCGAATCCCGATGGAAACGTGATCGAAGCCGCCGTTCCGACCCAAAACCCTGTCGAATCCCGATTGCCTGTACTGGGCCATTGCTGCATTGTTCGATCAGTCGTTTCGGATGTAAAGAGAGAATATGGTGGGTAAACTTTTATAGGGTTAGGGTTTGGAGTGATGAAGAGAGTGGAAATAGGAGTGACTGGACCGACGACATTCGTAATTGAGAGAGGAGGGCGGTGAGTTCTGGAACAGATGGACTCTATGCCTATCTGTGCGTGGGTTGATACTATTGTTTAATTTTTTTTGGGTTTTTGTTTTGATAATAAATTAGTACTACTTGGTACTTTCTCTTTATAAAATTAAATAACTTTATTATATTTTAGTTCATAAAAGATAATAAATTTTTCTTTCGTCTTTTATGTTTTCTCTTAAAACTGATAGTATTATAATTTAATTTTATAATATATTTGGAAAAAAGGTAAAAAGAGAACTAGGAATAGTTAGATGTATATCATTACTATTTTTCTTTTTATGTTTTATTTTTGGACTTAAAAATATATTCTTATGTTATATTTTTTGTGTATTAGATAAATTCTAGGCTCATCTATATATATACCCATCTTAAATCCCCACATTGAACTAATATTATATTTTTTGTATATTAGATAAATTTTATTACCATATGCATATATATATATATATATATATATATATATATATATATATATATTAAAATATTCATAGTTACTTTATATATATTTAGTTTAATGTGAAGATTTAAGATGCGTGTGTGTGTGTGTGTGTGTATATATATATATATATATATATATATATATATATATATATATACATATATATATATTAAAATATTCATAGTTACGTTATATAAATATTCATAGTTACTTTATATATATTTAGTTTAATGTGAATATTTAAGATGCGTGTGTGTGTGTGTGTGTGTGTGTGTGTGTGTATATATATATATATATATATATATATATATATATATA